>CM060355.1:13044928-13589928 GCA_030545235.1 Helianthus tuberosus
AAGTGTAATTTGATATCTACTGTATATATGAAGGTTGATTACCATGCTAATGAACTAGTATTGTATTCCGTTACATTTAAAAACTTATTTTACGTTTTTAACTTGATTTTGACTTATGATGTATTAGGTTAAACTTAATGTGGATATGTTTTTTTTGAACTATTGAATAATATTTTAGACTATTGAATTTTGAGAGCTATGATTTAATTTTTCTTTTTAAAATCGAGTCAAACTAAACCAAGGCGAGACGAGCTAGCTTGGTTTAAAACCAAGCAGAGCACGAGCTTAGATTTCTAGCTCAGTTTCAAATCCGAGCCAGCTCGGTTTATAATCAAGTCGAGCCCGAGCTTGGCCTGGCTCGGCTCGTGAACCCCCCTAGTAGAGAGAGAAGAGAATGGTCGAGAGATGGATCGATTTTTTGTTTTTAATTTAAATCAGTTTTTTTTTTTCAAGGAAAAGTGGTAAAAGAACTAAAACGTCCTCAGATGAGAGGTATATGGTCAGACTTAACGTTAAAAGTTAACCAGGTTCGAGCAAGAACCACCTGTATAACAATTAAAATATAAAGAATATCCCTTAAAATTTTGTTACTTAAAGGAAAACACCTAAAATTTAACTAAAACTTAAACGACTTAAAGGACGTAATGTGTATACAACTACTAAACCAGGGACAATTCATGTACTTTCATTATACATAAAAGTAGTGAAATTTCTAACATTCAAAAAACCCTAAACCCCAAATATATATTTCAATCAAATCATCTCTGATCCGAATACACAATAACATTGAAGTGATATCATTTCACACGAAAAAGGCAATTACAAAGCAGTGGCAGGTAGTCGGGCAACAAGTTGCGCCGCCACCCCCTTTTGAATAGAAAAACCAATTATACTAAATACAAAGTTTGAAACCTTTAGCGACGAAGAATTACTATTAACGACTTTTTGAACCCGATTCAAAAGTCACACACCAAAGGTATCAAACGCAAACGGGACAAACACATGTTGATTCTCCAGGCAGGCTTTCTCATGTTTTGCGACTTTGCTCGCCTCTGCCTTGAGCATCGCTTGCCCTACGACAAAGCCCTTGTCCTTGAGCCCGACAAGGGGGGAGACTCCAGTTAGATCTACACAAGCGTGTTTCCCCCCTTCCCATCCAAACACAAGGATGTCCGCCGGGCGTAAAGTGGACCTCCCCTCTAAGGGGTCAGTCAGGAAATTTACTGGAGCCTCCTTTTTGGCAAAGATCCCGGCCCGCTTAAGAATATCACATAACACATCTCTCACCCAATCATGCCGATATTTAAACCCTGGTAGCTCTTTACAGTGGATCGCGTGCTCGCCGAAAGAATCCAAACACGCTTTGCGGCATACCGGACATGGCTCGTCAACTGGGAACAAAGGAATCATCAGTCGGTATTTAAGGATAGCACGGTATTCCACAGCCGACATGTGTTGCCCCAAGCCTTCAATAGGTGCGACAGACAGAAAATCCTGAGCATGTGGGGCACGTAGACATTCAAACACAGCTCTTTGCCGAGGAGATAAAACAAACTTCTCTTCAAACCTCTTGACAATTTCGCCATATAAGGCATTCGCCAGAATTTTCTGGGATTTAGGAGGGGCGGTGTCTTTAATGTAGAAACCGCCAATATCAAGGTCGGGAAGAGAACTATGCAAAAGGTCCAACGCACTCCTGTAATCGGAGTCTAAAACATCCCCACCACATTCTCGGAGTATGTGGTCTTGTAAATCCCAAGATTGGGCCCTTGAAGCCACGAAAGCATATGAAGAGGCATCCTCGGCCGTACACAATTGAACTCACAAATTGAATCGAATGGCGTTCAGATCGAAGGAAATGGTGAAGAAGATAGGCGGCGAGAAGAATTTGAATCCCGGAGTGAAAGAATCGTTGAAGAAGAGTTTGCCGGACAGCAAGGCGGTGATGAGCAGAGCTCACCGTGGAATTTACGCCGGCCGCCATATTCAGTTCGGTAATCAAGTCAGTGAGAAAGGTGGAAACAAGTTAGTACATGTTCTAAATCTCTCATTTGTTACAAAATAATATTAGAAATAATTCAGTTTTATGTTAATTTGTTTTTAAGTTGTGTTTAAAGATGAAGATTGATTAGTGAGGCTGGTTAGTGTATATGCAGTTATGTGTGTATTTGTAGAAGAAGAAGAGTAGATATAGAAGAAAACTATTATTTTTTTATGTTATTGTATGATGTATGTAGGGTGGATTATGCTAAAAAGTGATATGTTTTTTTAGAGCACTCATGTTAAGATTGGTATACCCATAGTTTTTGAAGGCGAAAGGCGCACTCAAGTCGCAAAAGGTGAGCCTTGGGACTCGGTGCAAGGCGCTTAAAAAGCGAGGGCTTTTTTAGGCAAGGCGTATAGTATACAGTTACCGCTTTTAGGGTTTTTAGACATGTTTAGGCTTCTTTAGGGCTATTTAAAGGTTGATGAATCCAGGCCTGTTTAGGGTTGGTATAATTATTGAAGACCTGTTCAGACGATTTTTTGGCCTGAATTTCGTTGGAACAGCCTGGAAAATGCGCCTCAGGCCTGAAAGTGTGGCTCCTGAGGCGCACGCCTGGGTGAGCCCTGACGACAGAGGGTATACCTACACATGTTAATTGTTTAAAAGAAAAATATTACTCTGCTATAGAATAAAGAAAACCAAGAATGTATGTGTGTGTATATATGAGGGCATGTTCAATACCTAACCAATAACCACCTTATGTAACACAGTTAAAGCAACAAGTATGAGCGGTGTGCAATCGTGCATTATGTGGTTCTCATGGTTATCTACTTCAAATGTATAATTAGTGAATAGAGAGAATTTGACCTGCTAGCTTGGTTTAAAAAAGCGTGCTTGAGGCCCGCCTAGGTGCGAACTCAGGCACAAAGGGCTGCGCTTTGGGTGACATAAGATGACTATTTTACATGAAGCGCAGGTGAGGCGCAACTATTTGGCAAAAAAATTGGCCCGAGGCACAGTGAGGTGCGTGCCTCATGTACATGGCCTTTTTGTGCAGCAGAATGTTGTACAGCAGGATTTTTAGGTTGTACATGTTGGTATTTTACATGTCAAAACATATATTAAGCTTATTTATAGCTAAATTTTGGGTAGGGGATGCTAAAAGCCTATGAGATATATAAAAAAATTATATAATCACTTTGCGCCTCGCGTACGAAAAGCTCACGGCTTTTGCGCTTTGCACCTCGGTTTTAGACCATGTCGCCTTGGTGCACTCCTCACTTTTTAAAACCAAGACTGCTAGTCCTAATTTTTGTGCGTTTTTAGTCATTTAAGTTTGTAAAAGCATGGCGCTTATTATAATCATTAAAGTTCGTAAGACCATGCCACTTATTTTAGTCATTTATGCTTGTAAGACAACGCCATTTGTTTTAGTCATTCAAGTTTGTAAAATTATGCCAGTTTGGTCATGTGGTTACCAGGTAACTCGTTAAACCGGGTTCTTTGATGACTTGGCAGCAGATGTGTATTTTTTTTTTAAGTTTCTGACATGTTAAAGAAAATTTAAAAACTTTGCTTGCACAGCAGTCAAATGACTAAACTAGAACAGTTTTACAAACTTTGGTGACTAAAATGTCGGTGACTAAACTTGAATGCGTCACTGGAATATTTATAAATTGCCTCAAAAAAGGAATACGGCATTGCTATTCTTTTTGCATACGGCTCGTTTTCTTCTTGCAACTGACTATGAACTATGATACTAATACTAACTCGTGTTACTTGGGTAATATTGTAATTAAACAGGACTCGAAGAAACTGGAAGCCAAACGTACAAGAAAAACGCCTTTTCAGTTACATTCTCGACCGCCACATTCGCGTAAAAGTTACAACACACGCACTCCGATGTATAGACAAAGCAGGCGGGATTGATGAGTATCTGCTAAAGACACCATACAAGAAAATGGACACTGAGATGGGGCTGTTATGGAAATCAAAAATCGAGAAAATGTATCAAGAGCTCGGAAACATGGAAGTTGTTTTCTTCCCACAAGAAGAAGAAAACAAGCTTGCAGAAGAATTTAAAGAAATGAGAATCGAACAACGCGTGGCGCGTAGGGATGCAAGAAGGGTTGCGTATGGTTGGAGTCCAAAAGTGGCGCAAATTGAGGAGGCGAGTGAAGATGGTGAAGCGAATCATCATGAGGAACTCGTTGCTAATTCGTAAACAGTTGTTTGAATATGAGTGGAGCTCGGTAAGTCATGGTTCTGAGTTGGGCTGACCCGGGGTTTTGAGTAGGGTTAGGTTTCCGGTTGTCTTTTTCAATTTGTTGCTGAATCAGCGGTGTAATAAGCTTTTGTATTAGTAGCAGATACGAGTTTATGAGAACTTTTAAGGTGAACTTGTTTTCTTCTGCTGTCTTTTTTTTTTTTTTTTTACTAGAATGCTAGTTTTTGTACCTTGTGTTAATTAAAAGATGATATCTTTGTTTCATGATGCTAACATTTTCTCGATATGAAGTTAAACGGGTTAGTGTTCCTGGTAAACGGACCAACACATTAATGACACGACTAAAAACATGCCTAAACAGGTTCAACCTACTTAATCCACGGCATACATAACACGTATAACTTATCGTGTTAAATAGGTTAATACGTTGGCAAAACATATTTACGACTTGTTATTCAACCTGCATAATTCGTTTATGACATGCATAACACATTTAACTTATCATCATGCTAAACAGGTTAACAAGTTGACACAACGTATTTACAACTATTTATCGAAAGGATGTAGTTTTATAAATAATAGTCGTGCTTAGTGAGTCACATCCATAATCTGGATAAATGTGGTGTCATTATGTTATTGAACTCCTATGTACGAGACTGAACCCGTTCAACATGCCATGCAACTCGCTTATTATACATGTCCGGTGTTTAAGAAACTGACAAGTATACTTAAACAACTCGTGTTCAGGTTCGATAGTTGTGTTAAACATGGCGTGTCGAATCGTTTCACACAGCATGACACGGTTTACCGGTCCTAATGTTTGGTTGATCATCGGGTAAACATGTCAATTTGACATGTAACCCGACAACTGCCATACCCGCCAAATTTTCAACCTCGAATAATTATCACTACGTATTTATTTCAACAAAAAAAATAAAAAAGAATTAATACACTTTTCTTTCTTGTAATCACAATTTAACTAGTTGTATGTCTACAAATACAAGAAACATTCAAGGTTCAAAAGTTGACTGCAATGACTTGATGATCAAAGAAATAACTGCAAAAAACCCATGCCACAAATGAGAACTACCGAGTAAACGCTACAGTCCATAAACAAAGCACTCGAACCCGTTTTCACCAACACACCCCATTCCAAAGCCATACCTATATGATCAGCAAAACCTGCGTCGCCTGTTGACCTGTGTTTGACTTTTTGCAAGAGAAAATGTGCAGCCACAATTGTTCCATTGGTCACTAAAAGTAGCAAAAGCGGCCTGAAAAGTATTATACTCTTCATACTATCGAGTATGGGGAATCCTGCATCTGCCAGTATAACTAACAGTGCAACTGTAATCGAACAGATGGTTCGGATGTTTTCTGAAGCTGTTATAGCGGGTCGTAACTGTTTAGGGCTGAATGTTTTATGATGACGGGTTTGGGTTTGAGATACGGGGTTTTTTGATTTGTTTGAGGTAGATATTAGTGGAGTTTGTTCTGTTAAAGTTTCTGGTTTGGAAGATGTTTGTGCAGAGGTTTCAGTTATTGTCTCGGAGTTGTCGATGGCTGATCGGACATCACTCACCACATCATCACCAGCAGTCTCTGTGTTTAAAAGGGGATCTGTGTTTTCATCTGCAAAAATTAATTAATCAGCATGAAATCTACATGTTCAAATGAACACTTTCCAGATTGAGAAAAAGTAAATATGCTGCAATTGTAAGATTTAGATAAACGTCCAACCCATTGCCTCTTACAATCTCACATAACTGAGTTAAGTAATCAAATTGAAGTTTAATTCACATATCACAACATTCAGTTACAGCATCAATCAATAAGAGATCTAACAGATTTAATCAATATCAACTAATGAATCAACAAAAAGTAAAACAAATCAGTTCATAACTTCCAACTGATTGCTTCTACAATCTCGCAGAACTGAGTTAACTAATTACTCTGAAGTTAAATCCACATATCACAACATAAAATTACAGCATCAATCAGAAAACGGTAACAGATACACAAATACAGCATAACACTAGGGCTGACCTTTTTTATCCAAAACCTGAAAACCGACCCGATTCAAAGTCACCCGAACCCGAATTAGAGAATAACCAAAAAACCGGAATCCGAATAACCCAAACCCGAACCTTAAATGGGTAGGTTATCGGGTCACTTTTTTCCAACCAAAAACCCGAACAACTCGACCCGACAATCCCGAAACTCGAAACCCGAACACTAATTGTTTTTTTATAGATGCGATTTGATTTGTAGTGTTTTGTATTTGAAACATTAAATTTTGAGACTTTTAAATATTATCATTACCAATTGTTAAATGATGTTTGAATTGTGATGATAATTTTTAACAACATGATATATTTGATGATATTTTGTGAAAAAAACTTTCTTTTTTTTCATTTTACATTTAAACCCGAAAACCGAACAACCCGACCTAAACTAATCCGAACCCGAATAACCCATACCCGAACAACCCCAACCCAAACTATAAATGGGTCAGTTATCGGGTCACTTTTTCCTAGCCATAAATCCGAGAAAATAACCCGAAGAACACCCCTACATAACACCTCCAGAAAAGAACAATTACTGCTCACTGAATCAGAGATGTATTGACGCATGTCTTATACGGAATCAACACAAAATCAGTTCAAAACTGCAATGAATCGACCTAAACCGAGATCTATCAGGCTATCAATTGAATCAATTTACTATCTCCAATCAGAATTTTCACAATATATCTGAAAGCACTAACGAATACACAAATATAGCAGAACAAACACATCCAGAAAACTGATCACATAAACAAATTAAAAACAATTACGGCTCAATGAATCAGAGATGCAACAGATTAGAACTACAGAATCAACACAAAATCAGTTCATAACTTCAATAAATTAAACAAATCGAGATCTAACAGGCTTTCAATAGAACAAATTTGCTATCTCCGATCAAAATTTCACAAAATATCCTAACAGATACACAGATACAGCAGAACAAACATCTCGAGTAAATTGATCATATAAGCAAATTACGAACAATTACGGCTCAATCAATCAGTGATGTAGCAGATTTGATGAATGTCAACTACGTAATCAACACAAAATCAGTTCATTACTGCAATGAATCAACCTAAATCAAGATCTAACAGGACTTCAATAAAATCGAACTACTATCACCGATCAAAATACCAGAAAACAATAACAGATACACAGATACAGTAAAACGCCTCCCGAAAATTAATCGTATATAGAAATTAAGAACAATTAGGGCTCAATGATTTAGAGATGTAACAGATTTGATGAATATCAACTACGTAATCAACACAAAATCAGTTCATAACTTCAATGAATCAACCTAAATCGAGATCTAACAGGACATCAATAGAATCAAAATTTTCACAAAATATCTTAATACACTAACAGATACACAACTACAGCAGAAAATCTCAACAAAATTAATTGAAGAAGCAAATTAAGAACAATTAAAGCTTAAATAAACACATACCGGAGATCGGTAGTTGATCGGAAACGGAAGTAGGGCACGGAGGTGTAGATGAGGGTTCCGATTGAGCTACAGGAGGAGGTAATGAAGGTGATGATGATATAGACTGAACACGGCCGGTGATGAGAGCCAAACGCTCCGCTCCTTTCTCCGCTATACGCCGCCGTCGAGCGGCGGCAGCATCCCTGGCGGTTCCACCGTTCGTCGCCATTACTGCGGTTAAAGAGTATGGGCCGCAAGTTAGTTATGTTGTGTCAAATACATTTCCTTACGTGTTACCCACCCAAAACAATATAACATACAAAACCAATTTAACTATTAGGAAAAATTACACTTTTCGTCCTTTATGTTTGTACCTAGTTGCAATGGATGACCTTTACCTTTAATATTTACAGCCACAGTCCTTTATTTTGAAAACATGTTACAGCTTTCGTCCTTTGCCTCAAACCCAGTTAAAAAAGTTGGTTAAGTTACATCACGTGCACAGCACGTGAGGGCATTTATGTCCATTTATGTCTTCCAGCTACCCACCATTTAAAAGCCCCAATATCTCCCCCAAATCCCTCATTTATCAGTTCACTCCTGATTCTCTCCCCTAGGTCTTCGAAATGGCATAACATCCCCAAATTCATCTGCTACTCTGCTCGATCATCTTCTTCAGCAAGAAATTTTACTTGTACGGTCATGGC
Organism: Helianthus tuberosus; assembly: GCA_030545235.1. Lineage (NCBI taxonomy): Eukaryota > Viridiplantae > Streptophyta > Magnoliopsida > Asterales > Asteraceae > Helianthus > Helianthus tuberosus. The sequence goes on from CM060355.1 coordinate 13,053,348, forward strand.
GATGAATCAAGAACCAGTACCACCAACGTGGTTTATACGAGAGACCATGGATGGAGATGAAGTTGTTCAGTTGTATGGTAAGTTTAGCTCTAACCTAAATTCTGATCTTTTTGAATGATTCAAGACAACCTATTGTAATGTGTATGTTTCTAACTAGTAAAAATTTGAAATTTGCAGTTGGAATGCCTCATCTATTCAGTATTAGGTTACATCATGGTGGTAGGTTAACCAAGAGTCCTGGTCGGGTTTACGAAGGTGGTAAGGTCAATTTTGTTGACATGATCGACGTTGATATGTTTTCTGTTCACGAGATTTCAGATATGATGGATGAGCTGGGTTATTCTGTTACTGATCATATATACTATTTTTTCCAAAACCCTGAAAAGGATTTAGATAATGGTATTGAATATTTAAGTAGTGACCAAGATATTTTGAACTTGTCTAGGTATGTAGAAGTTCATAAGATTATCAATGTGTTTACGTTACATGGTTTAGACATTATTAAGGACTTCTTTCAGTCACCTATGAAGCCACAAAAGGGCATTACAATTGAAGAAATTGAAGAAATTGATGAGCCTGGCCCTTATGCAATAGTGCCTTCAAAACTAACTGTAACAAGAAGGTTGCAGTTAGATGAGCAGGGAGGTTTGAGTGTGAATGATCAGGCAGGTTTGAGTGTGAATGAGCAGGGAGGTTTGAGTGTGAATGAGCAGGGAGGTGTGAATGTGAATGATCAGGAAGGTTTGAGTGTGAATGATCAGGAAGGTTTGAGTGTGAATGAGCAGGGAGGTGTGAGTGTGAATGAGCAGGAAGGTGTGAGTGTGCAGGAAGAACATGTGGACATGTTCTTGTATGATAATGCACCAGTTGACATTGAGGGGATTGATTTAGATGAAGAGGGTCCTGAAAATGAAACAAGCACTGAAGAGGAGGATAGTGACAGTGACTTTGTGGTTGATGAAAACAATTGCATGTCAGATCATGATGTAGATATGAGGGACTACACTATGAATGTTGACATGGAAGTAAATGACACTGTTATTCATCAAGATGAAGATATAGAAGATGAAATCTTAGACAATGAAGCATTCCCAAGTGGGTCAGAGTCTGATGACAATCAAACAAGCACTAGGAAGAGACAAATACATCAACAAAGGAGGAGAAATGAGAATAGAGTCAACTTTTATTTGGGACAAGTGTTTGGAACTAAGGAAGAGGCAAAGAAGCTCATAAAGGTTCATTCAGTTGAGACAAGAAGGCACATTGTTATTGTTAAGGATGATAGCACTAGGGTGAGGGCAGTGTGTCATGGTAAGTTACCTCAATTTGATGTAGATGATAGTGGAGTTCATATTGAAAGTCAAGCAAAGGGAGCAAAGGGCAAAGGGGCTGTTGTGGACAAAGGTAAAGGGCCTGTTGTGGACAAAGGCAAAGGTAAAGGGCCTGCTGTGGACAAAGGCAAAGGTAAAGGACCTGCTGTAAAGAAGGGTAAAAGTCAAGGGGAAAAGATGCCAAAGTTTAAAAGAACTGGGCCTCCTGTGAATAAAGGCAAAGGTAAAGGGGCTGCTGGTGAAGGATCCAATGTACATGTTGGTGGAAGAGGCATCAAAAAAGATTCTGCAGAATACCCATGTCCATGGGCCCTACTTATCTCAAAAGTTAAAGGTGAAGAAAGTTGGATGGTCAAGACTCTTCTTGAAGAACATAAATGTGTTTGTACCAGACAAATACATGCTTGTACTTCAACCTTTCTCTCTCAACAAATGGTTGAACAAATTGAAGAAAATCCAGATATTCCGGTCAGAGCTGTTCAAGAACAATTTCAAAGAAAGTATGCTGTTGGTGTATCCAGGATGAAGGCTTACAGGGCTAAATCAAAAGCAAGGAAGATGGTGGAAGGTGATTACTCATCACAGTATGGTCTGTTGAGGGACTATGTCCTTGAGTTGCAAAGTAAAAATCCTGGTACCACTGTTAAGATAGATGTAGAACCTGGTCATCCAAGGGATCTGACTAGACAGTTTAGAAGGATCTATGTTTGTTTAGGGGCTTTAAAGCAGGGGTTTAAAGCATTAGGCAGGAATTTACTTGGTTTGGATGGTGCATTCATGAAGGGGCCTTATCCTGGACAACTCTTAAGTGCAGTGGGTGTTGACCCTAATAATGGGATCTATCCAGTGTGTTATGCAATTGTTGAGGCTGAAAATCTAAGTGCTTGGACATGGTTCCTAGATCTGTTAGCTGATGACCTTGAGATACCAAGAAACTCAGCCTTTACATTTATGAGTGATAGGCAAAAGGTTAGTGATTTACTTGCATTCTGTTTTAAATTCAGTTCTGAGATTTGATATTGGTTTAGGTTTAATTACAATCTGTTTTCCACAGGGTCTGCTACCTGCAGTTTCCAAGTTGTTTCCATTAGCTGAGCACAGATATTGTCTCAGACATATTCATGAGAATATGAAAGGAAGCTTTAAAGGTAGACAATACAAAGATTTATTGTGGAAATGTGCAAAGGAAACAACAATTCCTGAGTTTCAAACTTCCATGGAGGAATTGAAAGCTTTTAACAAAAAAGCTCACTTGTGGCTGTCTAAACACGTTTTGGGTCAATATAGAGACTGTCAAAACAGGTTATGGGTCAAAAGAAAGACAATATCATTTGCCGAAGCCAAAGGTACTGCATTACATTCATTATATTCATACAAAAGGTACTGCATTACATCAAAACTACTTACATATCACATTTCATAGAAAAACTACTTGCTTTAACCTACATTACATCAAGACTACCACATTACATCTAGACTGCTTTGCATTACATGGACAAATACACGATGAAGCATACCCAACTCAAAATCAACATCTTTTTCAGCTTCATTGTCTCAGATTTAAGTTCTTTCACCTTCTCCTCTAACATGTTTCTGTTTCGTAGCAGACCTGGGATGATGTTCACACATGAATGGCAATTGGACTGATCTACCCATCCTATGAATCGACATGTCGATCCTTGATCAGGACACCCATAAAAACGGTGACATGGGTTCCTATCTGTCCAAGAGGTGAGGATAACAGCTTCTCTTCCACAATCGCATAACACCATCTTCGTTTATGAGCAGATGATTTAAGATCTAAACCCTAATTTTGGGTCAGTCGCGCCGTAGAGAGAGTTGCAGGTATGGGAGCTGGGAGCTGTAACAATGGGGAAGAAACCCTAATTAGGGATTTGGGGGAGATATTGGGGCTTTTATATGGTGGGTAGCTGGAAGACATAAATGGACATAAATGCCCTCACGTGCTGTGCACGTGATGTAACTTAACCAACTTTTTTAACTGGGTTTGAGGCAAAGGACGAAAGCTGTAACATGTTTTCAAAATAAAGGACTGTGGCTGTAAATATTAAAGGTAAAGGTCATCCATTGCAACTAGGTACAAACATAAAGGACGAAAAGTGTAATTTTTCCTAACTATTATTAAGTAACCCGTGTTTTGATGCGGGGCGTACAATTTAACACGGTTTTACAAACGTTTTTAACCTATTATTTTTTACTAATATTTTGTTTCGTTTTACCCCTATATTTTTTACGTGCATATTTTCTTTATACGTTTTGGTATAAATTCAAATTGTTTTACGTTTCGACGTATATGTAAATTTATAATGTTTTCACTTTGCCTTTTTGTCTAAAGTGTACAAAACACCATTAAAACATGAAGTACAATCACATTAAGCCTACTTATGTTACAAATTAATAGTTATACTTTTTGTCTAAATTGTACAAAATACCATTCAAGCATCAAGTACAATCACATTAAGCCTACCTATGTTATAAATTAATAGTTATATAATATTTAAATAAAGAGAAACATATAAATATACTTTTGATATTTTAATATTAGATATGGCCTTTATTTATCTGATAATATATATAGTAATGTGTGTGTTTATATATATATTATTTATTTTATACATATATGTGTATTTTTTATAACATTTTTTTCTAATGTAAAATAAGTTTTGGATTAAAATGGCAAGTTGAAAAGTTTATAACGAAAATACCAAAAATACCCCTGGTTATAATCAGATTTTTAGATAGAGTTAGGCAATGTAATTAAAATAAGAGTAAATTACAAAGTTCGTCCTTTATGTATGTTCCCGATATTTCCACGTATTACCGGTGGGCCCGGTGGGGAGTAACGTGACGTAGTTGATATCATCATAGTCAATTTATCACAGTTCAATGCACATCGGAAGTCTAGAAGTAATAATATTACAAACCGAATGAAAGTAACATAAGTATTACAAACGGAATGTAAAAGGATCCACAGGCGGATCAAAACAAAGGAAATATTGTTCAACATATTTTTAAGTGACAAAGCTTGCAAGACTCTTTATTTATTCACTCAGGAGTAGACAGCCTATTTCGCCTAGTACCTTCACTTAACCTTTTGGAAAATACATCAGTTTACACTGGTAAATACAATTAACTGACTCTGTTGAAAATGTTTTAAGAAAACTGATTTAAATGCACAAGGCACAAATAATCTTTAATAACTTAGGATAATTATTTAAAAATAATCTTGTAAAAGAATTATATGTTTGTTATACGTTCAGTAGCCCGGGTTGAATACCAGGTTAAAGATTAATAAACACACCACATAATATGACCTACGGTGAGTTATTCTCGAACAAGCAGGTATATTATTTTACATACGCACCGGCAGGTGTATGCCTACACCACGTGCTTAAGTCGTGGCCATTTCAGTGAATGAGCCGATGATATCCAGGACATGGTCATTAACCCCCCAAAGGCTTAAAATAAACAAAACAGATTAAACGGGTTATCTCAATGATTTAACCTTCATACGATTAAAAATTCAATACCCGACCAAGCGGTATTTTATATATCGTACCCCAAGCCCGTATAAGGGAAAATAAGTTAAAAGTATTTACCTGAGCAAATTATACAAATTTATCTCAGCCGTATACAATCAGCAAGTGCAAATATCTTTTACAGGGCTCCTAAATCTGGAACGAAGGTTTTAATAACCTATTAGATTCCTAACGGGTCTTACTTAAGTTTAAACTTAGACCGGTTAGTTTTAAAGAAAGGTTTACGGTTCAAAACGCAAGATTAAGCGAGAACCGGATTAGAATGTGATTTAAACCCAACAAGTATGAAGACTTGTATAATACGGGTAAACTAAACACATTCTGGATTTTGAAGCAAAAATGATAAGGTTTGACCCGTTTCGGTCAATTTATGTAAACTAGTTACACACACCGCACCGAACGCGAATAATGCATAACGGGTAACCAAAAGAGTCATGAACAGGTTTCCTAAGTTAATATGCCTTAAATATGTTGTGATATCAGTAGGATACCTTCCATTATGCCCAAAACGAATTTAAACTCAAATTAAGCCCCGTAGGGGTATTTTGGTCATTTTAAAGTTTATAAAAGAGGTTAAATAATAATTTGAGGTTCTGGTCTATACTGATCAGTAAAAATATTATTTTAATAGGTTATATCAGTAAGATATTGCATATATGTGAAATATATCATTTATAACCAAACTATACACCGTAGGGGCATTTTGGTCATTTCACATAAGCTTTAAAGGTCAAATTTGGAATCTGAGTTCAAAACTTTTACGTACTGTTAAAGTAAAAATTTTACTTAAAACATCAGTAGGTATTAAGTCTTATATGTCAAAAATAGTTTTAATCCATACTATGCGTTTAAAACGCGTAAAAAGTCGGTTTTAAGCGATTTTCAGGTTACATAAGGAAATCTGAGTTTTTGATCAGTTTATAAGTTCAAAATATTTTATTTATTATATAAAATCAGTAGCAAAAATTTCGATATCAAAATATTATGTAAAACTCATTTTATTAGCAAAAAGGGTATAACCGTCAATTACCGAAATAAAGCAAGAACCCCATGTTATGATCAGTTTAAAAATTAATAAAAATCTTCAAAAATCCCAAAATATTATATTACATCAGTGGGTAAAAAGTTTGGTGCCGGAATTTGGGTTTAAATAGGTTTTATGCTAAAAATGTCGTTTAATTAATAAAAAGATTTCAAATTACGATATTGAGCATAACTCCTAATTTAGACCTCAAACATTGTAATAAATCTTCAAATTTTTAGGACATGTTTATAAATCAGTAATAAAGGTTTTTGTCCTCTCACATTTTCAAAAATCTCGTTTTAATATCAAAAGGGCAAAACGATCAACATTTAAGCAATTAACGGAAACATGCAAATGAATCAGATAGTTAAGGAACCATGTAGTATAACCTCAGAGGGTTTTACTAACTTATAATATGGTCCTAAAGGAACCCTAAGGCATATCTAAACTAAGCTAAATTGGGTCAGAACTGAAAGTCAAAGCAAAAGTCTACTTTTGCGACTTTCGGTTCCGAAACCGAGCCTAAACTCAGAATTGTCGGGTTGAACATGCTTAGACATGTTCTTACATTATTTAACAAGTTATTTTAGTGTTAAATCAGGTTCCATAACTTCTACATTATCAGTTATGATTTTATTTGCAAAAATAGCTTATGTTGACTTTTTATAATTAAGTTTGACCCGACAATTGACCAAGTTAGAGTGGAAATCAGAGGGTGCCCTTTTAAGGGATTATTACCCAAATAATTACCAACTAATAGCTACTTTCAATTCGAAAAACGGTTGGACCATTAGTGATTAATCACTAAGTCAAAGCTTAATTACGACGGCTTTGACTTTCGGTCATTAGACTAATAAAACTTGAACTAGGAAGGCTAAGAATGCTTACAAAGCCTCTTAGCACGAATTAGGAACTTGAGAAAACTTGCTTGAAGTCCAGAGAGCTCCAGAGAGTGAGTTGAGAATGATTTTTGTAAGTGAGCAATTGAACTATCAGACAAGAAGGCCTTATATAGGACTTTAAACCTCACAAGATCCTTCCACATAACTCTACAACTGATCTCTGATGAATTCCAGGTGTCCCTATGCATGAAAAATTGTTGGCTCATCTCCCGGATTTGAAAAAATGCATGCAAAGGCGGTGTAACCTAACTAACCTGCAGCTGTGCAGTTTTGGCTGTAACTTGCACTCTTACGTGGCCCGCGTAAGCGTTGTCTTAGGGCCTACGCGGCCCGCGTGAGGGGCTACATCCGGTCACCATCTTTCAGAAATTGTAATATCAGTCCCTGGTCCTTCTAAACTAGTTTTAACTTTCGTTTATTGCACTTTTAACCCCCAAACTTGACTTTTAAGGGTCATGAGTCTTTAAAGTTTTAACAATAAGCCTTCGGTTAGTTACGAGGTCACCCGAATGGTCTTGAAATGCAATATTCATGCATTTAACCCTTATTACTTGTAGCTAACACTTTGATTATTCATATGCGTCGAAACTCCATGAATTAATATCCAATATTCTTGGAATCAAAATATATAATTGTTACAATGTTTTTGGGCTCGTTAAAAGGTCACTCAGAGGTTACTTTCAACATGTTGACGCTTTTAACCCCTATGCTTTATAAGATCCTTGTTTTAAACACAAACGACTTCCAGTGTTTGATAAATTATTCGTTAAAGAATACGAACGGTGTGTGAGGTCAATCAGAGGTTACTTTCAACATGTTGACGCTTTTAACACCTTGGATCCCTTTATTCACATATTTACATTGTTTGACAAATTCAGTCCTTCCAGATCAATTCATTACACGTTTAAAGTCCATGACACGTGTCTTTACAATATTGGTCGTGATTTTACGAGGTGTTACATCCTCACCCCCTTAAAAGAAATCTCGACCTCGAGATTTACTCAAAAGATGGAAGTACTTTCTGATGCATAATGGGCTTAACCTCTATAGCATATTAGGGTCCCTACGGCATCCCAGTTGACCTATACAATAGGTACATGCTTTCTTTCGGAGCTTCTTAACCTGTCGATCCTTAATCGATACTGGTTTCTCAACAAACCATAAGTTTTCATTAATCTGTACATCATTATGTGATAATGCTATCGATTCATCGGCTATACACTTTTTCAAGTTGCAGATGTGGAATACATTATGAATTCCACTGAGTTCTTCTGGCATATTTAACTTGTAAGCCACGGTTCCGACACATTCGATTATCTCGAATGGTCCTATGTATCGTGGACTTAACTTGCCTTTCTTGCCAAATCGCATTACCCCTTTCCAGGGTGATACTTTAAGTAACACTTTGTCACCTACCTCGAATTTCAGAGGTTTACGCCTCTTATCTGCGTAGCTTTTCTGCCTATCCCTGGCAGCTTTGAGACAATCACGTATCTGCACAATCTTATATGTCGTCTCCAGGACTATATCGGGTCCTGTTAGTTGGACATCTCCAACTTCTGCCCAACAAACGGGCGTCCTGCACTTTCTTCCATACAAAGCTTCAAAAGGTGCAGCTTGAATACTGGAATGATAGCTATTGTTATATGAAAATTCTATCAATGGAAGATGATCATCCCAACTTTCACCTAAATCAATAACACAAGCTCGTAGCATATCCTCGAGTGTTTGAATTGTACGCTCGCTTTGACCATCCGTCTGAGGATGATATGCAGTGCTGAAGTTTAATCGAGTGCCTAGGGATTGCTGAAAGCTTTTCCAAAAATGCAATGTATATCTTGTATCCCTATCAGAGATGATAGACACTGGCACTCCGTGAAGAGATACAATCTCGTCAACGTACAGCTGAGCTAACTTATCTGAGCTGTGTGTTTCCTTAATAGGTAAGAAGTGGGCTGACTTGGTCAGTCTATCTACTATAACCCAAATGGTATCATTTCCTCGCTTTGTTTTCGGTAACTTAGTGATAAAATCCATAGTTACCATTTCCCACTTCCAGGTGGGAAGTTCAGGCTGTTGTAGCAAACCTGACGGCTTCTGGTGTTCCGCCTTAACTTGAGCACACGTCAGACATTTAGCCACATAAGTGGCTATAGATTTCTTCAAACCTATCCACCAGTAATTTGCCTTTAAATCCTGGTACATCTTGTTACTTCCAGGATGAACTGAGTATTTGGAGCTATGGGCTTCCTGAAGAATAACGTCCGTGAGTCCTCCATAAATTGGAACCCATATTCGCCCATTCAATCTTAGGATTCCATCCTTGCCATATGATAACTGTTCAGCAGTTACTCCCGACTTTTCATTCGGATAGTTGGCTTCTAACACATCTTCCTTCTGAGCGGCTAGCAATCTTTCATTCAAGCTGTTCTTCAATTCAATGCTCTTAGCATTGATTCTAATGGGCTTAATTCTTTCTTTCCTACTTAAGGCATCGGCGACCACATTCGCTTTGCCTGGATGATATCGGATTTCACAATCGTAATCATTCAGTGTCTCCATCCATCGACGTTGTCTCATGTTCAGATCCTTCTGATTGAACAAGTGTTGAAGGCTTTTATGATCAGAATAGATCACACACTTGGTACCATATAAATAATGTCTCCAAAGTTTTAGTGCAAATACAACATCACCCAATTCCAAGTCGTGGGTGGTGTAATTCTTTTCGTGCACCTTTAATTGTCGAGAAGCATAGGCAATGACCTTGCCTTTTTGCATGAGCACACATCCCATCCCTATGTGCGATGCGTCACAATAAACCCAAAATTCTTTAATTCCTTCAGGCAATGTCAACACAGGAGCATTGCTCAACTTCTGCTTAAGAATATCAAAGGATTCTTGTTGCTTAGGACCCCAATCAAACTTGATGTTCTTGCGAGTCAATGAAGTTAGGGGTGCAGCAATCCTTGAGAAGTTTTCAATAAAACGCCTGTAATATTGTCACACCCCTATTTTCCACGTGTCACCGGTGGGCCCGGTGGGGAGTATCGTGACGTAGTTGGTATCATCATAGACAAACAACACAATATATAAATGCACAGCGGAAGCAAAGATAGATTCATTTCAACTTTAATAAAGTGTAATATTAAATATCACTAATAGTTGAAACGGATCCACAGGCGGATCAAAATAAAATAAGATATTGTTCAACAGTTTATTGTCGTGCAAGCTTGCGAGACTTATTGTGGGCGCTCTAGAAGACAGCCAGCCTATTACGTGTAGTACCTGCACTTAACCTTTTGGGAAAATACGTCAGTTTACACTGGTAAATACAATTTAACTGACTCATTTTGAAAAATGGTTGAAAATTGGTTTGAATGCACATGGCACAAAACATTTTATAACTTGGGATAATTATTTATTATAATAATCTTGTGAACGAATTACATGTTACTTGTGCGTTCAGTAGCCCGGATCTTGTCCGGGTTAAAGATCAATAGACCCTCCACATTAGAGTTATACACTGACAGGTGTACGCCTACACCCCGTGCTCAGGTCGTGGCCATCTCGTAAGATAATGCCGAGGATATCCGGGACATGGTCATTAACCCCCCAAAGGCTTTTAAGTGAACAAGACTGTTTAAACGAGCCGATCAAATTATTCAATTAACCATTCAAAGATGTAAGATTTGATGCTCGATCAAGCGGTATTCTATATACCGTAACCCAAGCCTGTATAGGGAAAAATAAGTTAAAAGTATTTACCTTGGTAAGTATATATATCTCAACAAGCAAAAAGGCAGGTAGCTTTTACCGGTGCTCCTAATCTGGAACGAAGGTTTAATATAACCTATTAGATTTCTAACGGGTCTTTATTTAAGCTTAAGCTTAGACCGGTTAGCTTAAAGGACGATACGGTTCAAACGCACGATTAAGCGAAGACCGGATAGAATGTGATTTAGACCCGACAAGTTTGAATACTTGTATAATATGGGTATACTAAATACATTCTGGATTTTGAGACAAAAATGATAGTGTTTGACCCGTTTCGGTCAATTTATGCAAACTAGTTACATAAACCGAACCGAACGCGAAAAGAGCGTTACGGGTAACCGTAAGAGTCATATGCAAGTTCCCTGAGATAATATGCTCTAAATATGTTATAATATCAGTAAGTTATTTTCTATTATGCCCAAAACGGATTTAAACACAATTTATGCCTCATAAGGGCATTTTGGTCATTTAAAAGATTATAAAAGAATTAAATTAGAAATCTGAGTTACAGGTCTGGTTTATACAGTAAATATACTTAATTTAACATGTTATAACAGTAGGGTATGACCCATATGTGAAACTTATCATTTAAAACCAAACTATGCACCTTAGGGGTATTTCGGTAATTTCACAAGGGCTAAAAATGTCAAAACTGGAAACCTGAGTTCAAAAACTTATACTTACTGTTATTTTATAAAAATATGCTAAGAACATCAGTAGGTATCAACCTTATATGTTTAATATGGTTATAGTACATACTAGGCGTTAAAAACGCTTAAAAGGCGATTTAGAGTCGTTTCCGGGTTTTTAAAAGAAAGCTGATATTTTTATATTTCCAGAATGCTCAAAATATTTTATTTAACAAATAAAATCAGTAGAAAAAGGTTTGGGGTCAAAAGGATTTGTAAAACTCATTTTATGGCTTAAAAGGGCAAAATCGGTATTTACCGAATTAAACTTAGAGACCTATGATATGATCAGCCAAAAATTAAATAAAAATCTTTAAAAATCCCAAAATATTATATAACATCAGTGGGTAAAAAGTTTGGTATCAAAAAGTGGGTTTAAATAGGTTATATGCTAATTACGCCGTTTAAGTAACATAAGGCTTTCAATTTCGATATTGAGCATAACTCTTAATCTGGACCTCAAACTGATATCAAATTTTTTGATGCAAGTTTATAAATCAGTAACAAACGTTTCTACTCTTTCACTTTTTCAAAACTCACGTTTTATAGCAAAAAGGGCATAATAGTCAACTTTTAAGCATTAATCGGAAACATGCATATGAACCGGATAAGTGTTGAACCAAGTTGTAAAATCTCAGAGAGTTAAACTTATATGAAAATTGGTCCAAAATAAGCTCTAATGCAGATCTCAAACATGCATGAACGGATCAGAACTGATAGTCAAAGAAAAAGTCAATTTATGTGACTTTCGGTTCCGATTCGGGTTTAAACTGAAAATTTTCGAGTTGATCATGATGACACATGTTCTTACATTAATTACAAAGTTATTTTGATGATCAAACAGGTTGCATGTAGCCTACATTGCTAATTATGCTTAATTTTGCAAAAACACATTCTGTTGACTTTTTAAGAAAAGCTTTGACTCGACAATCAACATGCTTAGAGTGGGAATCTGAAAATACCCTTTTGAGGGTTTGTTACCCACATAAATACCAACTTGTAGGTACTTTCAATTTGAGAAATGACTGAGCCATTTTCGTTTAATCACAAAGTCAAATAGAAATTACGATGGATTGACTTTCGGTTGAATAACTAAGCTAGAACGAATTTGAAAGAGTTATGAACACTTACAATGGTCCTAAATAAGCTTAGGGATCACTAGGAAGATGCCTTGTCGTCCAGAGAGCTCCAGAAGTTGTCTTGTGATTTTTAGAAAATGCAAGTGTTCAAAGTTTACTACTTCAAGGCCCTTTTATGCAGATTTGATCTGTTTAGAGGCTGCCATGTGAGTCTAGGATTGTTGTAAGAAGTATACAAGTGTCCCTAGCTGCATGAAAATCGATTGGTGAGGCCCTGAAGTCGACAACAGCTGTTTACAACTCGAACAGAACAGCAACTGGCAGCTGGTCGCGATTTTTGTCACTGGGCACCAGTAGGCGGGCCGCGAGGCCGGCCACGCGGGCCGCGTACAAGTCGTCGACCAGTTTAACAAGTTTCCATTAATTTACAATTCAGTCCCTGATCTTTGTAACGTGTTTTGGCGATTTATTTTGCACTCTTGACCCTTAAACCTGACTTTTAAGAGTCTTGGGACTTTTATAAACATGGTAAAGTCCTCGGTTAACTTTGTGCTTACCCGAAAAGTCACGAATTTCATCGTTAACGCATTTAACCCTTCGTGTACAGTTTTGATCATATCTTTCTCATACGATGACGAAACTTGATGAAATTTTTATCACATATTCTAGTGAGTATATTTTATCATTACAAAGCTTCGGGTTTGCCAAAAGGTCACTCAGAGGTATACTTTCAACATGTTGACACTTTTAGCCCCTGTAGTTTGTAATTCCTCACTTTCTTTCATTTTTCGCTTCGTACGATCCATGATTTATCCATTTAAGATTATAAACATCATGTAGGGTTATTTTAGAGCCTATTTATCCATTGTTGACACTTTGGACCCTTATATTCACACAGTTTCACTGTTTGTCAACTTTAGTCCCTCTAAAGTATGTTTTCACATATTCAAAGCCCATGACACGTGTCAATACATTATTGGATGTAAATTTTCGAGGTGTTACAAATATCCTGCCAGACCTATAAAGATGCGAATCTCTGTGGGAGTCTTTGGCTCTTGCCAATTCATGATGGCTTCAATCTTAGCGGGATCCACCTGGATACCACGCTCACTAACCACATGTCCAAGAAATTGGACTTCACGAAGCCAAAACTCACACTTCGAAAACTTGGCGTAGAGCTTTTCTTGCTGAAGAAGTTTAAGAATACAACGAAGGTGTTCCTGATGAATCGCATTTGCAAACCCTATTTAGACAAGTTTGTCATCGTCTTCATTGATGACATTCTTATTTATTGATACCAACCTGTCACACCCCGATATTTCCACGTATTACCGGTGGGCTCGGTGGGGAGTATCGTGACGTAGTTGATATCATTATAGTCAAATAATCACAGTTCAATGCACAGCGGAAGTCTAATGTAATAATAATACAAACCGATTCGAAAGTATAATAAGGTATTACACAACGGTTGTATATGGATCCACAGGCGGATCTTAAAACAGAAAAATAAACACTGTTCAACAGACTTTAGACGTTTAGAACTTGCAAGATTCCTTATTAACGCCCTGAGCTCCCAGCCAATTATGTACAGTACCTGTCACTTAATCTTTTTGGAAAATACGTCAGTTTACACTGGTAAATACAATTAACTGACTCTTTTGAAAACATTTATGAAAATTGATTTAAATGCGCAAGGCACAAATATCCTTTTATAACTTGGGACAATTATATAAAAATAATCTTGTATATAGATTTATATGTTCGTTATACATTCAGGGCCCAATATAGAAACCGAGTCAAGATTAACAGACACACCACAAGTATAGGCCCACAAGAGAGTGAGATACCATTTTTCGTACGCAACTGTCGGGTGTATGCCTAAACCCCGTGCTTAAGACGTGGCCATTTCTTAATAAATGATGCCAAGGATATCCGGGACATTGTCATTAACCCCCAAAGGCTTTGTTTCAAACAAGACAGATTAAAACGGGTTACCTCAATAATTTACCCACTAATCGATTAAATATTCAATACCTGACCAAGCGGTATTATTATAATACCATATCCCAAGCCCGTATAGGGAAAATAAGTTAAAAGTATTTACCTGAGCTAAAATGTAATTTTATTCTCAGCTATATATTCAAATCAGCAAGCACAAGTACCTCTACTGGGGCTCTCAATCTGGAACGAAGGTTTTATTAACCTATTAGATTCCTAACGGGTCTAATTTAAGTTGTAACTTAGACCGGTTAGTTTTAAGGAAAGGTTTACGGTTCAAAATGCAAGATTAAGCGAAGACCGAATAGAATGTGATTTAGACCGGACAAGTATGGAGACTTGTATAATATGGGTAATCTAAACACATTTTGAATTTTGAAGTGAAAATGATAAGGTTTGACCCGTTTCGGTCAATTTATGCAAACTAGTTACATAAACCGCTCCGAACGTGAAATATGCATAATGGGTAATCAAATGAGTCACATACAGGTTTCATAAGTTAATATGCCTTAAATATGTTGTGGTATCAGTAGGATACCTTCCATTATGCCCAAAACGGATTTAAAGTCAATTTAAGCCCCGTAGGGGTATTTTGGTCATTTTAAAGATTATAAAAGAGGTTAAATGACAATATGAGGTTCTGGTCTAAAATGATCAGTAAAAATATTTATTTTAGTAGTTTATATCAATAAGATATCATATATGTGTGAAATTTATCATTTATGGCCAAACTATGCACCATAGGGGCATTTTGGTCATTTCACATAAGCCTTAAAGGTCATGTTAGGCCCTTTAAGGTTTATGGATAAGATGATAGGTGGATTAGCAGCTAGATAGGCATTTAAGGTAGCTCCACGTTCTGTGTCTGCTGTTACATTTGCTGTTGCTTTCTCTTCAGAAATTTGCTCGTACAGTTGATCTATTGTTTGACCTCTGCTCAGAGACTTGTGACTGAAGACAGGAAAGCAAAATCCTGTTGTAGCGATGAAAACTGAGCTTCCATCATTTCAGCATCATGTTCCAATACAACCACTCATCGTCGTAAACTTGCTACTTTTGCATCTTCCATCATCATCACTATCACTTCATCCAACGACGTGTCCTTTCTCGGTTGCATAACAACATGCAGCTTCATTATGTTCTGTGAACCTAGCATCACCAGAGTTTTCTTCTTCAAGCCTAACACCGCTCGAGCTTTCTAGAAGCGAGGGTGTTGCTTTAAAGACAAAATTTGAAGTCAAAGTCAAGTTCTTGTGTGCAGTTTTCCTTTGTAGTAGCAGCAGGCTTTGGATCAATGGACATAGTAGGCTTTGGATTAGAAACTAGGCTAGTAAAATCAGGATCAGGAGCAATGTCGGTTATCTGTTTCTTGCTTGAAGCTTGTTCAGCATCGTTTGTAACGGCTTCAGCTTCAATTTGAGCTTCAGAAGTAGGTGCGGATTGAGGGTTTCCGTCACTACCCTGCAGTGTCTTCAATAGGGCTACCAAACTTTCAGCAGTTTTCATACACGGTTCTCCAACGGCTTCCTCAACCTTTTCAGACGCAATTTGTCACGGCCCTCGACCCGGTTTGACCCGTTTCAGGAGCCGTGGGACAGAAATCCCGTGGTATTTAATTAACAGCGGAAGTTTCTTCAGGATCTTGTTAAAACTGAAATATTTCCCCATTATTTTATTTCACAATTCGAGATAAAACCCGGTAATTTACAATATTGAGATTTTACGAAGAAATCTTTTATTTTACAAAACATGTTTCTTTATTTTATACTGAGCCACTTTCTTAAGCTGATAGTGCTTCATGGTACTTTTCCTGGATTACAACAGATCACCTGAAACATGTTTGAAAAAGGTTTTGTCAGCGGGAAATACTGAGTGAATCATTCATTTTGCTAAAATGACTCTTTTGTTATAATTCACAGTATTAAGAGAGATTACAATGTTTATTTCAACCAAATACCCACAGTACTTGTCATCGACTTGTTTCGGTGACTGTGGTCATATTACTATTGAGTCCGTTCACCCAATAGTAACGAGTATCATTAATTAGGTACGCCCACCTTAATTGATAAAAACAGTAATGTGCACAATACCCCACATACCGGCTGTAATTTGGTGACTACATATACTTAATCACTGTAATTATAATCTTGAAAGTAAACATACTTTTGTAAACATATTTGATAAAAAGAGAATGACTCACATTGCAGATTTAACAGAGCTTAGTTTACTGATTAGCCTTGATAACCTAGTTTAAATAATCAAGCACACAAACTAGGTTAGTAACTTAATACAGCATTTACGATAACTCACGAGATTGAAACCTTCACAACGAATGACAAAGTGCGATACTTAAACATCCATCGATTTAACGACGAATGACAAAGCATAAACCCTAATGTGAGCAGCACTTAAACATCCATTGGATAGTTTAATCGATCGGACATTGAATCGTAGCAGCGATCGAGTTATTACCCTGAATTGTAGCAGCACTTCGTGATCAGTGTGTGTTTTTGTAGTGATTATACTATAACTCAGCGTTCAATTCGAATTTGAACGTCGAAAGAACACCCAATTGCATGAAACAGGCCGTCCTATTTTTACGTGAAATTGAGTTCCCCCGCGTGTCGTGGGAGATGTTGCTGCTCCTGTCGCGACTCGCCTGGGGTGACAACCTACCCTAGGGTAGCCTTGTCACTAGTATAGGCCTGCTGAGTTGCTAGTTCGTTAATTCTCAGTTTGTACAACGCATTTTAGAGATAATCGTTAGTTAGGGTTTACCCCCCCTTAAGTTTTAGGGGCCCTAATCCTGATTCCAAATGTTTTGAAAATTTTAGGGATTATACAGAATCACTTGGGTTTCTCAATTAGGGTTTCCTATTGGACAATTTGATTAAATAAATATAACTTTTGATGAGAGTTGTTACACAATTACTTCCACGTCACTGGGAATCGGATTCTTCTTCACTAGAGTCTAGACCGAGAACATTGATTTCTATCTCAACTTCATTAGCAACATTCATGAGTTGCTCGTCATGTTTTTCTGCAACTGTGGCACTCACAGGCTTTGGTTTAAAAAGACATAGAAACCTGCAAACCTTGTGATTCGAATAAGTGGTCCGAGAATATAATGAGAAAATCCGAGATGATTAGGAGATGAGATTAGTCTGAATTGTGACTCGAAAGAAAGTTGATTGATAATATATAGTGTTTCGGATTGGGCCTGAGATCAAACGGCCAAGCTGCAACTCAGAACAGTGGCCCGAATTACATTCGAGAGCAATGGGCCGGATCTTATTCGTTTTGTCCGAAACCATGGGCCCCAATCCAAAACGTTGGACCAGACTATTACTTTAATGTTTTGCTTTTTCAGGACAGAAAACATCTTTCTTAAAATCAACGATCCAACCAACCGAGCAACCTTTTTAGCATAGAAATAATCAAAACAAAACAAATTAATAATAGAAAACAAATGGAGGAGTAATATAGGGAGAACCTGCCATGGGATCAAAATCGTTTTCGAACCGATTAAGGAACATTTTTCAGCTCTTCGCTTACTTGGACTGGTCCACGCGATTGTTAATATGCTTGTCCTCTTAAATCTAACACTCAATCTTCAACTTTTAGCTTTGTGATACGCTTTAGGTAGAATTATACTGTAACATCCATGTGTCCCATTCCAAGGCATACCCCCGCGATCAAGGTAAGCACAACAGTTCATCGTAGCAGGTGAGTATACTGAGATCATCCTTTTTTATTTTTCAACGCCAGACTTCCTGGTGAACAGGTCAGTACTTCCGTACAGCAGAGAGACCAGAGAAGTACTGACGAGGGCGAGACAAATACCTTTAACGGTATGGATTTGGCTTTGATAGCACACGGAGTTCTCTTTTTATGAGATTTTCTTCCATTTAAGGTTTTGGCCCTTTTGTGGCTCTTTTGCAAGATATCCTGACTGTGCCCAGGTCTGTATATAGTCTGGATGCAACAGAGGGACAACCCTGATATCCCGGATGATTCATCAGCATAAAGACCTGAAACCTCAGACGTTAGCTATCTATCAACGTAAGATTTAAGACCATGAAATCATACACCGTCGGTCTGTTACCCACGAGATGTCCAGTCCATTATGTTTGTATCACTTTTGCCTCTTTTTGCTTTTCGAGCGTTAGACCTATCAACACATCGCAGTGGATCCTAGCCTGTTCAGCATTGAAACCTTACATGTGTTAATCAAGTTCTTTAACACGAAAATTCATTTCATTTCCCAAGCAACTATTTCTCCCCCTCAAACGATGCGTATGTACATATATGTCCCTCTCCCCCCTAAATTTGTGCATCACACTTTATGCGCAAATTTACTTATTTATTTACATTAATATAAAAAGCCTGGTTTTTTTTTTGTCGCTCAGTCGGTGAAAACGCATCATTTTCAAAAGATCCACAAGCAAATTGAATCTCGAGATGCTGACAGGTTTTGTAAAAAGATCTGCTGAATTAGCATCAGTGTGGATCTGTTTAAGTTTAAACAATCCTCTGTCATAGCAATCTACCATAAAGCGCACCTTGATATCAATGTGCTTGGTTTTAGAATGAAAAACAGGGTTTTTGATAATCTGGATAACGGCATCATTAGTAGTAAAGTTTTGATAATCTGGATAACGGCATCATTAGTAGTAAAGTTTAGATAAGTCAAACTGTAATCCTTGTTAGTCCCGATAAACCCGTGACATCACTCAACGGTTCGATCGAACGCGGAATGTAAGATCAAACCGACAAGAACAAAAAGAAATATTTCATTGAATAACATAATTTCGCTGCTTAGATCGCACACAGTCTCAAGGACTGTCTGGTACGATCTACGAGAACCTTGCACACAATCCCTAGGATTGTCGGGTACAAGGTTCTCTATTGGGGCTACATGATTACAAAATGTGGAGAGCTCTACTACAATAATCTAGACATGACTATATTTAGGAGCCTCTACCCCATTGGCCCACATGGCCTAGCCCAAGCCCAAGTGCTAATCTAAACCAAATAAATATAAATAAAACGTAATAAAGATAAGCGTAAAACTCTGGACCTAACAATCTCCCCCTAGTTTTATGCTCTCTTTATTACGGTTTAGACGATCTCCAACCTTGGGTCTTCTCCTTTAGAGGCCCAGCAGTAAACGAGCCCATCAACTTATCTCGAAGTTGTTTCGGATGATAAATGATAGATAGAAATACTGAGTGAATCATTCATTTTGCTAAAATGACTCTTTTGTTATAATTCACAGTATTAAGAGAGATTACAATGTTTATTTCAACCAAATACCCACAGTACTTGTCATCGACTTGTTTCGGTGACTGTGGTCATATTACTATTGAGTCCGTTCACCCAATAGTAACGAGTATCATTAATTAGGTACGCCCACCTAAATTGATAAAAACAGTAATGTGCACAATACCCCACATACCGGCTATAATTTGGTGACTACATATACTTAATCACTGTAATTATAATCTTGAAAGTAAACATACTTTTGTAAACATATTTGATAAAAAGAGAATGACTCACATTGCAGATTTAACAGAGCTTAGTTTACTGATTAGCCTTGATAACCTAGTTTAAATAATCAAGCACACAAACTAGGTTAGTAACTTAATACAGCATTTACGATAACTCACGAGATTGAAACCTTCACAACGAATGACAAAGTGCGATACTTAAACATCCATCGATTTAACGATGAATGACAAACCATAAACCCTAATGTGAGCAGCACTTAAACATCCATTGGATAGTTTAATCGATCGGACATTGAATCGTAGCAGCGATCGAGTTATTACCCTGAATTGTGGCAGCACTTCGTGATCAGTGTGTGTTTTTGTAGTGATTATATTATAACTCAGCGTTCAATTCGAATTTGAACGTCGAAAGAACACCCAATTACATGAAACAGGCCGTCCTATTTATACGTGAAATTGAGTTCCCCCGCGTGTCGCGGGAGATGTTGCTGCTCCTGTCGCGACTCGCCTGGGGTGACAACCTACCCTAGGGTAGCCTTGTCACTAGTATAGGCCTGCTGAGTTGCTAGTTCGTTAATTCTCAGTTTGTACAACGCATTTTAGAGATAATCGTTAGTTAGGGTTTACCCCCCTTAAGTTTTAGGGGCCCTAATCCTGATTCCAAATGTTCTGAAAATTTTAGGGATTATGCAGAATCACTTGGGTTTCTCAATTAGGGTTTCCTATTGGACAATTTGATTAAATAAATATAACTTTTGATGAGAGTTGTTACATTCTCCCCACCTTAATAAAAATCTCGTCCTCGAGATTTACTAGAATAAGTAAGGATACTTTCGCTTCATTTCTGATTCCAGCTCCCAAGTGTATTCAGCTCCTCTCTTTGAATCCCATCTGACTTTGACTAAAACTAGTCGTTTGTGCTTGAGAAACTTGATCTTTCGATCCTCAATTTGAAGAGGTTTCTCAACAAATTTCAGCTTTTCGTTTACCTCTATATCTCGAAGAGGTACTACCAGTGATTCATCAGATAAACATTTCTTGAGATTGGATACATGAAATACATCATGTACTCCAGATAATTCTTCTGGTAGTTGTAAACGATAAGCAACTGGTCCTATACGTTGGATCACTGAAAATGGTCCTACGTACCTTGGACTTAGCTTTCCTTTCTTTCCGAATCTGACTACTCCTTTCCAAGGAGAAACTTTCAATAGGACTTTGTCTCCAACTTGATATTCTAACGGCTTGCACCTATTGTCTGCATAACTTTTCTGGCGATTTCGAGCCGTCTTCAGCCTTTCCTTGATTTGAGTAATCTTATCAGTCGTCTCTTGCACTATTTCAGGACCTGATAATTGATTTTCTCCTATTTCTGCCCAACAAACTGGAGTTCTGCATTTTCTTCCGTACAATGCTTCAAATGGGGCGGTTTCAATACTTGAATGATAGCTATTGTTATAGGAGAATTCAATTAATGGTAAATGATCATCCCAATTTCCACCAAAATCTATTACACATGCTCGAAGCATGTCTTCTAGAGTTTGGATCGTCCTTTCACTTTGTCCATCTGTTTGTGGATGATATGCAGTGCTCAGATTTAATCTGGTTCCCATAGCTTGCTGGAAACTTTTCCAGAAATAAGAAGTAAAACGACTATCCCTATCCGAAACAATGGAGAGTGGAACTCCATGTAAGGATACAACTTCATCTACATATAATTTAGCCAGTCTTTCCATGCTAAAGGTTTCTTTCATAGGTAAAAAGTGAGCTGATTTGGTTAATCGATCCACAATTACCCAAATCGCATTATTACCTTTTCTTGTTTTAGAAACATATCGTGCTATATCCTTTTTCATTCCTATCCACCAAAAGTTCTTTCTTAAATCTTGGTACATCTTATTGTTTCCTGGGTGCATGGTATACCTAGATTTATGAGCTTCTTCTAAAATCTTAGGTCTTAAGTCTTCCTGCTTAGGTACCCAAATTCTACTTTTGTGGAATCTCCAAATTTCATCTGCTCCTTATTCTAATTCCTTGATTCGTCCTTTCATTCCTTCAGCATCATCCTTGATTGCTGTAGTTTGAACATTCTTTAATTGTTCCATTAAATCTATTTGTAGATTTAATCTGAGAGCACGAACTCGTCGTTGTTTCTCATAATACTTACGACTTAAGGCATCTGCAACTACATTTGCCTTTCTTTCATGATACTGAGTATCACAGTCGTAGTCACTTAGGATTTCCATCCATCTCCTTTGCCTCATGTTTAACTCTTTTTGCCCAAATATATATCTTAAACTTTTGTGGTCTGTGTAGACAGTAAATTTACTTCCGTAAAGATAATGTCTCCAAATCTTAAGGGCAAAAATTACGGCTCCTAATTCTAAATCATGAGTCGTATAATTTTCTTCGTGCTTTTTCAATTGCCTAGAAGCATATGCAATCACCTTTTTGCGTTGCATGAGCACACATCCAAATCCTAGTTTTGAAGCATCACAATATATTTCAAAATCTCCAGTTCCTTCTGGTAAGGCTAAGATTGGTGCATTTGTTAATTTCTGCTTCAATATTCTAAAGGCTTCTTCTTGTTTAGGTCCCCATTCAAACTTAACCGCTTTACAGGTTAACTTAGTTAATGGAACAGCTATCTTGGAAAAATCCTTAATAAACCGTCTATAGTACCCAGCTAAACCTATAAAACTTCTTATTTCCATTGCTGTTTGTGGAACCTTCCATTTGGTAATTGCCTCTATCTTAGCAGGATCTACGTGAATACCTTCGTGATTCACCATATGTCCTAAGAATTGCACTTCTTGCAACCAAAATTCACACTTCGAGAATTTGGCATAAAGCTTTTCTTTTCTTAACAAAGTTAAGAGTGCATGAAGGTGTCCATCATCATCAGCTTTTCATTTGAAATCATCAAGAAAACATCTCGGAGAACCATCCGTGATCCCACTTCTTCATTCGGAATACATCAGACATCATCTTCAACGATCAATACATCATCCGAGATCACTATTATCACGTTTCAATCATCAAACAACATCACCTTCATCATCCTGTACCATTCACTTCCAGTCATCATCGGACACACTCCGTTACCCTCCGCACACTTCCGACGTCCACCGTAACTCCGATCAACAAACACCATTTAAACCTTAAAACCTCTGTCGCTGCTTCACTTTACATCATCTCCGTTCTTCATAACCCCCTCCGACCACCGTATCACCGATGAACTTGCAACTTCAGCTCAACTTCATCTCTGGTCTACTTCAACCACCTCCCATACACATCACCTTCATTTCTGATCGTTCACCATCTCCTTCATCGTCTTCAACATCTGCGGTCACCGTGACTCTCCGACGTGAACTCCGATCATCCTCTGTTCAGCTGTCGTCGAGTCGACACCATCTTCAACTGTGACTGAACCTGTGCCAGATCTATAAAGTTTTCAGATCTATGGATGAATACCGGATCTAATGAAGCGGATATCACTTTTTTTTAACGAAATTCCCCCGACACTTTGTAAAACTTCTTCTTGTTCTTCGAGTGACATCAAAACTGAGCCTTTAAAAGACTTCAATGGCTCTGAGACCACTTGTTAGTCCCGAAAAACCCGTGACATCACTCAACGGTTCGATCGAACGCTGAATGTAAGATCAACCCGTAATCCTCCAACTGATGTTGCATCCAAAGAACCTGGGAGCAGCATGCAGATGCTGCAACGTATTCTGTTTCCGCTGTGGAGAGAGATACTGTCTGCTGCTTCTTGCATTGCCAAGAAATGAGTCTGTCTCCCAAGAACTGGCATCCAGCTGATGTGGACTTCCTATCCCTGTCAGTTCCTCCAAAACTGCTATCTAAAAAGGCAAACAGATCATAGTTCGTATCTCTGGGATACCAGAGTCCGAGTTTAGGAGCTCCCTTCAAATATCTGAAAATTCTTTTAATAGCAGTTAAATGAGTGAGTTTAGGGTTTGCCTGATAACGAGCACACTGACACACGGCGTACAAAATGTCTGGCCGACTGGCAGTCAGATACATTAGTGAGCCGATCGTCGAGCGATACAGTGTCTGGTTGACAGGACTTCCCTCTGGGTCCTCAGTCAACAACGGCTGTTCTATAATTGGGGAGTCACTTGGCTTTGAGTCTGTCATGCTAAACTTTGCAAGAACGTCAGTTACATATTTACTTTGGTGAATTAATATTCCTTGATTGTTCTGACGGACTTGCAGACCCAAAAACATCGTCATTTCTCCTAAAGAGCTCATCTCAAACTTTTTCTTCATAACTTCTTCAAATTCCTTGCAAAGAGCATCATTAGTCGATCCAAAGATGATGTCGTCAACGTATATTTGAACAAGGATAATGTCCTTGTCAACACGTGTGATGAACAATGTCTGATTGATCATTCCTCGGGTGTATCCATGAGCGAGCAAATGTTCTGTTAGGGTTGCATACCATGCACGAGGTGCTTGATGCAATCCATATAGAGCCTTGTCCAGCTTGTAGGCATACCCTTCCTTTTCTTGATCCATGAAGCCCGGCGGTTGAGCAACATAAATTTCTTCCTTGACCTTCCCATAAAGAAATGTCGTCTTAACATCCATTTGATAGACAGTAAATCCCATAAAAGATGCGTATGCCAAAAAGATACGGATGGCTTCTAGACGAGCGACTGGGGCATACACTTCATCATAGTCAAGGCCTTCAACTTGACTGAAGCCTTGGACTACTAATCTGGCCTTATTTCTCACAATCACACCAGAATCATCTTGCTTGTTACGAAATACCCATCGTGTGCCAAGGGCTCGTTTTCCTTGGGGCAGCTTCTCAAGTTTCCATACTCCGAGCCGTTCGAACTGATTGAGCTCTTCATGCATTGCATCGACCCATCCAGGTTCCTGCAAGGCAACATTAATATTTTTAGGCTCAATCTGTGATATGAAGCAAGAATACAAGCACGTGTTGATGTCTCCAGATTTGCTGCGGGTTTGTGACATTGGGTGGCGCGGTAGAAGTTGATGGTTGTGAACACGGAGACTAGAATCTAACAGGACCTTTTGGTCTCCAATCTTTAGTGTCCGAGACACTTCTGTTTGATGAAAAGGATTTTGTCTTTCTTGAAACCTGTTTGTTTTAAAAAACTTTTGCTTTTCCTGTTTAGCAAGATTCTAGTCTATGTCAGAAGGCCTTGCCTTGGGATGTCGATGTTTGATAAAACTAGAGTGCATGGCCTTCTGATGGTACATGTTCCTAGAGTAGTAGGGATGATGAACACAATTTCTTGCGATGTGTCCTGGAATTCCACAGTTAAAACATGTCTGCCTTTTTGAGAAAAAGACATCTAGTTCGGCTTGCGTTATTCTCGAGAACTGATCACGTCTTTTCAATTCATTTAACACTGAGTTCTTTAGAGTGTGCTTGTTCTTGGAGGAACCCGCTTTACAGCTGTCAGCATAAGAGTAAGTATCCTCAACCTTACCCTTGAGCTTGGGTTCAGTTTGCTTGAGATTTGAGGTTTCCCTTCTCGCATTCTTCCTTTTCGGCCTTCTGTTTCTACATGATCGCTTTCTTTTAGGGGGAACAGATTCAGTTGACTCTGTTCTGTTGAGGTTACTATTGGGATCAATAGGTGAGCTGTTTGTAAAGGTGACTTTCACATCTTCCTTTTCTGTAGAGATCATGTCCTCAGGAGAATTTTGAGAGAATGTTTCCATAATAATTTCTTCTACAGTTTCATCATTTGATTCAACTGTGGAATTGATTTCAATGAATTCCTTCTCCAAATTTTCCACGTTTCCATGAGTTTCTACAGAATTGGACTCTATGGATGCCTCCTCTTCAGTCAAGTCACCTTCTGAGTTCTCGACATTGGATGATTCTGGTAACTCAGATGATGAGCAGTCTGTGTCTAAGACAACTTGACTTTCTTCTTTCGTAATGCTGCAAGAGTCTGATTGATCATCACAATCGGAAACACTCAAAGATTTAAGCTCATTATCTGGGATCCCTGAATCCTCTGTTTGATTGCCAAGATCGTCAGATGATCCCAGTTCAACAGTAAATTCTTCATTATCACTATTAGTCACGTCAAAATCATCATTGCTGCAGGGAGCATCTGATGTGTCATTCAATGTTTCAGACATACAGGTGTGGTATTCCGAATTATCAGAATGGTTTTCTGAGTTATTTAAAACAGATGTTTCGAATTCCTCAGACGACACATCAGGCTCTCCTGCCACATCATTCTCAACATTTACAACATTTTCAGCATTTTCAACACAGTCATTTTTATCAAATGCATAATCTAAAATAATAGCACCAAATTCATTAGTCTTAGTGGGAACACCCCAAGTCTCAGAAAACCAAGAAAAACACAATTCCAAGCATAAAGGCCATCTTTATCAGAAATAACATTATCAGCAACACGTTGATGTGATTCATCATCCTCTATAGACTTCTCTTCTGTTCTTACTGACTCTGCACATGAACTAGAACAATTAGTATTTTCAACAGAATCGGAATTTTGTGAACTTTCCTTCATCTCTTCAGCGGATGTGTTAACTGGTTCCATTTTCGTTTCAGTTTCGGCTTCTGTATGTAATACGGTTTCATTTATCTGATCGGACTTATCTACTGATTTATTTTGAACATTTTCATTCTTGACAAAACTCATTGGTTTTTTGAAATCAGCATGTGGATTCTTATTAAACTTAGATGGATCATATTCAACATAATCACTAGGTTTGCCATACATCATAGTGTCATAATTTTCCATTTCCTGCTCAGTGATCGGCAATCTGGAATAATTACGATTGTATGGTGGCGGAACGTATTTATACCCCAAACCTGTCACGGCCCCCGTCCCGGTGTGACCCGGTCCAAGAGCCGCGGGCAGAAACCCGTGGTATTTATTATTTGAGTTGACAGCGGAAGTTCAACAGGATCTTTTAAAACTTGAAAATGCCCAATTATTTTATTTCATCATTTGGGACAAACCCCGTAATTTACAATGGAGGAATTTTCACGAGGAAATTCCCTGTAAAGCATGTTTATTTATTTAACTGAGCCACCACTTCAAGCTTTATTAGTGCTCCGTAGCACTTTTCCTTGGTTCACAGTAGGTCACCTGAAACATGTTTTAAAAATATTTTATCAGCGGGGAAATGCTGGCGAGTCACTCAAATTTGATAAAATGACACATAGCTATGAATTACAGCATAAGAGCGATTACAATGGTTACTATCTTA
Organism: Helianthus tuberosus; assembly: GCA_030545235.1. Classification (NCBI taxonomy): domain Eukaryota; kingdom Viridiplantae; phylum Streptophyta; class Magnoliopsida; order Asterales; family Asteraceae; genus Helianthus; species Helianthus tuberosus. Next base: position 13,080,472 of record CM060355.1, read on the forward strand.
TTTTTATCTGGCGCCGTGTCACATCCTTGTGACGATGGTCATACCACTATTGGGTCCTTTCACCCAAGTAGTGATGATTATCACTGTTAGGTTGATGAACCTAACCGTGAGAAATTAGTAATGTGCACAATACCCCACTAGCCAGTGATTTAAGATAACCACGACTTAATCCCTGTAATTATAACTTTTGAAAATTTGATTGGAGTATTGTAAAACATTGTTGATAAAAAGAGAATGACTTACATTGCAAGTTTAGACGGGCAGAGTTTAGCCTACTGATAAGCCTGATAGCCTAATTTAAACAACAATGCACACGAAACTAGGTCAGTAACTTAATACAACATGTACGATAAGCTCACGAAATCAAAACCCTCACGATGAATGACAAAGTATAGCCTTGATTTGGGCAACACTTAAACATCCATCGGATTGGTTTCAATCGATCGGACATTGTATCGTAGCAGTGATCGAGTTAATACCCTGTATCATGGCAGCGTCTCCCTACTTAGAATTTCGATTTTGAGCAGTAGACTTCGTTTTTGTTTGAAATTTTCGAGCACAGAAGCAAGTTCCATGCACAGGCTACTTATATCAACATTTTGAGTTTTACGCGGCCCGCGTAAACCTTAACAAGGTCTTACGCGGACCGCGAGAGCCACCTAGTCTACGACTAGGGCTAGCGTGTCACACCTAGGTCTGCCACGTGTGCGACACGTGGCCTGGAACGCTTATCCGGTCAACCTTGCTTTGACGCGGCCCGCGTAAGCTTCTCTTATGGTTTACGCAGCCCGCGTGAAACCCAATTTTCTTGATTTCTTGGTTTTTCATGCATATTAGGGTTTCAGGGGTCCGGGTTTTCACTTATGGGTCGTTTTTGGACATTTTTGCAGGTCCTTGCATCCTCCCCACCTTATTTAAAATCTCGTCCTTGAGATTTATTGAAATAAGTGAGGATATTTTCGCTTCATCTCCGATTCCAGCTCCCAGGTATATTCCGGTCCTCTTTTTGAATCCCATTTGACTTTGACCAATACCAATCTTTTATGCTTGAGGAATTTAATCTTTCTGTCTTCTATCTGAAGAGGTTTCTCTACGAACTTTAACTTTTCATTTACCTCTATGTCTTGAATAGGTACTATCAGGGATTCGTCAGATAAACATTTCTTGAGGTTGGATACATGAAATACGTCATGTACCCCGGCTAATTCTTCTGGTAGTTGTAAGTGATAGGCGACCGGTCCTATGCGTTGGATTACTGGGAATGGTCCTATATATCTTGGACTTAGTTTTCCTTTCTTACCGAACCGAACTACACCTTTCCAAGGAGAAACTTTCAAGAGTACCTTGTCTCCAACTTGAAATTCTAGTGGCTTGCGTCGATTGTCAGCATAACTCTTCTGGTGATCTCTAGCCGTTTTCAGTCTTTCCTTGATTTGAGTTATCTTGTCGGTGGTTTCTTGTACGATTTCAGGGCCTGATAGCTGGCTTTCTCCTATTTCTGACCAACAAACTGGAGTTCTACACTTACGTCCGTATAGTGCTTCGAATGGGGAAGCTTCGATGCTTGAATGATAACTATTGTTATAGGAGAATTCAATTAAAGGTAAATGGTTGTCCCAGTTTCCTCCAAAATCTATTACACATGCTCTGAGCATGTCTTCCAGAGTTTGGATCGTCCTTTCACTTTGTCCGTCTGTTTGAGGATGGTATGCAGTACTTAAATTTAGTCAGGTTCCCATCGCTTCCTGGAAACTAGTCCAGAAATGGGTAGTGAAACGAACTATCCCTATCCGATACAATGGAGAGTGGAACTCCATGTAAGGATACTACCTCGTCTACGTATAACTTTGCCAACCTTTCCATGCTAAAGGTTTCTTTCATGGGTAGAAAATGAGCTGATTTGGTTAATCGATCCACAATTACCCAAATCGCGTCATTACCTTTTCTGGTTTTGGGCAACTTAGTAACAAAGTCCATGGTTATGAGTTCCCATTTCCATACAGGCATTTCTAATTGTTGTAATAATCCTGAAGGTTTCTCGTGTTTAGCCTTAACTTGTGAACATGTTAGACATTTAGAAACATATCTAGCTATATCCTTTTTCATTCCTATCCACCAGAAGTTATTCCTTAAATCTTGATACATCTTATTATTACCAGGATGCATGGTATACCTAGATTTATGGGCTTCCTCTAAAATCTTATTTCTTAATTCTCCTTGCTTAGGTACCCAAATCCTTTTCTTATGGAATCTCCAAATTCCATCACTTCCTTGCTCTAATTCTTTTACTCGTCCTTTCATTCCTTCAGCATCATCCTTGATTGATGTTTCCTGAATATTCTTCAGTTGTTGCATTAAGTCTAATTGTAAACTTAATCTAAGAGCACGAACTCGTCGTTGTTTCTCATGATACTTACGCCTTAAGGCATCTGCAACTACGTTTGCTTTTCCTTCATGATATTGAATATCACAGTCGTAGTCACTTAGAATTTCCATCCATCTTCTTTGCCTCATGTTTAATTCTTTTTGCCCAAATATGTATCTTAAACTTTTATGATTTGTATAGACAGTAAACTTACTCCCATACAGATAATGTCTCCAAATCTTAAGGGAAAAAATTATGGCTCCTAACTCTAAGTCATGAGTTGTATAGTTTTCTTCGTGCTTCTTCAATTGCCTTGAGGCATACGCAATTACCTTTTTGCGTTGCATTAGCACACATCCTAATCCTAGTTTAGAAGCATCGCAGTAAACTTCGAAATCTTCTGTCCCTTCTGGTAAGGCAAGAATTGGGGCATTTGTTAACCTTTGCTTTAAAATCTTAAAAGCCTCTTCTTGCCTAGATCCCCATTCAAACTTCACTGCTTTACAAGTTAGCTTAGTTAATGGCACAACTATTTTAGAAAAATCCTTAATAAATCGTCTATAGTATCCGGCTAACCCTAGAAAACTTCTAACTTCCATAGCTGATTGCGGGACCTTCCATTTGGTGATCGCTTCTATCCTGGAGGGATCTACGTGGATACCTTCGTGATTCACCATGTGACCCAAAAATTGTACCTCTTGTAGCCAAAATTCATATTTCGAGAATTTGGCATAAAGCTTCTCTTTTCTTAACAAAGTTAAGAGTGCATGTAAATGCTCACAATGCTCGTCCTGACTTTTGGAATAAATAAGTATATCGTCGATGAAGACAATTACAAATTTATCCAAATACGGTTTACAGATTCTATTCATCATGTCCATAAATGTTGCGGGAGCATTTGTTAATCCAAAGGGCATGACTGTAAACTCGTAATGACCATACCTAGTTCTAAAAGCAGTTTTAGGTATGTCTTCTTCTTGTACTTTCAACTGATGGTATCCGGAGCGTAAATCTATCTTAGAAAAATATCTAGCTCCTTGAAGCTGATCAAAAAGATCGTCAATCCTAGGTAATGGGTATCGATTCTTAATTGTAACCTTATTTAATTCCCTATAATCAATACACATTCTCATTGACCCATCTTTCTTTTTCACAAACAACACTGGAGCTCCCCACGGAGAGGAACTAGGTTGTATAAATCCTTTGCTTAGTAATTCATCTAACTGCTTTTTCAATTCTAGCATTTCGGTGGGTGCTAACCGATAAGGTACCTTGGCTATCGGTGTAGTTCCAGGAATTAGATGAATTCTAAATTCTACTTCCCTATCGGGTGGTAATCCAGGTAGTTCTTCTGGGAATATATCTGGGTATTCTGATACTACTGGAATTTCCTTAAGTTCTCTACCTTTAGTGTTGATGATTGCTGAAATCATATATACTATTTCTTGTTTTCTTGAATAACTGGCCATTTTCATTACTGAAATGAATTTCAGTGGCTTACGTGGCTTTTCTCTTGTAATCACCACTATTTCTCCTGTGGGTGCACGTATTTCTATTGAATTCTTATCACAGAGGATTCGGGCATGGTTGGCTACTAACCAATCCATTCCTAACACCACATCGAATCCAGCTAAATTCATAGGTAATAGGTTTGTAGAAAATTTATGGCCTAAGAGTTCTATCTTTTCTTCTCGCAAGACCTTATCTATTTGAACAGAATTATCATCTGCGGTTTCTACCGTAAAAATTTGTCTAAGGTTGGTTAAGGGTAGTTTAAGAGCTTGGCAGAATGAAGTATTTATAAAACTTTGGTTTGCACCAGAGTCAAATAATACTTTCGCATAAACGTCATGAACTAGGAACGTACCAGCTATTATATCAGGGATTAGCTCTGCTTCCTGAGTAGTCAACTGGAAGGCTCTTACGTTTTTCTTGGTAGTTCCTTCTGCAGGTTTGGCTTTGTTGTCAGCTGGTTTGACTAATTTAGGGCAGTTTGGTCTAAAATGTCCAACTTCTCCACAGTTGAAGCAAATTGTGGATTTCTTTCTTCTGCAGTCTTCTTCTTGATGCCCTGGAATTTTGCAGAAATTGCAATACCCTTTGCCTTTTCCAAAATGCTTCCTTTTACAGGTACCGCAGAATGGAGCAGTGGAAGATTGCCCGGTTCCCTTTTTCTTGAAATTACTACTATTACTCACACGAAATCCTTGGGTAATCTTTTGGGCCACTTCCTTCTTCCAGTTTTCTTCTCTTGTGCGTACCAGTCCGTCGATCAAAGTGTTGGCTAATTCCACAGCATCATCAATAGTGCGGGGTCTCGCAGCTTTGACGATATCACGAATCTCGCTAATCAAACCCCAGATGTAGCAAGAAATAAGTATCGGTTCTAGCGAGGCCAAAGTTGGTACAATTCTGGCATATTCGAAGAATTTCGAAGTATACCCTCGACAATCAACATCCACCATTCGATGGCTCAGGAACTTATTCGCCATTTGTTCCTTTTCATATTCGGGGCATAATTTCCTTTCTACCAGACGCTTGAACTCTTCCCAACTCATGGCATAGGCCATGTCACTTCCTTTGGCTTGTAATACCGTATTCCACCATTCTAATGCTTCTTCCTTAAAGAGGTGAGAAGCATACATGACCTTATCCTCCTCGGCACATTTACTTATTTTAATTACTGCCTCGGTTTTCTCCAACCAATGCAGTGCAGCAGTTGCCCCTTCATTGCCTGCAAATTCGATTGGTTTACAGGCAAGAAATTCCTTGTAAGTGCAACCAGGCGTTGCAGCTTTCATTTTCTTAAAGAATGGGGCTTGCATCCCATCATTATCATTATTATTATTATTGTTGCCGCCTCCATTTACACTATTACTGAAATTGTCGCCGTGAGTATGTTTGCTGGGAATAATTGGTTGAGGTTTAACTGGATTTCGGGCAGCAGCAAGGATTGCTGGAATAGCATTAGCTATTCCCTGAGCAACGATATTCTCTATATCTTGCCTATTCAGAAATTGATTTTCATGGTTTTGTTCAGATTGGTTAACTTCGTTAACTGGTTCATTACTAGCGTGTTCCATCTGATAATTAATATATATATATAAGTGATTAGCACAAAATAAATAACAACCAAACACAATAAAACAGTCGTACATAATCATGTCAACACGTATAGCCAAAATTGTCGACTTTGCGACTTCCATATTTTTATATATTTTAGTATGCATTCGTACACACCAAATATTTTACAAAAGTTTTATTTTTAGTTATTTTACATGATTATATTTTTATTATTATTATTTTATTATTATTAAACTGTAGCCCCAACCACAAACAATCCCTGTCAGCTGGCACTTCAAAAACGACGTTCCCTCTCGTCGTATTTCCATGATATCCTCTCCCCCACTTCTCGGATTCTATTTCCTGCGTCCACCAGCTCCTCGCCATAGTGGCGGAGTTCAGCCAGGATTTCTGTGCTCATAGGTGGATGTAGTGGAGGCTCAGGGTCAAATTGGGGGAAAAAGGTATTAGGATTATTTAAGAGATTCTGAAACTGCCAGTCAGTGGTCCACCATTCTTCCAGCTCTCCTTGTAGAGGTCAGGGGTTGACAATGGGATCTGGGATAGCAGGCTCTAAATTAACTGGAAGTAGTACTTCAGCTGGGTAATTGAAAAGGTTTTCATCGGCAGGTCCGATGAGGTCACTATTTTCCAGTTGGCGGTCCAGCTCCTCCCACGGTGGCATTTCCTGGGCTTGCCTGGAACTTTCCCCAATTTCTTTTCCTTTTCCTTTATCCTTCGGATCCTCAGTCTTTATAACTTTCTGTACCGCTGGTTTCTTCCTACGCACACGCCTCCAGCCTACGAGTCTTCTTCTCTTTTTCGGCTTCGATTTCTCCTGAGGTTGGGCTTGGAATACCATTGGCTCTTCAGTATCAGCCTGGTAGCCAGTGAAGGTATCGGTGGTATCCATATCCGTGGTATGGATAGTAAAGTTTTGAAGTGCTTCTGATAGTTCATTCATGTTGTTAGCATACATGAAGAAACACACAAAATTCTTAAGTTAAAATTTTGTAAATTAAATTTTCACAGAATCACAGAATGGAATTCAGAAAATTAAGTATTTCTAAATACTTAATTGGCTTAAATCAGTGGCTCTGATACCACCTTTTTCTGTCACGGCCCCCGTCCCGGTGTGACCCGGTCCAGGAGCCGCAGGCAGAAACCCGTGGTATTTATTATTTGAGTTGACAGTGTAAGTTCAACAGGATCTTTTAAAACTTGAAAATGCCCAATTATTTTATTTCATCATTTGGGACAAACCCCGTAATTTACAATGGAGGAATTTTCACGAGGAAATTCCCTGTAAAGCATGTTTATTTATTTAACTGAGCCACCACTTCAAGCTTTATTAGTGCTCCGTAGCACTTTTCCTTGGTTCACAGTAGGTCACCTGAAACATGTTTTAAAAATATTTTATCAGCGGGGAAATACTTGCGAGTCACTCAAATTTGATAAAATGACACATAGCTATGAATTACAGCATAAGAGCGATTACAATGGCTACTATCTTATTTTTATCTGGCGTCGTGTCACATCCTTGTGACGATGGTCATACCACTATTGGGTCCATTCACCCAAGTAGTGATGATTATCACTGTTAGGTTGATGAACCTAACCGTGAGAAATTAGTAATGTGCACAATACCCCACTAGCCAGTGATTTAAGATAACCACGACTTAATCCTTGTAATTATAGCTTTTGAAAATTTGATTGGAGTATTGTAAAACATTGTTGATAAAAAGATAATGACTCACATTGCAAGTTTAGACAGGCAGAGTTTAGCCTACTGATAAGCCTGATAGCCTAATTTAAACAACAATGCACACGAAACTAGGTCAGTAACTTAATACAACATGTACGATAAGCTCACGAAATCAAAACCCTCACGAAGAATGACAAAGTATAGCCCTGATTTGGGCAACACTTAAACATCCATCGGATTGGTTTCAATCGATCGGACATTGTATCGTAGCAGTGATCGAGTTAATACCCTGTATCGTGGCAGCGTCTCCCTACTTAGAATTTCGATTTTGAGCAGTAGACTTCGTTTTTGTTTGAAATTTTCGAGCACAGAAGCAAGTTCCATGCACAGGCTACTTATAGCAACATTTTAAGTTTTACGCGACCCGCGTAAACCTTAACAAGGACTTACGCGGCCCGCGAGAGCCACCTAGTCTACGACTAGGGCTAGCGTGTCACACCTAGGTCTGCCACGTGTGCGACACGTGGCCTGGAACGCTTATCCGGTGAACCTTGCTTTGACGCGGCCCGCGTAAGCTTCTCTTATGGTTTACGCGGCCCGCGTGAAACCTAATTTTCTTGATTTCTTGGTTTTTAATGCATATTAGGGTTTCAGGGGTCCGGGTTTTCACTTACGGGTCGTTTTTGGACATTTTTGCAGGTCCTTACATCCTCCCCACCTTATTTAAAATCTCGTCCTCGAGATTTATTGAAATAAGTGAGGATATTTTCGCTTCATCTCCCCAGGTATATTCCGGTCCTCTTTTTGAATCCCATTTGACTTTGACCAGTACCAATCTTTTATGCTTGAGGAATTTAATCTTTCTGTCTTCTATCTGAAGAGGTTTCTCTACGAACTTTAACTTTTCATTTACGTCTATGTCTTGAAGAGGTACTACCAGGGATTCGTCAGATAAACATTTCTTGAGGTTGGATACATGAAATACGTCATGTACCCCGGCTAATTCTTCTGGTAGTTGTAAGCGATAGGCGACCGGTCCTATGCGTTAGATTACTGGGAATGGTCCTATATATATTGGACTTAGTTTTCCTTTCTTACCGAACCGAACTACACCTTTCCAAGGAGAAACTTTCAAGAGTACCTTGTCTCCAACTTGAAATTCTAGTGGCTTGCGTTGATTGTCAGCATAACTCTTCTAGCGATCTCTAGCCGTTTTCAGTCTTTCCTTGATTTGGGTGATCTTGTCGGTGGTTTCTTGTACGATTTCAGGGCCTGATAACTGGCTTTCTCCTATTTCTGCCCAACAAACCGGGTTTTCACTTACGGGTCGTTTTTGGACATTTTTGCAGGTCCTTACAAAACCCTTTCCCTTGTTTTCTTGATAAGCAAGTTGCACATTACACATATTTTGAACTGTGGCACTGGAAGTGTCACACTTTTTGATGTTTAACTCGTTTTGTTTGTACTTTCCAGTGAGGAGCTCTAGCTCACCCTTCACAGAATCACATTCAAGAGTTTTGACTGTGAGTCTATGTTTATAGTCATGAACCCAACATTGCTGTTGATTCACGTCTCTGTGAAGTTGAGCTATGTCCTTTTTAAGTGCTTCAATCTTTTCATAGAGAATTTTATTATTCTCTCGAATACTGATGTACTTTCCCATCACAGTATTATAATCAACAATTAATGCTGAATTTTGAGATCTCAGCAAAGCAACTTTCTTCCTACAATGTTCAGTACATAAAAGGGAGTTTACCGTCTCAGCGAGTTACTTTGGTTCCTCAGTCATGGCCATCAAGCACTGATGAACCTTGTCCACGGCAGCAGATTCAGACAACTTCATAGATTCCACTTCAGCAACAACATCGGCCCAGTTGAAGCCATTCTGCTCTTGAGCAATCAAAGCTCTTCCAGCCCCAGAATTACCCTGTCCACTTGAGGTAGCAGATTCAGCAGGCGTGACGGGAACCATAGACCTTTCTTTGTTCCTTGCTGTAGCTGCCTGAGTAGCTTCATACCCTGTAAGAACCTTCTTGCAATCCCTAGCAAAATGCCCTGGCTCATAGCACCTGTAGCACCTCAGCCTGTTTTCAGAAAACCTGGACTAGCAGACATTGGACGACGTCCATATCTTTTTGCAAACTTATCAGCTTTAAAGGCTGACATAGCCATGTTCCAAGCCACATCCAGCTCATCTAAGTCCTCTTCCATGACTTGATTCACTTCTGGCGTCATTTCAGTTGAATGTATGAGTTCTCCTGCCAAGAAGGCATTGAAACTGTTGATCATAGAGGCTGCAAGAGCAAGTTTTTCTTCATTCTGTTTGGTTAAGAAAGCCATGTGATCCACTGATGGGGTGTTCTGAGGAGCAGACTGAGTGTTTGAACTGAAAGCAGCATTTGCATGTTGTGGTTGAGGCTGAGATTGAGATTGTGGCTGGGTGTTTGTGGTATTGACAGCAGGTGCTTGAGAGGTAGGAGCAGCCATCCCATACACATAATTTGGCTTTGATGCAGCAATGGGACTGAAGACAATGTTTAGGTTGTGATTCACAACTCCATGAATAGGACTGAAAACCATGAGCTTGAGACATCAGTGCAGCATTGTTTGGACTAGTTACTCCAGCAGCCATCAGAGAGTTCTTGTGATTGATTTCTCTTTGCTGATTATCAATCTCGCAAGACTTAATGGTGACAATCAGTTCTGTTAGCGTCATTTCATTCAGATCCTTGGTACGCTTGATCATAGAAACCTCGGTATCCCATGCTTTAGGTAGAGAGTTAAGCAACTGACGATTCATTCCACTGTTTGAGATGTTGATTCCAGCACTCACCATTTGAGATACAAGTTTAACAAATCTTCTGATCTGATTTTCAACCGTTTCTCCATAGATATGATTGAAGGAACTGAATTGCTGATTCATCATGTTAATCCTACTTGCTTTCATATCAGCATTTCCTTCAAACAGATGTGTTAGTTGATCCCAGATTTCTTTAGCACTTATGGAGTTTCTTACTCCAATCGAAATATATGGGCCAAGTGCCATTGATAGAGTTCCATAAGCAGCTTCATCATCTGCAACGACCTTCCTGTCATCATCAGTGTAAATGTTTTCGGGCTTCGGAATTTGGGTTTGAGGGTCATCTTCAGTTGCATACATGATAGTACGTGGCCCGTTTTTTATGCTTCTCCAGACATGAGGCTCTTTTGCCTTGCAGTATTGCTCAAAACGAAATTTCCACTCGTAGTAGTCATCACCGTACAAGAACCTTGGAACTTTGGTGGATGTGCCGATAACTTGGTCAAGTTCTGTTGGTACACGAATGTCTATAGCCTGCGTCTTAATCTTAGTTATTAAATGTATAGGGTCTGATAGGTCTAATTATGATTGTATAAGGGTTAAATGTGAAAAAGTATGTTTTGTAATGTCTGATTTCGCTTCAATGTACAAGTGACATATGAGCGAAATCATAAGATGTTGATTTCGCTCATATGGACATGTCCTTGGAGCGAAATCACATTCCCTATAAATAGGGGTTTTGTTTTCTCATTTCAGACGCGTTCATGTTATCAGTGCCGAACTGCTGCCAGTGCATTTTATGAAAGTTGAATGAGAAAAGAGTATTAAAGTGTATCTCATCTGTTTCTACTCGTTTCTAGCTTTGATTCATGCCGTTTATGTATTTCCGCTACATTTTCGGTAGTTACTAGCTTCGATTGTCTCATTAGACGGACAAAAACGGTCCTACAATTGGTATCAGAGCCAGTTGTAAGCTAGTTAACCTGAATCAAAGCATTTTTCATACACTTTTTGAGTTTCTGGACGTTCTGACGGACAAAATGGACTGATTTTTGTGTATAAGGTGTATAATTGGTAAATAACAAACCCTTGAAATTTTCAGACCTAAAATCAGCTTAAAAGTGATCGAAAATGGCTCGAGACTAGGTACCGCTTCTGTGTCACCAGTGTGATTCCGCTCCTAGGACATAGTTGATTTCGCTCATAAGGTCAAAGTATGATTTCGCTCTTAGGATAAATACTTGATTCCGCTTTAAAGGTCATCTAGTGATTTCGCTCCTGAGAACATACTTGATTCCGCTCCTAGGACATACCTGATTTCGCTCTAGAGGACATATCTGATTTCGCTTATACGTCACATTAGATCCTGATTTCGCTTTAGTGAACAGTTTGTGTGTAAAAATCATGTGTTGAGCATTAAGTCCATTTCGTACGTGTATGTGTGTCTGAAACTCAGTTAGTGCTAAAAGTTTTCAAGAAAAACAACCTGTTAATAAAAAAATTAAACATTTTTGGAAATTTTGTCACTAAAATGGAAAACCAAGAGTTTTATAACTTTTTCTCGGGCAGTGGTATGGTAGCAGGACAAACTTCGAGTAGTGTTATACAAAATGTCAACATGGAGAACGAATTGGGAACAATGCAAAAACCACCCAAGCTGATGAGTTTAGATGAATTTTCGGGCTGGTCTGGGAGATTTCAGAACTGGGTTCAGGCTAATCATTTTGAAAGTTGGTTGAAGTTTGAGGCACCATATGCTCCACCTAAAGATGCTCGTGAACAACCAAAAGGAATTGGAAGTTTAACGCAAACAGAGCAGAATGATTTCAAAGCAGAGAAAAAGATGATTAGCATTCTTGAACAAGCAATCAAGGAAGATATTTTGGTGTTATTACAACACGAAAATAATGCTTATTCTATTTGGAAGGCATTGAAAGCAAAATTTAAAGGGAGCGAATCCATGTTAAAGAACAAAAAGGCGTTGTTAAAGAAAGAATTCGACATTTTCACTTACATAAAAGGTGAAACAACAAAAAGTTTGATCGATAGGTATTGCCATTTAGTATTGGAGTTGAAAAGATTGGAAATTACCAAGACAAATGAAGAATTAATTGACAAATTGGCAGATGCTTTGCCATATGAAGAGTGGGGTACATATCTGATGATGTTGAAAAATAGTGCAGGCTTTGAAAACTTGAATCTTAGTGCTTTCATAGAAAAAAATGAAGCTCAAGAGCTGGAATTGTTGAAAATTAAGAAAATGAACTTAGCGAGTGTGCAGCAAGACGTGTCTCTGTATTACAAAGGCAACCCTTCAGTTTCAACCAATCAAAGTCCAAAAATACAGACAGGGTTCATTGCTGATAACACCTCAAGTGTTTCTTCAAACACTCCTCAATCTAGCAATTTTTCACCATTCTCGAACTATGATCCAAACTTCAAAGCTCAAGAGCAATCTTCACCTCAAAGCTCTACAAGTTCAAATAATCAGGCTTATGTTTCTGGGGTGCATTGCAACATCGCGGTGAATATTAAGAATGGAAATGAAATTACTGAAACTGCCGCGAAACAACACATTGCATTACTTGCTTCCGTTCTAGAGGCTTATGAAGGATTAGTGGCGGGTAGGATTGGTAATCCTGATATGACCAAAGAGGATTACGACCAGATCGACCCGGAGGAGCTTGAACTGATAGATATAAAATGGGGCATGGCAAGTTTGGTTAGAAGAGCACAACGGTTTATGGAGATCACAGGCAGAAACAGTCTCTCAGGTCCTGATCAGAAGTTAGGGTTCGATAAATCAAAAGTTACGTGTTTCAAGTGTAAAGAACGTGGTCATTTCAAGAGAGAATGCCCGAATCGTGAAGTGAACAACCATCAGAACCCTTTCACAAAAGATTATTACAAGCAGGCAATCTATCATCGACCTAACCAACAACCTGTTGTTCAAATACCACAAATTGAGAATAAACCGGAAAAAGCAATGATCGTGAATCAAGACGATGAGAAGGTAGCTGCAGGGTTCAGCTGGGATAAATATATTCCCGGTAGCGATGGACAGGCAATGATGGCTGAAGTTGTGGAAATTTCTGAGATAGTGTCTGAACCGGAAACAGTTACTGAAGATGTTTCTGTAGTTGTTGAAGAGGTTTTTACTGAAAAAGCAGACAATTTTGAAGAAATAGCTGCTGAAGTTCATCAATCTCAATCTGAACAGGAAGTATTAGCTAGTTCGTTGAGATCTATCATGCCTCTTAAAATTTTTGAATCTTTTGCAGGTTTCTTTGAAGAACCAAGGACCGGATTGTGTCCAAGATATGATGAGAAGAAAGAATTTGTTGAAGAAATGATCGATGTAACAAAGGAAATGACCGAAGACACTTTGAAAGAAATTGCTGACAAGGCTCTCATGGCGAAACTGAGAGAGGTAGACTCAGAATCCGAGGAGTCTAAGTCTGTCAGTAGTGAGTCTGTTAAACGAGAGGAATCTGGAGTTCAAGAAAAAGGATCAGTCAAACTGTCTGAGTCAGAGTCAAAAAATGTCGGTAAACAAGAAGTAGAAACTGTTCATGAAGCAGAATGTGATGAGATGTTGGATTCAATATCTGAAACACCATGCCAAAAGTGTTTACAACCGTGCATGGAGTGTCTTGAAAAAGACACTAAATTTCAGGAATTGAAAGAACATGCTGACATGTTAAAATTTGATTTAGGACAAGTTAAAGAAGCATATGATACACTAGCTAGATCAGTTAAAATGATTAAAGAAGAAAGTGTTGAAAATGATAAAGCCACAAAACTTGCAAAAGCAACACTTTTTGATAAACAAGTGGAAGTTAACTTTCATCTTGACACAATCGCATCATTAAAAAAGGAATTGGAATTGACTAAAATTGAAAATGAGCGAATTGATAAAAAATTGATGAGTTATGTGGCTTCATCATATGTCCTTGAACAGATTGTGCCACAGCAACCATATGCTGATCCGGTCTTTAACAGTGTTCCACCCCCAATGTGGAATCATTACACTCAGAAGTATCCAGATGGGGTGGAATCTGCATTGAATCTCAAGTTGAAAACAATTGAGGATGAATTGCATGAGAGCATTGATGTTACATTCTCTCCGTCCGACACTGACAATGAGTCACAGGTTATAAAGACCGTTGTTGACAAAGTGTTAGATGAAGAGAGTGATAACTCAGATTTTGAAACTGTGAAAACACATTTGGAAAGTTCCAGTTCTGAATGTGAAGATGAGAGTAATTTCTTGGAACGGTTCATACCAAAATCGGATAAGAGTGCGAATGATGATCCGATTATGGTAGTATACACTATGGTTGGAACAGACAAACTTTACTCCGATTTCGAGTATCCTCTTCAGAATGTGAAAATTGAGAATGTTGAGAAAGTTTTCAAATTGGTTGAAATGAACATTGATGAGGTTAATAACAAAGAATTCTTTTTAAAATCTAAAAAATCATTTGTTACAACACATGTCAACAACTTTGGGAAAAAGGAATGGGAAGGTAATGGTAACAAGAAAAATGATAACAACTTTAAAAACAAAGGAATTGGTTTTGAGAAAAAGATGGCTAAGAAGGTTGTCAAGCCAAAAGATAAAATGAATGATGTTTTTGTTGTTGGACCAAGTGTGGATGATGAGAAGGAATACATTTTTAGTCAAAAAGCAGTTGATGATTTCAATGCGGCTAAGAAACTGAAAGTAGAGTCATTCAAATCAACTTTTGTCGAGTATGACAAAAGAGTTTGTTATCGCTGCAATGAAATCGGACACATGGCAAAACAATGCAAGAAAGTTTTCGAAAAACCTGTTGTTCAAAAACCTCAACCTAAGTCATCAATTGACAAAAAGGGTAAAAAACCAATGGTTTCACAAATCCGCATTTTGAAGAGGGGTGAATCGTTGAAGTCGGAAGATAAGCCAAAATCGACATTTGAGATTGGCGACTCTTCAAAGTCTCAAAAGACTTCAAAGATTTATCCAAAAACGAAAATTTTTGAAAATCAATTATGGGTTGCAAAATCAAAACCATCGGTCGAGGAGAAAAAGATGGAAAACATTTTGAAGAATGAAACAAAAGTTTTTGAAAATAAATCACAATCAGTCGAGGTGAAGAAAATGGAGAATGAATTAAAGTTTGATGCAAAAGCTTTTAATCCCACTGTTCAAAATATTTTCGGAAAAATGATTGACAGAAAGGTCAAAGGGGTAAAAGAATTTTACGAATCAAAGGTGGGTGTTAATGATAATCATAAATTTGAGTTTGAACTTGACAAGTTTCTTGCAGATTTTGAGTCGGAATTTCCACCAATCAAAAATGAAGTAAAACCAAAAGTTAAAATTGATGTTCCGAACGTCACATTTGACTTTCCTAAGATTGATGAGAAGTGTGATGTAGTGTTTGGGAGTGTTTCAGAAGTCAAAAAGTCATGGAGTTCATTGTTTGAATGAATTTGTTATGATGATTGCAAGGGCTGCCCAAGTCTATATTGTCAAAATGGATCATGGATAGTGGCGCTTCACGACATATGACTGGGACGCTTGCTTTGTTATATGATGTCAAATCTGTAAATGGAAGCTATGTTGGATTTGCCGGTAACCAAGGTGGAAGGATCGTTGGTCAAGGAACGCTGTCAAATGGAGTGATTTCATTCGACAAAGTGAACTACATAATCGAGTTAACAAACAATTTACTCAGTATTTCACAAATCTGTGATAAAGATTTTAGTGTACATTTTACAAAAACTGAATGTGTGGTTTTGAAACCAGGGTTTAAAATCCCTGATGAGATGGTGTTGTTGCGTGCTCCATGGGAGTATGATCTTTATTATCTTGATATGAACATCGCAACTCCAACAACTCATCAGAAACAGTGTTTTGTGTCAAAGACTAAAGCGATGGAAAAAGATTCAATAATGTGGCATCGTAAGATGGGCCACATTCATGTTCGCAAAATGAATTTTTTAGTACATAATGATTTGGTTGATGGTGTTAATTTGAAGAATTTTCACTTAAATGATGATTGTGTAGCTTGTAAAAAGGGAAAGCAAACTCGGAAGTCACACCCATTGAAGATGGTGAATACAATCAGGTTACCTCTTGAGAGATTGCACATGGATCTCTTCGGGCCTGTCAACGTAAAGAGTATCAGCGGAGACTTATATTGCTTGGTGGTGACTGATGACTTTACGAGATTTTCTTGGGTAGTGTGCTTGGAACGAAAAGATCAAACTTTTGATTCTTTGATGGTGCTTTTCAAAAAGATGGAAACGGTGTATAAACTGCCAATCCGGAGGATTCGGAGCGACAACGGAACGGAATTCAAGAATAACAAGATGTACGAGTTCTGCAACGAGAAGGGAATTCTTCATGAATTCAGTGCGCCGTACACTCCACAGCAGAATGGCGTAGCTGAACGAAAGAATCGGACCCTGATTGAAACAGCCCGTACAATGTTAGCCGATTCCAAGCTACCAATCTTTTTCTGGAGTGAAGCAGTATCAGCAGCCTGTTACACATTGAATAGAGTTCTAACTGTCAAGAAGTACAAAAAGACTTGCTTTGAGTTGCTGCACCGTTATAAGCCGAATCTTGAGTTTTTGGAGCCATTTGGGTCTCCTTGCACTTTTATTGATGAAAATGGTAAATTTGGTGCTAAAGCTAATGAAGGTTTCTTTGTAGGTTACGCCAGCCCACTCAAGAGGGTGTTTGTACCATGTCTGAGTAAGGTGATTCAAGTTCAACACGTGGATTGTCAGAAGTATACTCCATCAGCACAACTTCCCGGACAAAGATTCCTATTCGACTACGATAAGCTCTGGGAGTCGTTTCATTTGCCGGTCGAGCCGAGTGAGGAGGAACTAGCTCTTATGTATCTATATCAGCAAACTGTGTCAAAGGAGCAAGTATCTAGACCGCTAGAAGTTTCTCAACCCACCATGGGTACTCACGATGATGAAGCAGGCCCAAGTGGAACAGCACACGAACCACCAGAGGAACCAGTTCCATCGTTTGATGAATCTGACGACTCAGAAGCGGAACCCGCTCCGTCTTTTGATGAGGATCCAACGGAAGCTGAGGATCAATCCATTGATCTTATCGTTGATCTTAACATATCGAGTTTAGAATCGGAAGTGAATGTGCCTGAAAATGTTATGCCACGGAATTTGTCTTATCACCCCTCAGAACAGATTATCGGTGACCTGCAAAGTGGTGTCAAAACTCGACATCAAATAGATCAAGCTCTTACATGTTTTTATTCATCTATTGCTGGTATGCAAAAAGAAGTCTCATTAAAATGTTTTATTTCGCAGATAGAGCCCATAACCTACAAAGAGGCATTGACCGAGGATAGTTGGGTGAATGCAATGCAGGAGGAGCTGCAACAGTTCGAGAAGCTGGGAGTCTGGAGACTTGTAGATTTGCCTGAGAATCAAAAGTTGATTAAAACAAAGTGGGTTTTTAAATGCAAAAGAGACGATAGAGGAGTTGTGGTCCGGAACAAAGCACGACTTGTGGTTCAAGGCTTCAGTCAACAGGAAGGAATAGATTATGATGAAGTTTACGCACCGATTGCCAGACTTGAGGCAATTCGGATTTTTCTAGCCTTCGCGTCATGGAAAGACTTTAAAGTATATCAACTTGACGTCAAATCTGCCTTTCTTTACGGAACTATCAGAGAAGAAGTGTATGTGGGTCAACCACCGGGGTTCACAGATCCACTACATAAAAACAAGGTGTATCTACTGGACAAAGCGTTATACGGACTTCACCAGGCCCCGAGAGCCTGGTACGAGACGCTTTCGACATACTTGCTGGACAACGGGTTCACAAGAGGGACAGTAGACAGCACTTTGTTCACAAAGGAAGAGGCAGGCCACTTGTTGATCGTGCAGATTTATGTAGACGATATAATTTTTGGATCTACCAACGATGATCTTTGCAAAGAATTTGAGAGGGTAATGAAAAAGAAGTTTGAGATGAGTTCGATGGGGGAGATGAAGTTCTTCCTCGGGCTGCAGGTGGAACAAATGCCCGATGGAATCTTCATTCATCAATCAAAGTATGTGAAGGACGTGCTCGACAAGTTCGACATGACAGATTGCAGTCCTGCATCAACCCCCCTCGCACAGAATCATGGAATTTGTCCAGACGAGAATGGTGTAAAGATGGACGAGACATTATATCGATCAATCATAGGATCTCTGATGTATCTCACGGCTTCCCGTCCAGACATCATGTACCCGACATGTCTCTGCGCCAGATATCAGTCAAATCCAAAGCAGTCACACCTGACCATAGTAAAACGTATCTTACGGTATTTGAAAGGTTGCCCAAGCATCGGCTTGTGGTATCCTCGATCGGGTGACTTTACTTTATCTGGTTTTGCTGATTCTGATTTTGGGAGCTGCAAGCAAAATGCAAAGTCCACCACTGCTGGGTGTCAGTTCTTCGGAACTCGACTCGTTACTTGGCAGTGTAAGAAACAAACCGCAGTCGCGCTCTCTACTTGCGAGGCTGAATACGTTTCAGCCTCCAGCTGTTGTTCGCAGATCCTTTGGATTCAACAGCAGATGCGAGACTTCGGTTTGCAATTCTTAGATACTCCGATCTATGTGGACAATGAAGCGGCCATTAACATCACTAAAAATCCGGTTCACCATTCTAAAACAAAACACATTGAGATCCGTCACCATTTTATTCGTGATTGTCACGAGAAAAAGTTAATTCGGATTGAACACGTGCACACCGATGATCAGAAAGCGGATTTCTATACTAAACCATTTGACAAAAAGAGATTTTATTATCTTTTGAAATTGAACGGGATGAAAAATCTGCAATCTGGGAGGGTTATTGAATGTGTAGCCGAGTTGGGCGGCGATCTGACGTGAACCATGTCGTGTTGTCAATTTTCTTTGTACAGTTTATTTTCTGCTTTTCGATAAAAACAAAAACACAAAAATATGTTTTTCTTTTTAGGGGGAGAAAGTTTGCAGAAAAATACAAAAACATGATAAAATCTATAAAAACCAAAAACATTTGAAAAAGTAAAAATGAGTTTGTGTATAAAAGGGAAATGATAGTACATCAGCTAGACAGGTGCAGTACGCTAAAGAATTGGAATGTATAAAATGCAATTTAAACAGTCTCACTAAAGATATGCCGATAGGTTTTCACAAAATCAGTAGATTAGTTTGGGATATAAACATAAAATTTACTTGCATCTACGTGGGGAACACCTCCAGGATATATAGGTAACCCCTGAAATCCTGTTTGAAGGGTCCCGTATTCTGAGATACTAGGTCTTTATGCTTAGTGATATCTGGGGTATTATCCCGGGACTTCTGATTTTGCGGAAGCAATGGCCTAGTCCCCGGAGAATACTTTACGCTGCTTTGAAATATAAGCCTCCCCTCAGCATAAAAATGATAACACATTGCAAAATTGTTAATCATGTGCTGTTGTAAAGAAGATCCCCAAAGGGGACCCACCAAAAGTCGAAGCCGTCATCTCTCTGCGTATCGAAAGATCGACCTGAGCTCTCACGGCCCTCGCAATTAACCCCTTACAGATATCATCTAGGTATATTCACCTGTAAGACTGAATACTGGGGTCTGGATACGGGAGTATATACTGAGGTGGGACACATGTAGATGTTTAAGTCCTAAAACACTAATTCTGTATCCCGAGCAGATTGAAAGTTTTGTGAGAATTTAAGAGGATCAGTATATCGGCAATCTACGTGAATTGTTTAATGCTTAAAATGAATTAATAGCTTAACGGTGCTTGTGTCTAGTCGGCAGCTGATATGATCCCTTAACACGCTCACAAAAAGATTGTGTGTACAATTTATTTGCTTCTCTTTGATTAAAATTCAAAAAGATTTTAGTTCTCATTTTATTTTCGACAACTGACTTTGGGAATCGGAAGCTCAAAGCCTTGTGCAGATCATGTCTGAGATTGATGAGGGCTGGGTAAGCTGGAGATGCAGTAATATGTATGGTACAAATGTTTGAGGATTGAAAAATGTTTTAAAGTCAAAAGTTCATTCATTTGAACTATTTTCAGAATGAAACAAAGACGTACTTCATAATTCAGTCAACCAAGGTCATTAATTTGGACTTGGTAGGCTAAGCAGTTGACCAAGGTCATTGAATTGGACTTGGTTAACTGGGTGTGACAGGGTTTAATCTGAAAATGACAACATTGAAAATTTTTAAAAAAATTGAATCTAATTTCACTTTTATGACAAAGAGGGATTTTTTTAAACAGATTTCGCTTATAAGGACTTAATCGGATATTGCTTCTTTGATCATGTGGTACCGCTCTTATGGCCTGGTCACAAAAGCGGAATCCCACCCACTATATAATTCAGGGGGTCCGCTTATATGTCATTTTTATCTGTTCGTTCTTGTGTCACTACCATAAAGGCGAAACCCTAAAACACTTGATTACAGTCGAATTACTGCCCGATTTTCATTAGATCTTTTGAGTATCTTAGTATATAATCATGGGCAAGGTAATTTGTTGTCTAATTTGACCTGATTTTTGCTTAATCTGAACTGTCGGCACAAGGGTTTGAATAAAACTTAGATTTAGGTTCTTAAAATGTTAAATCGAGACTTGAAATCAATCATGTGTGGTAGTTTGTATGTATAGTTCAGTATTATGTGTGTTGATTGTATTGAATTCATTGTTTGAGAGTGTTTGTCGATAATCAGATTTTGCAGATTAGATCTAGGATGTTTTTCTGGTCAAAAATAAAATCAAAAACATATCCTAGTGTCGGAATTATCATATTAACAGGGTTGTGGGTTCAATTTTAGGATTGAATGATTTTGATCATGGTTTCGCTCTAACTGACATAATCTGTGATATCGCTCATGTGTTCAAATGTTATTCCGCCCATGTGTCATGGTGTTGATTCCGCTTATGTGTCCTGAATATGTTATTCCGCTCATATGTCATAATGTTTAATCTCGCTTATGTGTACATTATTCATGTGATTCCGCTCTTAGTGCACTTGTCAAAATGAAAAATTGAACTTTTCCGAAATGTCTAAATTCTTCAGTTCATCTGTGGTATATGCAGGAATCTACTACAGTATTTGATGCTCTTCACAACAGCGGTTGTGATTTTGATATGGAAAAACATTCTGAACTAGCAAAGTTTGGTGGTATTATGGAGTTCATGAGGCGTATTTCAATTCAGAAGGCGCTTACTGATCAACGTCCACTGTACAAGTCTCATATCCGACGTTTCTGGGAAAATGCTACTTATAATGATCAGTTGAAAGAGATTTCTTCGATTGTGATGGTGAATAATGAAGAGAAGAAGATCGTTGTTACAGAAACATTGATTAGAGAAGTTGTGGATTTTCCTGATGAAGCTGATTCTCCAATCAGATATCCTGAACGAATGGTTAAAGGATGTATGCTCAGGATGGGGTATCAAGGTGCTTTGAATGCTGGAAATTATCTGAAGTCAAAGTTCCAGAAGCCTTACAAATTCTTAATTCATTGTATTTTGATGGCTCTTAGTCACACAAAGGGAGGTTATGATTCGTTACGTGATTATCAGATGAATATGATAACCGCTTTGGTGCTGAACAAGAAATACAATTTTTCTCACATAGTTTTTTATTACATGGCGGAGACCATTACAAAGAAGAGTGTATCTTGGACGTATCCTCGTTTTGTGCAGATGATAATCGATCATGTTTATCCGGAGATTGATCGAAATATTGAAGATGATTTGTTGGTGCAGTCTCACATGAGTAATGAATCGTTGAAGCAACTTGCTAGATATCATCAAAATCACCCAGAACCAAAAATTGGTGCAGAATTTTTTGGTTTTATAAAGAATGCTTCTTATGTTGATCCTGATCCAGTTAATCATCAAAACTGGAGGAACGATGAAGAAATGAAAGAAGCAGCATACGTTGAAGAACTAAAAGTTCTCGAAGAATTCAAAAGTACAAGAAACGTGTGGTATGTGAAAGAAACAGGAAAAAGACGCAGGAAAGCAATTCCTGTTGCTAAAGAAGGTGAAGGTTTTTCTTCGCAGCCAAAGAAGAAGCAGAAGAGAACAGTTAAAACTTCTTTGATTGATGAACCTGATGAAGATATAACTATTACAACTGTTGTAGATGATCAGTTGAATGTTGATAAAAGCTTGTTATTTGATACTGAAGTTCTGGAAACAGGACCAAGTGTTGATGTAGAACAAGGTGTGAATGTTGAAAAAGTTGTTGATATTGAAGGAGATGATGTAGATAAAGATGAATCCAGTTCCTCGAGTTCTTCTGAAGAAGTTGATGAGGCCGAACGTCAAAGAAGAATTCAAGAGAATTTGAATCAAGAGAGATTATTGAGAAAGAAGAAGAGGCAAGAGAAAGATGATGATGCTGCATATGAACCTTCACCGGAACATGTCTCTGAATCACAAACTTCTGATAGTGGAAAGAAGAAAGGTAGAGCTAGAAAGAAAGTTGTTCCAAAGAAGATTCGAATTGTGAGTCCGAAGGTTAAAAAACCAAGAATTGTTTTGAAGAAGAAAGCATCTGAAGAACCAAGTCAACCTACAATACCATCACATGTTTCTTCATTACCTCAATCACCAATTCAATTACCTCCACAACAACCATCATCACCTCAAATTCTCTCACCATTACATATCTCACCACCTCGTGAACCTACACATCTCACTTCACAAGAAATTTTTAGTACACCTCCACTTACCCAAATTCCAACAACTCCTGGTTCTTCTGGACTTAAAGGTCTTTATTCTCCACCGGATAATCTTGGTGATATTAATATGTTTGGGTTTGCAAATGAAGAGCAAGTGAATAAATTGGAACGAAAGATAGAGGATGTGTTGAAAGAAAGTAAGTCTGTTGCTGCTGAAAGTAAAAGAGTTTCTGATCATGAGAAGATTCTGGAAATGCGTGTTGAGAAGCTAGAATCTGAAAATAAGTCTTTACTAAAGAAGGTTGAAAGCGATATAGCAGAGATGGATATCATGAAAGTTCTGATTGCAGAATTACTTGAAGAAAAGAAAAGTAGGGATGAGCATCTCAAGTATTATGAATTGAAAAACAAAGAGTTAAAGGCGATCAAATTACGAAGTGAACATGAAAACTACATGATGAGGAAAGTGTTGGAAAAAATGGTTGGTACATCTCTTGAACAAAATTACGATGAGATATTACGAGATGAGATCAGAGCAAAGAGACAGGCTGAAATTGAAGAACAAATGAAGTTTAAAGGCAAAGGTCCTGAAACAGCAATCATTTCAGTGATTGATTCTGAATCATTTATTCCGAAACCTATTCCTATTTCTTCGGTTTCTGGAATTTTTGATGCTGATGTTGAACTTGATGATCTTCTTATTGGTGGGAATGAAGAAGATGACGAAGAGGATGATGATGAAGATGAGGAGGGTAATGCAGATGATGATGTGATTTCTGCAAGCAGTAGTGATGATGATGATGGAGATGATGATAAAGACCAAGGTGCTTCTGGTATAAAAGTTTCTGAAAAAACAACTGAAGAAACTATTTATGATCTGTTACGTGATGATGCAAACGTTGAACATGAAAGTGCAACAGGTGAGGGGGAGCATGGTGATAGTCAAAATGTTGAACAAGTTGAAAAGTTGATTCTGAGATTGGATACTTATCGTGAAGAAGGAGAGCATTTTCATACTTACACGTTGGAAACTATAAAAGAAATGACTCGCAGTGATGATCCTGATTTCAAGTTTGATTTTGAGGAAGAAATGAATTCAGATCTGGAAAAAGAGTTGAATGAATTTGATGTTAATCAGTATAATGAATATGAGTATCGTTATGTTGATGAAGCTGATTTGTATGATCGAGTTGAAGTTGAAGATTGGGAAGATGATGAAAGTGTTAATGAAGATACTTCTCAGTTACCTACATTAATGGAATTTTTCTCTGAAGAGAATCGTGATGAGTTAAGAAGGAAAGTTGCTGAAATTATTAAAGATTTTAATCCTGATGGTACTAAGAAAGATTTGGAGAAAGAAGAGAGAAAGAAATGGTTTAGAGTAAGTCATGAGAGGAAGTTCAAAAGACCTTTGAAGTTTTATCAATGTGATCAAAGTATTTCTCTTGGGGATATTATCAGTTGGGGATTTTTGCCACATGTGAATGCTTATGTAGTGAGAAGAGAAGCTGGTGTGCAGTATTTTGAAAAGTTATTTGATCTTATGTCACTTCCTTGGTGGGATGTTGAAGAGTTATCGAAAGTCAAAGCATTGGAATATCCGGTGAGAAAAAATGATATTAAAATGTGGGGTTTTATTAGATTTGAAGCGTTGAAAGAATTCAAATTCTGGAAGCCACATCGTCCAAAGATTATTACAAGTGTTAATCCTGAAACTGGTGTTGAAGAAAGAATTCTGAATATCAAGAAGCCAAAGACAATGAAAATTATACCAGTGCCTCAAATGGAGCAAGACTTTTATAAAGGCTTCATGCATTGGGTGTACAGTTGTCGTTCTACTGAATTAGTGATCACATATCGAGCTGGAAGTGAAACTAGAGAAATTCGTATATTTGATCCTATGTGGCTTGTCAACTGCTCAGCAAAGGATATTGAATGTCTTTTTATAAACAAGATACATTATTCGCCAGAAGATAAAGATCAGGCGATGCAGTTTCAACGAGTGGTGAATTTGTGTTTTCAAAAGAGTATTAACTCTGAATCTAAATGGAAATCATCATGGTGGTCTTTGGAAGAGAAAGTGAAAAGGAAAGCGATGCGTGAACGTAAAAAGCTTGAAGAAAGGAGGGGAATGTTTATGAAGATGCAAGCTGAGGAAGAAAAAGAACGAAAGAAAAGGAATGATTTGATTAGAAATGCTCTGAGACGTAAACCAAAGCAAAGGGAAGAAACGTTTAAGTCGATGTGAAGACCTAAAGACAAGATAAAGACTGCGGCTGTAAACAAGGGGGAGTTTGTTGGTACACGAATGTCTATAGCCTGCGTCTTAATCTTAGTTATTAAATGTATAGGGTCTGATAGGTCTAATTATGATTGTATAAGGGTTAAATGTGAAAAGGTATGTTTTGTAATGTCTGATTTCGCTTCAATGTACAAGTGACATATGAGCGAAATCATAAGATGTTGATTTCGCTCATATGGACATGTCCTTGGAGCGAAATCACATTCCCTATAAATAGGGGTTTTGTTTTCTCATTTCAGACGCGTTCATGTTATCAGTGCCGAACTGCTGCCAGTGCATTTTATGAAAGTTGAATGAGAAAAGAGTATTAAAGTGTATCTCATCTGTTTCTACTCGTTTCTAGCTTTGATTCATGCCGTTTATGTATTTCCGCTACATTTTCGGTAGTTACTAGCTTCGATTGTCTCATTAGACGGACAAAAACGGTCCTACAAGTTCTTGATGAAATGCCAAAGACTGAGTCTGAATTACTGCAAGAGTGGCATTAGCGAGATCGGCTGCAGTCACAACACCATTCATAACACCGGATTGGTTCAACATGATTGAAATGTGGTTCGAAATGAGGTCGAAATCTGAGGTCCGAAATGAAATATGAGGTTCGAAATGATCATTAATCCGAAATGAAACAAGTTCGAAGTGAACAGTGGTCCGAAATGACTTTGATCCGAAATGAATTCTAATCCGTGATGATGAGTCCGAAATGATACAAGCAATCTTCAAACAGTGAGATTCGTAATCACTAACTTTTATCCGAAATGGCTAACTTTAATCCGTAATCTGATGATTGTGGTCCGAAATCTGTTGATTGCAATCCGAAATCTGATGATAGCTATCCGAAATCTGATGATGTGATCCGTAATCTGATGAAGACGATCCGAAATCAAGCAAACTTCAA
The DNA here is from genome assembly GCA_030545235.1 of Helianthus tuberosus. NCBI lineage: Eukaryota > Viridiplantae > Streptophyta > Magnoliopsida > Asterales > Asteraceae > Helianthus > Helianthus tuberosus. The sequence goes on from CM060355.1 coordinate 13,106,316, forward strand.
GTCCGTGATGATTAATAGCAATCCGAAATGGTCCGAAATCTTCTGAAGACAGTCCGTGATCACCAGAAACAGTCCGAAATGTAGCAGAGATTTCAGAAAACGGAACAGTAGCAAAACTGGAACAGTAATAGCGAACAATCCAACGGGATATCATATCTGAGCCTGGAAATCACGTTCAACAGGCTCTGATACCAATTGTAAGTCCTGAAAATCCAGATCAAACAACGATATCAAATGATCAACAAGGATGGGCGGAATCCAAGCTTGATGATCTTCAAGAAATCAAGAACAAGATGAAGATTTGAAGATAAAGATTTGTTGAACTGAATGCTTAAACTTGCATACAAGAATTCTTGTCTAATACAAGTTTCTAAAACAAAACAACCAACCAACCATGCACCTACTACATCACTTTCTATTTATAGAAGGAGATTAGGGAGTGTGCTCCCTAAACCCTAAGCCCATAACTACCCAAATAGGCCCAAAACCCATAATTAACCCATTACACCTACTAATCCACCTATCATCTTATCCATAAACCTTAAAGGGCCTAACAGGTCAAATTTGGAAATCTGAGTTCAAAACTTTTACTTACTGTTAAAGTATAAAAATTTATTCATAACATCAGTAGGTAACAAGCTTTAGGTGCCAAATATGGTTTTAAACCATACTATGCGCCTAAATCGCATAAAAGTCGGTATTTGACGATATTCGGCTTGATTAAGGAAACCTGAAATTTTGATCAGCCTTTACTGTTTAAAATAACTTATTTAATATATAAAATCTGTAGAAAAATGTTTGATATGTAAAGGATGTGTAAAACTCATTTTATTAGCGAAAAGGGCATTATCGTCAATTACCGAGTCTATGCAAGAACTCTATGTTATGATCATTTTAAGATTTAACAAAAATTTCCAAAAATCCCTAAATATTATATCTTAATAGTGGGTAGAAAGTTTGGTGTCAAAATTTGAGTTTAAATAGGTTTTATGCCAAAAATGCCGTTTAATTAATAAAAAGGCTTCAATTTACGATATTGAGCATAACTCCTAATTTAGACCTCAAACTGATGTCAAATTTTTAGGACATGTTTATAAATCAGTAATAAAGGTTTTTGTCCTCTCACATTTTCAAAAATCTCGTTTTAATATCAAAAGGGCATAATGGTCAACTTTTAAGCATTTAACGGAAACATGCAATGAACTAGGATTTCTATGGAACCATGTTGTATAACCTCAGAGGGTTATACTAACATATAATATGGTCCTAAAGGAATCCTAAGGCATAACTAAACTAAGCTAAATCAGGTCAGAACTGAAAGTCAAAGCAAAAGTCAACTCTTGCGACTTTCGGTTGCGAACCGAGCCTAAACTTAGAATTGTCAGGTTGAACATGCCTAGAAATGTTCAGTTAATATTTACCAAGTTATTAAAGTGATAAAACTGATTTTATTGCCTTTACATCATTAGTTATGGATTTTTGTTTAAAAACCGACTCGTTTGACTTTTAAGCGATCGAGCCATTGTTCGCAACGAACATGGCTACGTGATCGTAATTAGGTAGGTATTAAACCCTCAAAAGGGCACCTCCTAATTACCATGTTTTCTTAGTTAATTTTCATCGTGACGTAGTTGATATCATCATAGTCAATTTATCACAGTTCAATGCACAGCGGAAGTCTAAAAGTAATAATATTATAAACCGAATGAAAGTAACATAAGTATTACAAACGGAATGTAAAAGGATCCACAGGCGGATCAAAACAAAGGAAATATTGTTCAACAGATTTTTAAGTGACAAAGCTTGCAAGACTCTTTATTTATTCACTCAGGAGTAGCCAGCCTATTTCGCCTAGTACCTGCACTTAACCTTTTGGAAAATACGTCATTTTACACTGGTAAATACAATTAACTGACTCTTTTGAAAATGTTTTAAGAAAACTGATTTAAATGCACAAGGCACAAATAATCTTTTATAACTTGGGATAATTATTTAAAAATAATCTTGTAAAAGAATTATATGTTTGTTATACGTTCAGTAGCCCGGGTTGAATACCAGGTTAAAGATTAATAGACACACCACATAATATGACCTACGGCGAGTTATTCTCGAACAAGCAGGTATATTATTTTACATACGCACCGGCAGGTGTATGCCTACACCCCGTGCTTAAGTTGTGGCCATTTCAGTGAATGAGCCGAGGATATCCAGGACATGGTCATTAACCCCCCAAAGGCTTAAAATAAACAAAACAGATTAAACGAGTTATCCCAATGATTTAACCTTCATACGATTAAAAATTCAATACCCGACCAAGCAGTATTTTATATACCGTAGCCCAAACCCGTATAAGAGAAAATAAGTTAAAAGTATTTACCTGAGCAAATTATACAAATTTATCCCAGCCGTATACAATCAGCAAGTGCAAATATCTTTTACTGGGCTCCTAAATCTGGAACAAAGGTTTTAATAACCTATTAGATTCCTAACGGGTCTTACTTAAGTTTAAACTTAAACCGGTTAGTTTTAAATAAAGGTTTACGGTTCAAAACGCAAGATTAAGCGAGGACCGGATTAGAATGTAATTTAGACCCAACAAGTATGAAGACTTGTATAATATGGGTAAACTAAACACATTCTGGATTTTGAAGCAAAAATGATAAGGTTTGACCCGTTTCGGTCAATTTATGTAAACTAGTTACATAAATCGCACTGAACGCGAATAATGCATAACGGGTAACCAAAAGAGTCATGAATAGGTTTCCTAGGTTAATATGCCTTAAATATGTTGAGATATCAGTAGGATACCTTCCATTATGCCCAAAACGAATTTAAACTCAAATTAAGCCCCGTAGGGGTATTTTGGTCATTTTAAAGATTATAAAAGAGGTTAAATAATAATCTGAGGTTCTGGTCTATACTGATCAGTAAAAATATTTATTTTAGTAGGTTATATCAGTAAGATATTGCATATATGTGAAATATATCATTTATAACCAAACTATGCACCGTAGGGGCATTTTGGTCATTTCACATAAGCTTTAAAGGTCAAATTTGGAATCTTAGTTCAAAAATTTTACTTACTGTTAAAGTATAAAAATTTTACTTAAAACATTAGTAGGTATTAAGTCTTATATGTCAAAAATAGTTTTAATCCATACTATGCGTTTAAAACGCGTAAAAAGTCGGTTTTAAGCGATTTTCAGGTTATATAAGGAAATCTGAGTTTTTGATCAGTTTATAAAGTTCAAAATATTTTATTTATCATATAAAATCAGTAGCAAAATGTTTGATATCAAAATGGTATGTAAAACTCATTTTATTAGCAAAAAGGGTATAACCGTCAATTACCGAAATAAAGCAAGAACCCCATGTTATGATCAGTTTAAAAATTAATAAAAATATTCAAAAATCCCAAAATATTATATTATATCAGTGGGTAAAAAGTTTGGTGTCGGAATTTGGGTTTAAATAGGTTTTATGCTAAAAATGTCGTTTAATTAATAAAAAGTTTTCAAATTACGATATTGAGCATAACTACTAATTTAGACCTCAAACTGATGTCAAATTTTCAGGACATGTTTATAAATCAGAAATAAAGGTTTTTGTCCTCTCACATTTTCAAAAATCTCGTTTTAATATCAAAAGGGCATAACGGTCAACATTAAGCAATTAACGGAAACATGCAAATGAATCGGATAATTAAGGAACCATGTATTATAACCTCAGAGGGTTTTACTAACTTATAATATGGTCCTAAAGGAACCCTAAGGCATATCTAAACTAAGCTAAATTGGGTAAGAACTGAAAGTCAAAGCAAAAGTCTACTTTTGCGACTTTCGGTTCCGAACCGAGCCTAAACTCAGAATTGTCGGGTTGAACATGAATAGACATGTTCTTACATTATTTACCAATTTATTTTAGTGTTAAATCAGGTTCCATAACTTCTACATTATCAGTTATGATTTTATTTGCAAAAATAGCTTCTGTTGAATTTTTTTAATTAAGTTTGACCTGACAATTGACCAAGTTAGAGTGGAAATCAGAGGGTGCCCTTTTAAGAGTTTATTACCCACATAATTACCAACTCATAGCTACTTTCAATTCGAAAAATGGCTGGATCATTAGTGATTAATCACTAAGTCAAAGCTGAATTACGACGGCTTTGACTTTCGGTTATTAGACTAATAAAACTTGAACTAGGAAGGCTAAGAATGCTTACAAAGGCTCTTAGCACGAATTAGGAACTTGAGAAAACTTGCTTGAAGTCCAGAGAGCTCCAGAGAGTGAGTTGAGAATGATTTTTGTAAGTGAGCAATTGAACTATCAAACAAGAAGGCCTTATATAGGACTTTAAACCTCACAAGATCCTTCCACATAACTCTACAACTGATCTCTGATGAATTCCAGGTGTCCCTATGCATGAAAAACTGTTGGCTCAGCTCCTGGATTCGAAAAAATGCATGCAAAGGTGGTGTAACTTGACTAACCTGCAGCTGTGCAGTTTTGGCTGTAACTGGCACTCTCACGTGGCCCGCGTAAGAGTTGTCTTAGGGCCTACGCGGCCCGCGTGAGGGGCTACATCCGGTCACCATCTTTCAGAAATTGCAATATCAGTCCCTGGTCCTTCTAAACTAGTTTTAACTTTTGTTTATTGCACTTTTAACCCCCAAACTTGACTTTTAAGGGTCTTGAGTCTTTAAATTTTAACAATAAGCCTTCGGTTAGTTACGAGGTCACCCGAGTGGTCTTGAAAAGCAATATTCACGTATTTAACCCTTATTACTTGTAACTAACACTTTGATTATTCATATGCGTCGAAACTCCATGAATTAATATCCAATATTCTTGGAATCAAAATATATAATTGTTACAATGTTTTTGGGCTCGTTAAAAGGTCACTCAGAGGTTACTTTCAACATGTTGACGCTTTTAACCCCTATGCTTTATAAGATCCTTATTTTAAACACAAACGACTTCCAGTGTTTGATAAATTATTCGTTAAAGAATACGAACGCCGTGTGAGGTCAATCAGAGGCACAAGAATGGCATGTTGACACCTTGGATCCCTTTATTCACATATTTACATTGTTTGACAAATTCAGTCCTTCCAGATCAATTCATTACACGTTTAAAGTCCATGACACGTGTCTTTACAATATTGGTCGTGATTTTACGAGGTGTTACATCCTCACCCCCTTAAAAGAAATCTCGACCTCGAGATTTGCTCAAAAGATGGAAGTACTTTCTGACGTATAATGGGCTTAACCTCTATAGCATATTAGGGTCTCTACGGCATCCCAGTTGACCTATACAATAGGTACATGCTTTCTTTCGGAGCTTCTTAACCTGTCGATCCTTAATCGATACTGGCTTCTCAACAAACGATAAGTTTTCATTAATCTGTACATCATTATGTGATAATGCTATCGATTCATCGGCTATACACTTTTTCAATTTGCAGATGTGGAACACATTATGAATTCCACTGAGTTCTTCTGGCAGATTTAACTTGTAAGCCACGGTTCCGACACATTCGATTATCTCGAATGGTCCTATGTATCGTGGACTTAACTTGCCTTTCTTGCCAAATCGCACTACCCCTTTCCAGGGTGATACTTTAAGTAACACTTTGTCACCTACCTCGAATTTCAAAGGTTTACGCCTTTTATCTGCGTAGCTTTTCTGCCTATCCCTGGCAGCTTTGAGACGATCACGTATCTGCACAATCTTATCTGTCTTCTCCAGGACTATATCAGGTCCTGTTAGTTGGAGATCTCCAACTTCTGCCCAACAAACGGGCGTCCTGCACTTTCTTCCATACAAAGCTTCAAAAGGTGCAGCTTGAATACTGGAATGATAGCTATTGTTATATGAAAATTCTATCAATGGAAGATGATCATCCCAACTTCCACCTAAATCAATAACACAAGCTCGTAGCATATCCTCGAGTGTTTGAATTGTACGCTCGCTTTGACCATCCGTCTGAAGATGATATGCAGTGCCGAAGCTTGTTCTGTCTGTGTTAATTAGGGCTCGGATTGTCGATTCATTGGTTGGGTTGATAGAAGGTGTCAAATGTGTGTTGACATCATACCTGGACTGCTTAGGGGAAAGAACCATGCTGAAGAACAGAAGAACAAGCTTGAGGTCAGAGTCAAAGAAAGTGAAGAAGAGGTAATGAAACTGAAGAAGTGGTTGATTATCAGTTGGATATGTTTCATTTATTATATAGTGTACTTCTAGGACTTTTGGCAATGTCTAGGTTGATTATCAGCTGGTATGTAATGTAATTTTGACATCATGTAATGAAAATTGTGGTATATTGTTGTTAGAAGTTGTGCAACAAGCTTTGTAAATCTCCGACATGTTCGAAACACCTGACAATGTGCAATAAGCTTTGTAAATCTCTGACATGTCCGAAACAACCGTAATATGCTTTGTAAATAAACCACGTTGTGCATAACCAACTAGGATATCATACCAAACACTTCATAATCCATTACACTTCATAAGTTAAAGACTGACCCAAAAACCTGTTCAAAATACAGCCATTCCATGTTCAACCTAATACATAAGTACATAACCACTAAAAGTTTTCAAAAGACAAATTGAACCTTAAACAAGTTCAAGACCAAAAGACACAACCCTAAACCATTAAGGCAACCCTAAACAGAACCATCCCCTTTGCAAGTCCTTGTGTTATGTCCCACATGTCCACACTTGCCACATTTTCCCTTGGTGTGTTTCTTGGACAGCCTTCCACTGTGAGTCATTTCCTCCAGTTTTAATGCAGACCTTTTCCTTGCCTTCTTGGGTCTGCCCACCTGCTTATGATGATTTGGTGGTAAAAAGGTGGTAGGAACTTGAGATTTGACCCATAAAGCCCTTCCATTGATAGGGTTCACCTTGAAATCATAAACCTGCTTCCACCTAGCCATTGTGTAGATGGGATTACACCAACTCTCTAATGAACCAACCCTTCTACCATTAGTAGCCATGTTCCATATTGCTGCAACAGCATGCCTACATGGCATTCCTGTAAATTAAATGGATTAGCACAGGTACTCTCAGCCAAATTAATAGTACACACCAAACAAGTAAACAATACAACAAAAGTACCTGTGATCTCCCAAGCTCTGCAAGCACATGTGTAACACCTCGAAAATTCACGTCCTATAATGTGTTGACACGTGTCATAAAGTTTGAACGTGTGAAAGAATGTTATAAAAGGACTAAAGTTGACAAACATGAAAAGTATGTGAATATACGTATTCTAAGTGTCAACTGTGAATAAATATAATGTATATTAACCCTACACGATGCTCATACCTTCAAACGAATAAATCATGGATCATACGAAGCTAAAAGTGAGAGATTACAAACTACAGGGGTTAAATGTGTCAACATGTTTAAAGATATACCTCTGAGTGACTTTTGACAAACCCGAAGCTTTGTAAATGTTAATTATGCTCACTAGAATGCACGATATAAATTTCATAAAGTTTCGTTATCGTATGAGAAAGTTATGATCAAATTCGTGTGCGAGGGGTTAAAGTGTAAACGTTGAAAGTTAAGACTTTTCGGGTTAACCGGAAGTGTTCAGGGACTTGGCAAAGTGAGTATAAGTCCTAAAGCCCTTGTGGGTAAATATAGGGGGGTCAAAATGCTAGAAATAACCCTAGTTGCCCCTTCGTAAAGCCAAAGGTCAAGCTGCAAAACATTTAAAAATGAAATTCTGACTGTTGAAGGCTTACGCATCGTAGCAATATGTTGCTACGATGCGCAAGGGTATGCCCAGAACCAAAAAACGGGCTGTTGCCTGTTTTACGCGATTTTGACCCATTTGGCCGGTTATTCTCACTCATGTACGACCCCTAGGCACCTCCTAACATCTAGGACCAGGTGTTGATCAGTTGTGGTGTATGCTAGACCTTGTTGTCAACCAATCATGGTGATTGAGTCCACTATATAAGGACTTCAAGTGCACAAGTGTTCCACACATCATTTCCTTGCAATCTGATCATTCTTGGAGCTCTCAAGCAGGTCCAATTGATCATATCTCGTGCATAGGACTCTTGTAAGTCTACTAGTCCTTCCTTAGTTGAGTTTAGCTTGTTTAATTAGCTAAAAGTCAAACCGTCGTAATTACGGTTTGACTTCGAGATTAGTCACTAATGACTCAGTCTTATCTCGAATTAAAAATAGTTTTAGAATGGTATTTATGTGGGAAATAAAACCCCAAAAGGGTTTCCCCTGATCACCATCCTAAGCAGGTCAAATGTCGGGTCAAACATTTACTTAAAAAGTCAACATAATGCTTAAAATGTCATTTATGCATAATTAGCTATCTAGAACATATATAACATGTTTGAACATTGTTATAACTTAGAAATAAGTGTAAGAACATGTCCCAACATGTTCAACCCGACTATTTCCTGTTTAGACCCGGTTCGGAACCGAAAGTCACATAGTTTGACTTTCCCGTTGACTTTCAGTTCTGACCCGTTTGGGCATATTTTAGAAATGCCTCAGAGCTTTAATTGGATTAGGATACATGTTAGAACAACCCTCTGTGATCATTCACCTTGGTTCACTAGTTATCCAATTAATATGCATATTTCCGTTAATTGCTCACATGTTGACCGTTATGCCCTTATTACCTTAAAACATGATTTATGAAAATGTAAAAGTGTAGAAACCTTAGTTACTGATATATAAACTTGTATGCAAAGTTTGACATCAGTTTGACTTGTAGATTTAGAGTTATGCTCAATATCGCAAATCTAATGCTTTATGTTAATAAAATGGCGTAATTAGCGTATAGCCTAGTTAAGCCTACTTTTTGGTATCAAAATTAATACCCACTAATGTAATATAATATTTTGGGATTTTTAAAGATTTTTAATTAATTTTAGGCTGAGCATAACTAGGAGCCGTAGGCTTAATCCGGAAATTGTCGGTTTTGCCCTTACGGGCCATAAAATGAGTTTTACTTAGCGAAACGACTCCAAACCTTTTGCTACTGATCACATATGATAAATAATTCATTTTAAGCCTTTTGGAAATATAAAAATATCAGATTTAAGTATCAAACCCGGAAATGGCCTTTAATCGCCTTAATTAGCGTTTTTAATGCATAGTATGTACTAAAATTATATTAGACATACCCGGGTTGATACCTACTGATATAAGAGGCAAATTATGATATTTTAACAGTAAGAAAAGGTTGATAAACTCAGACTTCAGTTTTGAGCTTTTCAGCTTATGTGAAATTACCAAAATACCCCTACGGGGCATAGTTTGGTTAAAGATGATAAATTTCACATATAAGATTTAGCCTACTGATATAACTTATCAAATTGAGTATGTTTGCTGTTTACATCAGACCTGTAACTCAGTTAAACATCTAAACGCTTTTACAAACTTTAAAATGACCAAACTACCCCTACGGGGCATAGTTTGTGTTTAAATTAGTTCGGGGCATAACGAAAGACATCCTACTGATGTCTCAACATATTTGAAGCATATTAACTTAGGAAACCTGTATATGGCTCTTACGGATACCCGTTACGCATGTTACGCGTTCGGTTCGGTTTATGTAACAAGTTTACATAAATTAGCCGAAACGGGTCAAACCTTATCGGTTTTATCTCAAAAATCCAGAATGTGAATAATAAACCCATATTAAACAAGTCTCTGAACTTGTCGGGTCTAAATCATATTCTATCCGGTCTTCGCTTAATCGTGCGTACGAACTGTATCCTGAAAACTAGCCGGTCTAAGCTTAAGCTTAATTAAAGACCCGTTAGGATTCTAATAGGTTATTAAAAACCTTCGTTCCAGATTAGGAGCCCAGTAAAAGCTATCTGTACTTGCTGAATTGATATACGGCTGGGATTGAATTTATATTTAGCTCAGGTAAATACTTTTAACTTATTTTCCCTATACGGGCTTGGGTTACGGTACATAGCGTACCGCTTGATCGGGCATCAAATCTCCACGCTTAGTGGGTAGTTGAATAATTTGATCGGCTCGTTTTAAACAGATTTGTTTACTTTACAGCCTTTGGGGGGTTAATGACCATGTCCCGGATATCCTCGGCATTATCTTACGAGATGGCCACGACCTGAGCACGGGGTGTAGGCGTACACATGTCAGTGTATAACTCTAGAATTGTGGTGTGTCTATTGATCTTTAACCCGGATACGTTCCGGGCTACTGAACGCATAAGTAACATGTAAATCGTTCACAAGATTATAATATTAAATAATTCTCCCAAGTTAAAAAGATTAATTTTGCCTCTGTGCATTTTAATCAATGTGTCAAGATATTTTGTGCCACGTGCATTCAAAACAATTTACAAACTCTTTTTCCAAAATGAGTCAGTTGAATGTATTTACCAGTGTAAACTGACGTATTTTCCAAAAAGGCTAAATGCAGGTACTATACGAAATTGGCTGGATATGTCTCCTTAGCATCAATAGAAGTCTCGCAAGCTTAAGATGCCTAAAAGTCTGTTGAACTATTGTTTCCATTTTATGTTCGATCCTTCTGTGGATAAACTTCCGAATATTGTGACAATTGATATTACAATAATAAATTCGGTTGTATTATATTTTTCAATTGCTTCCGCTGTGCTTAATAATATTGTGTTGTTTGACTATTATGTTGCCAACCATGACGTCACGATACTCCCCACCGGGCCCACCGGTGACACGTGGAATTCGGGGTGTGACAGGTTGGTATCAGAGCCAACACTGAGTGAATTAAACACTAGCCTTAGTGTTTAATCTCAGTTACACAATTGCACAATTCTAAACTTCTGAGTCTAGACTTAACTTAGGAATATTCTCAATCCAAATTTTAAAATTTCCGCTTCCAAATTTTTATATATTGGATACGTCGCCAAGCGAAGAAGCTGTAATAAGAATTCTCCACACCAGGAGCCCTGAGATGCTGAGCTTCGTACCGCGACTAGAATGAAACGAGCATCCAAGGAGAAAGCATTCAGAAATAAAATGAAGAAGAAACTCCTTTTACTGAAGATCGTTTCCTTAATAGTCCTTATAAGGACATAATTACCTTTCAGTCCCTCCGAGGACACATTATTCCTTTTAAGTCCCGCTTAGGGCAACTTTATACTTTTATTTTTATATAATGGAATGATTAAGTTTAAACTTTCATTCTAAATAAGAAATATTAAATAAATGGAAAAAATAATTTTTCCTTTTTGCAAGATCTACCATTATAATAAAATGGCAAAATCTAAAAGGGCAAGACCTAGCTTCGGGTCATATTAAGACCGGCCAAGATGGCAGTTCCGCAATTTAGATTCAGATCCATATTTACACCTCAATTTAAAAATTGTTCTGCGTTAATTATAAATTAAGAATCTTAAGTGTGAAACCTAGCCTCGGGTCAATTATAAGACCGGGCCAAGATGGTAAGACCTGTTAAAAAGATTCGAATCATTAATTAAGAATCTTAAGTGTGAAACCTAGCCTCGGGTCAATTATAAGATCGGGCCAAGATGGTAAGACCTGTTTAAAAGATTCAATTCCCTGTTAACATCTTAAAACATGTCAACACTCCTGGCAGATGTGACTCATTCGAAATCACACACGTCATTTTTATAAAGGATTCTTCAAAAGATTCCTAACCCAGTTTAATGATCTCTGAATCCTGGGTTTACATCATCAATTAAGATGATCATATTTTAACCATACGTGGTAATATAGTGCCTACGGGCCTTGCTCATTTCTACATGAGCCAAAATACAGTGGTAGCTATGACTCCCTGTCAGATAAAGGTAATGAACTAGGTTCAAACCTCAAATGCTTTGATTCTCTGAAATCCTAGCATATAATTTATAATTGTCTACGTGACTAGGCCTATTGTGCCAATATACTTTCATGCTTTGATTCTCTGAAATCATAGCTTATAAATTATATATGTCCTTGTGACTAAGCCAGTTGTGCTAATATACTTAAAGGCCTTGATTCTCTGAAATCATGGCTTATAATTTAAAAATTGTCCTTGTGACTAGGCCTTTGTGCTATTAAATAAAACAGTTATTGTTGCTTTGATTCTCTGAAATCATAAGCTTATAATTTATAAATGTCCATGTGACCAGGCCATTGGTGCCACTAATAAGACTGTTAATGTTTTATAATTAGGATAAATTATAATAGAAATCCTAAATAAATATGATTAATAAATTAACCAAATATGGTCTCTGTTTACCATGGTTAATGAATTTCTCTAAGGGGCAATTCAGTAATAAACATCCCTTAGAAGGGAAGTGCCTACGGGCTATAGTTAATGTCCTCTGAGACTAAAGACAGTGGTAGCCTACAACTCCCTGTCAAGAAAAGGTAATGAACTTTGATTCAAACCTTAATGCCACGATTCTCTGAAATCATGGCTTATAAATTTAACTTGTCTACGTGACTAGGCCATTGGTGCTATTATTAACTTATGAATTAGGATTTATGATAAAAAAAAATCCTGAATAAAATAAATATCCTTCCTTCTATGTCAGTATGCAATTGAAGGGAATCTTAAAGGTGAAACCTAGCCTACGCGGCCAAGATGGTGAAACCTACTCAAGGGATTCACATCCTTGCTAACACCTAGGAATATGTTAGCACTCTTGACAAATGTGATTCGGAAAAAAAAAATCACAACAGTTATCCTTATATTGGATTCTTCCAATTCTCAAATCTAGCCTAGTGATCTAGGAATCATGGCTTATACCATCCTATAAGATGATCATATTATAAACATCCATTAGTGATGAAGCACCTACGGACTAAACTTGTTGTCCGATAAGACAACGACAGTGATGGTCTTTGACCTCCTGTCTAAAATATTGGACTATGTCCAAACATAATAGTCTATATGATCAATGCGATCATGACTAATATCATCTAAATACGATGATAATATTATTTAACATCCTTTAGTGATGTTTTGCCTACGGGCTATAATATATTGTCCATTTGAGACATTGACATTGTTATCTTTATGATTCCTTGTCTAAGGTGGTGAGCTATGCTCAAGCCAAATAATCAATATGATTAATGCAATCATGACTTATAGCATCTAATAGGATGAACCAATTATAAACATCCATGAGTGATGTTTTCGCCTATGGGCCAAAGTATACTGTCCATGTGTGACAAAGACATTGTGATCGTTACGATTCCTTGTCCAAGGTGGTGAGCTATGCTCAAGCCTAATAGTTCATATGATCAATACGATCATGACAAAAAATCATCAATACGATGATTAAAAATTTTAAACATCCGTAATGATGTTTTGCCTAAGGGCTATATTATATCGTCCAACTGAGACAAGGCAATTGAAATCGTTTGTGATTCTTTGCCAAGGGGGTGAGCTATACTCAATTCCCATAGTCTATACTATCAGTGCGATCTTGACTAGTATCATCAGTATGATGATCATAATATTAACATCCCTCGTGATGAAATGCCTACGGGCTATACTTTATTCTAGTGTCGGTAAGACAAAGGTAGTAGTGATCTTTACGATCCCCTGTTCAAAATGGTGTGATTATACCCAAACCTAATAGTCAATATGATCGATGTGATCATGACTAATATCATTAGATACGATGGTTATATATATAAACATCCATTAGTGATGTTGATTGGCTTATTTTTCTGCCAAAAGAATCGTCTTTCAAGACGATGACAGTTGTAGTCTATGACTCCCTGTCCAAAGGCGAAGAACCACGTTCAAACCTTGAAGCCCTAATCTAATAAGATTGCTGCTTATAAATTAAGGTCCTTGGTGATAGACCATCAAGTTATGTTTTAAAGTCATTCATGACAAGCCTATGTGCTATAATTGGTCATTCGTGACAAGTTAACATATTAAATATTAACATTCCTGGTGACATGCCTTTGTACCAGATTTGATGAATGTCCTTATAACAAGGCCGTTTGTGCCATATCTAAATGTCCTTTGTGACAAGGCCTTCGTGCCGTATAATCATTTATGTCCTTCATGACTGTGCTTTATGCCATATTTTTCTACGTCCCTCGCGACAGGCTTCTATGCCATATATGTATATAAATATATAACCGAAGTCATGAAAGGCTAGCCCTTGAGCTATTTATAATCGTCCTTGTGACAAAGACAGTTGTGACATTATGGTCCCCTGTCAAGCAAGTATTGGACTCGCTCCAAACTTTGCATGCCATTGATGGTCCCGTTGTGACCTAGGCTAAATATAATGGAAATACGTTCAAATAACATTCACTATGAATGTTCGGAACAGAATAGCCCATATGGTTTATGAATGTCGTGGCTAACCTAAGTCAGATCATCAGGATGATGACTAATAATGGTTAAATCTTGGTGATTAGTACCAAGTTTCGAGTATGGAAAACTCGGATGAGGTAGACGAAAGTCGCAATACTAATAAGGCGACGAAAGTTAATAAAACTACGAACGTAAACCTCAATATCAATGGAGTTAATCTCCAGGCTGTGGTTGACGCAGCAGATGGAAGGACCATAGAAAGGTCATGAGACAATCCAAAGAGCCGAATACTTCTCGCTCTAAATCTCATTCGAAACCATGTTTTAAATTGCTCATGAGGAGATTTTGTTCACACTTCGTATATGAAGGATGAACCAAAAGAAGGAGGATAACTCCCAGAAATCTGAGAAAGAGAGCGAGTACAGGCTTAATAAAAAGCAACGAAAGTTCAGTAAGAAGCCTGTATACCTCTGAGACTGCTTCAGCATTATTAGATGGATGTTTTATATCCATAAGGAATCATTTTTGATGTCCTAGTTCCGTTAAATACAAGGACTCAATATAGTGATAAAAATCAAGCCCGTATTATGGGTAATAAGAAGCAATTAATTATCAAGACTCCTTATGAGACAACTCTCATAATTACACGTATACGTGCGATTAATTAATATTATACATAAAAAAAAAATGGTGGAACTGGCCGTCCCCGGAATCGAACCTGGGTCTAGGCCGGCCGCACCCTTTCGCGCGCCTAGCCAACTGAGCTAGGTGCCTAGTTTGTGAAACTTCCATTATTAATTAAATATAAGCACTTGTAAAATAAACTTCCTTATCATTTATCAATGATAATTTCTGCTAAGTGCCCTGTCTTTAATACAGGCAATAATAAATCTTCATAGACCATAAGCTTAGCAAACTTTTATATTATCCACAAGGTATAAATTACCAAGGAAACCATAGTAACCGATTCTTCTAGTATCGGCAAGGAATCCTTCCGAAAATCTAAGAGTACTCTTTCTTCGCATAGAGTACGACAACATATGTTATTTTAATTATTTTTCTCATTGCTTTCTATCGCCTGCGAATGCCAAACTATGTTTGATAAAAGTGTCATATGAGGATTGGCGTATCCTAGTGTGTCCCATAGATTATTTCCATGTCTGATCAGCATGGAGGTTTAATACATGGAACCCCTAAGATATCCCAATGATCATATTGTACTAAAGTCGACTAGTAGTATTCAAAGAAGATATTCAAAAATGGAAATTTTTTTTTCCAAGAAAATGTTCCCGATTAAGGAATTCGTGGACTTATAACATAAAGGTGTCACTCATTTGACACGAACAATGATGGATGAACTGGAGCCTGAGATATGGAAAATCTCTGTAGCCTTCTTGTATCTTAGTTATCTTCTCAAAAGTTTTCCCTGCCTACCTCCTGGAAGACAGGTAGAACTAAGATTAACATCCCGGTGTGGGCTGGAGTATTATAAAAACTCCATATTGATTATGGAAAAATCGAAACCTTGATTTAGTAAGTTTTAAGATATAGGCACATATAGCCTGACTCAATCTTCTGAGGGTTTTATGTTGTTAAATAAGAAAGACGGTTCATATTACTTACGTATTAAATGCCGCAACCCTAATTAGGCAACGATTAAGAATTTGCCATCAGCTACCCAGAATCTAAGGGCAAATTTTGGGTGGATAGGCTTGAAAAGTCTGTAGCCACCTATGTAGCTAAATGCTTGACATGTGCGCAAGTCAAAGCCGAGCATCAAAAGCCGTCAGGCTTGCTACAACAGCCTGAACTTCCTACGTGGAAGTGGGAAACGGTAACTATGGATTTTATTACCAAGTTACCCAAGACAATGAAAGGAAATGATACGATATGAGTTATAGTTGACAGACTGACTAAGTCAGCACATTTCCTACCCATCAAGGAGACTTATAGCTCCGATATGTTAGCCCAATTATAAGTGGATAAGATTGTAGCCTTGCATGGCATACCTGTGACTATTATCTCTGATAAAGATTACTAGGTACACGTCACATTTTTGGAAGAGTTTCCAACAATCTTTGGGGCATACGTTTGAATTTTAGTACGGCTTATCATTCTCAGACTGACGGTCAGAGTGAGCGTACTATTCAAACGTTGGAAGAAATGCTACGTGCATGTTCGATCGATTTGGATGGTAGTTGGGATGAGAACCTACCGTTAATCAAATTCTCCTACAACAATAACCACACCAGCATCAATGTTGCGCCTTTTGAGGCATTATATGGTAGAAAGTGTAGAGCGCCCATTTGTTAGGCAGAAGTTGGAGATGTCCAGTTATCAGGACCAGAGATAGTGTCCGAGACGACGGACAAGATTGTCCAGAGTCGTAACCGTCTCAAAGCTGCCCGGGATAGGCAGAAGAGATACGCTGATCCAAAGCGTGAGGATTTTCACTTCGAAGTAAGTGACAAAGTCCTACTGAAAGTGTCACCCTGGAAAGGAGTGATGCGGTTTGGTAAGAAAGGCAAGCTAAGCCCGAGATACATGGGACCTTTTGAGGTTATCCGACGTGTCGGGTCAGTTGCCTATAAGTTAAACTTACCGGGAGAGCTCAGTGGAATTCACAAAGTGTTCCACATCTGCAATCTGAAGAAGTGTTTCGCTGATGAATCACTGGTTATACCGCATACAGATGTGCATATAGATGAGAGCTTGAAGTTTGTGGAAAAACCCTTGTCGATTGAGGATCGACGGGTTAAGAAGCTTCGAAGGAAGCATGTACCTATTGTTAAGGTCAAATGGGATGCCCGTAGTGGTCCCGAATTCACGTGGGAGGTTGAATCCACGACGAAAGAAAAGTACCCTACTTATTTCAGTAAATCTCGGGTCGAGATTTATTTTAAGGGGGTGAGGATGTAACACCTCGAAAATTCACGTCCTATAATGTGTTGACACGTGTCATAAAGTTTGAACGTGTGAAAGAATGTTATAAAAGGACTAAAGTTGACAAACATGAAAAGTATGTGAATATACGTATTCTAAGTGTCAACTGTGAATAAATATAATGTATATTAACCCTACACGATGCTCATACCTTCAAACGAATAAATCATGGATCATACGAAGCTAAAAGTGAGAGATTACAAACTACAGGGGTTAAATGTGTCAACATGTTTAAAGATATACCTCTGAGTGACTTTTGACAAACCCGAAGCTTTGTAAATGTTAATTATGCTCACTAGAATGCACGATATAAATTTCATAAAGTTTCGTTATCGTATGAGAAAGTTATGATCAAATTCGTGTGCGAGGGGTTAAAGTGTAAACGTTGAAAGTTAAGACTTTTCGGGTTAACCGGAAGTGTTCAGGGACTTGGCAAAGTGAGTATAAGTCCTAAAGCCCTTGTGGGTAAATATAGGGGGGTCAAAATGCTAGAAATAACCCTAGTTGCCCCTTCGTAAAGCCAAAGGTCAAGCTGCAAAACATTTAAAAATGAAATTCTGACTGTTGAAGGCTTACGCATCGTAGCAATATGTTGCTACGATGCGCAAGGGTATGCCCAGAACCAAAAAACGGGCTGTTGCCTGTTTTACGCGATTTTGACCCATTTGGCCGGTTATTCTCACTCATGTACGACCCCTAGGCACCTCCTAACATCTAGGACCAGGTGTTGATCAGTTGTGGTGTATGCTAGACCTTGTTGTCAACCAATCATGGTGATTGAGTCCACTATATAAGGACTTCAAGTGCACAAGTGTTCCACACATCATTTCCTTGCAATCTGATCATTCTTGGAGCTCTCAAGCAGGTCCAATTGATCATATCTCGTGCATAGGACTCTTGTAAGTCTACTAGTCCTTCCTTAGTTGAGTTTAGCTTGTTTAATTAGCTAAAAGTCAAACCGTCGTAATTACGGTTTGACTTCGAGATTAGTCACTAATGACTCAGTCTTATCTCGAATTAAAAATAGTTTTAGAATGGTATTTATGTGGGAAATAAAACCCCAAAAGGGTTTCCCCTGATCACCATCCTAAGCAGGTCAAATGTCGGGTCAAACCTTTACTTAAAAAGTCAACATAATGCTTAAAATGTCATTTATGCATAATTAGCTATCTAGAACATATATAACATGTTTGAACATTGTTATAACTTAGAAATAAGTGTAAGAACATGTCCCAACATGTTCAACCCGACTATTTCCTGTTTAGACCCGGTTCGGAACCGAAAGTCACATAGTTTGACTTTCCCGTTGACTTTCAGTTCTGACCCGTTTGGGCATATTTTAGAAATGCCTCAGAGCTTTAATTGGATTAGGATACATGTTAGAACAACCCTCTGTGATCATTCACCTTGGTTCACTAGTTATCCAATTAATATGCATATTTCCGTTAATTGCTCACATGTTGACCGTTATGCCCTTATTACCTTAAAACATGATTTATGAAAATGTAAAAGTGTAGAAACCTTAGTTACTGATATATAAACTTGTATGCAAAGTTTGACATCAGTTTGACTTGTAGATTTAGAGTTATGCTCAATATCGCAAATCTAATGCTTTATGTTAATAAAATGGCGTAATTAGCGTATAGCCTAGTTAAGCCTACTTTTTGGTATCAAAATTAATACCCACTAATGTAATATAATATTTTGGGATTTTTAAATATTTTTAATTAATTTTAGGCTGAGCATAACTAGGAGCCGTAGGCTTAATCCGGAAATTGTCGGTTTTGCCCTTACGGGCCATAAAATGAGTTTTACTTAGCGAAACGACTCCAAACCTTTTGCTACTGATCACATATGATAAATAATTCATTTTAAGCCTTTTGGAAATATAAAAATATCAGATTTAAGTATCAAACCCGGAAATGGCCTTTAATCGCCTTAATTAGCGTTTTTAATGCATAGTATGTACTAAAATTATATTAGACATACCCGGGTTGATACCTACTGATATAAGAGGCAAATTATGATATTTTAACAGTAAGAAAAGGTTGATAAACTCAGACTTCAATTTTGAGCTTTTCAGCTTATGTGAAATTACCAAAATACCCCTACGGGGCATAGTTTGGTTAAAGATGATAAATTTCACATATAAGATTTAGCCTACTGATATAACTTATCAAATTGAGTATGTTTGCTGTTTACATCAGACCTGTAACTCAGTTAAACATCTAAACGCTTTTACAAACTTTAAAATGACCAAACTACCCCTACGGGGCATAGTTTGTGTTTAAATTAGTTCGGGGCATAACGAAAGACATCCTACTGATGTCTCAACATATTTGAAGCATATTAACTTAGGAAACCTGTATATGGCTCTTACGGATACCCGTTACGCATGTTACGCGTTCGGTTCGGTTTATGTAACAAGTTTACATAAATTAGCCGAAACGGGTCAAACCTTATCGGTTTTATCTCAAAAATCCAGAATGTGAATAATAAACCCATATTAAACAAGTCTCTGAACTTGGCGGGTCTAAATCATATTCTATCCGGTCTTCGCTTAATCGTGCGTACGAACTGTATCCTGAAAACTAGCCGGTCTAAGCTTAAGCTTAATTAAAGACCCGTTAGGATTCTAATAGGTTATTAAAAACCTTCGTTCCAGATTAGGAGCCCAGTAAAAGCTATCTGTACTTGCTGAATTGATATACGGCTGGGATTGAATTTATATTTAGCTCAGGTAAATACTTTTAACTTATTTTCCCTATACGGGCTTGGGTTACGGTACATAGCGTACCGCTTGATCGGGCATCAAATCTCCACGCTTAGTGGGTAGTTGAATAATTTGATCGGCTCGTTTTAAACAGATTTGTTTACTTTACAGCCTTTGGGGGGTTAATGACCATGTCCCGGATATCCTCGGCATTATCTTACGAGATGGCCACGACCTGAGCACGGGGTGTAGGCGTACACATGTCAGTGTATAACTCTAGAATTGTGGTGTGTCTATTGATCTTTAACCCGGATACGTTCCGGGCTACTGAACGCATAAGTAACATGTAAATCGTTCACAAGATTATAATATTAAATAATTCTCCCAAGTTAAAAAGATTAATTTTGCCTCTGTGCATTTTAATCAATGTGTCAAGATATTTTGTGCCACGTGCATTCAAAACAATTTACAAACTCTTTTTCCAAAATGAGTCAGTTGAATGTATTTACCAGTGTAAACTGACGTATTTTCCAAAAAGGCTAAATGCAGGTACTATACGAAATTGGCTGGATATGTCTCCTTAGCATCAATAGAAGTCTCGCAAGCTTAAGATGCCTAAAAGTCTGTTGAACTATTGTTTCCATTTTATGTTCGATCCTTCTGTGGATAAACTTCCGAATATTGTGACAATTGATATTACAATAATAAATTCGGTTGTATTATATTTTTCAATTGCTTCCGCTGTGCTTAATAATATTGTGTTGTTTGACTATTATGTTGCCAACCATGACGTCACGATACTCCCCACCGGGCCCACCGGTGACACGTGGAATTCGGGGTGTGACAACATGTCCTCTTAGCCAAATCCACAATCCTTGCATGATTTGGTTTACCACTTACTGAAAATATATCCCCTCCATTCCACTGTACACGATAAAATGCGGCATCTTTTTTTATTGTCTCCAGCTTTAGGGCAGCATAGGGTGTAAGCAGACCTTCACTTTTCTCTATAACCTTCAAAACTTTGACAATTCTTCTCATCAAGTACTCTCTGATGTATTCAAGGGCAGAAATAATGGGCTTATCTCTACCATCCAAGATCTTGCCATTATAAACCTCACACATGTTGTTCAATAACACAATAGATATTGCCCCTTCCACCAACATTTACCACTTCAGCCCCCTCCTTATCTTTGCTCTTCACTTCAGCCCCCTCCTTGTTTTTTTTGTTTACTTTAGAACCCCTAATATTACCTTTTCCTTTACCTTTAACTCCTGCCACCTTTTGTTTCCCTTTTCCTTTACCTTGCACATCTGCCACCTTTTCTTTCCCTCTTCTGCTTCTTTGAGTATCAATATGGACACCACTATCATCAACCTCAAAATCTGGTAGCATGCATGACAAACTGCCCTTATCCTTGTATTGTCTTCCTTCACAATCTTAATACACCTCCTATTTTCAACATCATACTTTTTAATCAGCCTATTGCCTTCTTGTTTGGTACTAAATACCTGGCCTAAGTAAACATTTGCCAAGTTTTCATGTTCCCTTCTAATGGTTCTTAGGTGGTGTCTCCTAAGGCTAGTCTCAACATCATCAGAATCTGAACCACTAGGAAACTTGTCATTGTCTAACACTTCATCTCCCAAATCTATATCTTGATGATTGCCTATCATATTGTCTTCTATTTCTAAATCAATGTTCAACGTATAATCTGTCATATCAACATCAGGATCTACCATGGAATTATCCTCATCAACAATAAAATCACTATCACTATCATTCTGTTCACTACCTTCTTATTCTTGATCCTCTTGTTCCTCCTGATCATGCACACTATCCTAGGCAACCTCCGGATCATGCACACTATCCTGGCAACCTCCTAATCATGCACACTATCCTCATGTTCCTGATCTTGAACATTATCTTGATGTTGCTGATCATGCACATTATCTTGATGTTGCTGATCATGCACATTATCCTCCAGGAGATCATCGAAATCAAAGTCACCAATATCAGCTTCTTCCAGCACATCAGACATCCCTTGCACACTACTTGACTGCCCAAACACACTTGACTGTCCACCTACACCTGATTCTCCAAACACACCTGATTATCCACCTACACTACTTGACTGCCCCAACACACTTGATTGTCCACCCTCACTAGAATGGTTCCCTACACTTTTAAACACTAATGATGCTGGGACAAGAGCATAAGGTCCAGGATCATCAATCTCTTCTATAGTAAGAGGGTTGTGAGGTTTTGGTGGTGGGCTGAAATACTCCTTTATGTTACTTAACCCATGTGTGGTATACAACTCAATTAGCTTATGCTCTTCAACATGTGCAGACAACCTTAAAACATCACTGTCAGTGCCTAACTCCTCAATACCATTATCCATATCTTTTTTAGGGTTATGGTAATGGTATATTTTATGATCATTCCCAGCATAACCTAACTCATTAATCATTAAGGACACCTCATGGACAGAGAACAAATCGATATCAATTAGGTCAACGTAGTTAATCCTACCTCCAACATAAGTGCGACCAGGAGGATGTGTTAACCTACCACCATGATGAATCCGAAACGAGAAAAGATTAGGGAATCCATCTGCATTATTCAACAATTTCGAACTTGATCAGTAACGTAATGTAGAAAATTATAAGTTTATAGAAAGAAATCTAGGATTGATTACCGTATAGCTGCATCACTTGTTCATGATCGAGTCCTTCTCGTATGTACCAAGTCTCCAATTGAGACATGGTTCTGTTTCGTCGTTGTAATCGTCGTTGCAATCGTCGAAGAAAACCTAAGGGACGAGTTAAGCAATTGGGGGAACAATGGTGGGTGAAATTGGGGTTTAGGGTTTTTATAAGATGTGACTGTAATTGGTAGGTGGTAGGTGGATTGACATTAATACCCTCATGTGCTTCTCACGTGACCTGGGTTAACTAGGAAAATAAACTAGGTTTAGGGTAAAGGACATAACCTGAGCGGTTTTTCAAACATTAAGTATGTTTTCTGTAATTAGTAAAGGTAAAGGACATACTTTATAATAAATAACATACATAAAAGACGAACTTTGTAATTTACTCTTAAAATAAAAAACTCGGGGAGAGGGGAGGAGAAAAAAAATTGGATTAAAGTGGCAAATTGAAACAAATGTCAGGGACCGAAAATGACAATTTACTCTATATTATTGATCTGATAAACCCCTGTCTAAACCTTGTGCTGGACCTATCCTATCCACTTACTCCACCTTCCTCTCAATTCAATCCCACCGGCGACGCCGTCACACCACAACCACCGCGTCACCGCCGTAATCAACCGTTACCGTGTGACCACCGTCATGGCAGCTTCGCTCTCTCACTCTCTCCCCATTCCTCGCCGGCGTCATTCTCCAGTTTCAATCTTCAAGTCAGTAATATTCTCATTTTAACCTATACAATCTTGTGCAAATTTAGCTTTATTTATCCTTGTTAGTACTATTAATAAGCATAGTTGTTAACGACGAATAGCGAAAAATAGCGATAAGGTACCTGTATGCTACATAGGGAGTAGCGATAAATAGCGGGCGCTATTTTATAAATAGCGATACGCTAAAGTGCACTAATTTTAACGTTATTTTACTAATTTCGTGAAAATAACGGTTAATCATGCATCATCGAGCCGGGGGGGTCTCATTGGAAAACTACTATCGAGCCGGGGGTCTCACTGGAAGCAGCCTCTCTATTCCTACGGGGTAGAGGTAAGGCCTGTCTACATCTTACCCTCTTCAGACCCTACCTTTGCTTTGCTATTGGTGGGATTTACTGTGTATGATGATGATGATATGTATGTTATATCCCATGGTATATATGCTATTTTTCATGTATATTTAACATAAAAACTAAAATCCAGCTATTTTATATCTACGTATAATTCCTATTATATGAAAAAATAATAAAAAAATAAATTGTCGAAGTTATCACTATCTATCGCTACAACCCTAATAGCGAGCCTAGACCTATACACTAGTAACACGATGACAATAATTTTTTGGTTTATTGGACGGAAAACCCCTTAATTATGGTGAATTATTTAGTCTTGCTAAACAAAATGGATATCCGTATTTCGATGAATAAGATAAAATCATGATTGACAACATTTTAAGAAATGAGATAAAAGCTGACTTTTTAAAATTTGATAAATCAAATACAATGTAATGCATCATTTTGCTAAATTTATTGGAAGGCTTAATTTTTGGTTCATCATACTATGGAGATCTCTCCAGATGTTTTTGTTTGTGAACTTGAAGAACCATATGAAGATAAAATTCAAGAAAAGTTAACGTGTATGCAGTGGCGGATCTAGGATTCCGACCAAGCGGTAACGTTTTATCATATAAGCGGTAACGAAATCGAAAAAACGTCAAATTTTTCCAAAATTTACACTAAAAACGTCAAAATTTTTCCGGCCAAGCGGTAGCGGATGCCGCCCCTTGGCCCATGGTAGATCCGCCCCTGCGTGTATGTGTAGAAAATGGGATGTGTTTGTTTTAGAAAAAAAGGTTAATACAATGTATGTTAACAGACTTTAATAATATTCTAGTGAGCAGATTCTTGGTGTATATCGCTTTGATGTCAACTTCAATAGGCAAAAGCACGCAAAAGTGGTCTGTCAAGGTATGTTGGCACCTAGAAAGTTCATGCAGAGAAGGAAAAAAGTTGAAGTTTTTAAGGATGATGCTGACGAGGCGGATCAAAAGAACTGGAGGAAGATGATGAATGAAATCGACGAGGTGGGGTCCGCAGTTTCCGTGCTCAGAACACGAAGAACTAAGAACCAGCCTCTTCCCAAAGACCTTGTTTTGGGAACGTTAGTTCGATTTAAACAGCAAAAGAAATGGAATATTGTTGCTGAGGTATATTGTACATTAAACGGTTCAGGTCAACTAGGGCTGCAAATGAACCAAACGAACACGAACAAGACCTTGTTTGTGTTCGTCTTTTAAGAAATATGTCTGTTCACGAACTGTTCATGAACACTTACAGAACGAGTTTGTATGTTCGTGTTCGTTTGTTAATTTTAGGCAACGAGCGTTCATGAACACAAGCTAATGTTCACGAACACAAATAGAAACAAAGGAACACAAACAAGCGTTCATGAACAAAATATTTAATATATTGATACTTGAAATATTTTATTTGTTGGAATTTTTAAGTATGTAAATAAAATATATTAACTAAAACCACTCATGAGCTATTGAACATAAGCGAACACGTTACGGAACATTCACGAACTTAAACGAACGAATGCACGTTCATTCATTTAACTCTACCTGATTCAACCCATTCATAAGTAAACAGGATAATTAAACATTTTAGCCATTGGATTAATTATTTGGTTGAACGTGTTTCACTTTTGTAGATTCTTGAGTGGCTTAGAACTCAACACTGGTGGAACTTTAATGAAATGGATGCTTTGATGCTAATTACCGCTTACGGAAAACAAGGGGATTTTAACAAAGCCGAAAGGGTTTTTAGTTATATAAACAAAAAGGGTTATCCGCCAAGTGTCGTATCTCATACTGCTTTAATGGAAGCGTACGGAAAAGGCGGTCAATACAACAAAGCAGAAGCGATATTCAGAAGAATGCAATCTTCAGGACCCGAACCGTCTGCTATAACATATCAAATAATTCTTAAAATATTTGTTGAGGTAATAGTTATAGTTTTTTGAGTAAAATGGTATTTTCGTCCCTGAGGTTTGTCCAGTTTTGCGACTTTCGTTCAAAGGCTTGTTTTTAGCATGTGGATCCAAAAGGTTTGAAATCTTGACATTTTCATCTGGCTCATTAACTCCATCTATTTTTACTTTGTTAAGTCTAGGGTATTTCTGTCTTTCGTTAACGTAAAGGGCAATCGGTGTTTTTCACTTTATGTAAAAAGACCGAATACCCCTAAAAAAGACCGAATTGCTCTTTAAGTTAACAAAAAGGACGGAAATACCCCTGACTTAATGGAGAAAAATGGATGGAGTTTACGAGCTGGATGAAAATGGCAAGATTTCAATCCTATTGGATCTAGATGGGGGAAAACAAACCTTTGGATGAAAGTCGAAGAACTGGCCAAACCTCAAGGACGAAAATGGCATTTTACTCTACTTTTTGTCTTTATTTTTTCGTTGTATGATTGTATATTTGGAATTTTGGAACTTCAACTGATTTGACTGGATTTATGATATTGCAGGCAGACAAATATTCAGAAGCCGAAGAAGTATTCGAAACAATTTTGACTGATGACATGTCATCTTTAAAACCTGACCAACAAATGTTTCATATGATGATTTACATGTACAAAAAAGCAGGGAAGAGTGATAAAGCCCGGAAGCTATTTTCAATGATGAACGAAAGAGGACTTCAACAAACCTCCGTAACATATAATAGTTTGATGTCGTTTGAAACTAATTATAAAGAAGTTGCAAAAATCTATGATCAGGTAAGCTAAAACAAAATGATATTTGTTTTTAAAGGTGTTTGTATTAATGCCATTTCTGTAATTTAATTGTTTATGTAGATGCAAAGAGCTAAGGTGAAACCTGACGTTGTGAGCTATGCTTTACTAATTAGTGCGTATGGGAAAGCGCGTAGGGAAGAAGAGGCTTTAGCTGTTTTTGAAGAGATGTTGGATGCTGGTGTGAGGTGCGTTTCATCTTAATTTTTTTTCCTTCTATTTTTAGGCTCTTTTGTAAGTTATAAATGTATTACATGTTATTACAAAAAAAAAAAATACTATTACAAGAATAATCTAAGCCTTTAAATAAAGCGTTTGAGGGTTTTGCTTACCTGCACTCCGCAGCGGGTTTGAAACGTAGATAAAACTAAGCAAATTGCGAGAGTTAAAGTTGTTTGATGTTTTAGTTAAGGGGCTAAACATGTTGGTATTAAAGTTGAGGGGCTAAACATGTCCTTATTAAAGACGAGGAGCTAAAGTTGTTTATTATGAAAGTTGAAGGGCTAAAGTTGTTTATTAGGAAAGTCGTGGGGCTAAAGTTGTTTTAGTTAAGGAACTAAACATGTCATTACCAAAGTTGAGGGAATAAATGTCATTATTAAAGTTGATGGGCTAAAGTTGGTTCATGCCAAAGTTGATTGATGTGACAAAATAGCATATTTATTATAGTATATATATTTTTTTTGTTCGACCCACTTGACCCGTTTTAGGTCAAAGACAACCCAATATTGACCCATTCACAAGTAAATGGGTAGAAATTGCCACCTTTAAACTTATCATTTTATTTACATAAGACAACATTTTTTTTATCATGTTCTTGTATATGTGTATTATTTTAGGCCAACCCAAAAGGCGTATAACATCTTGCTTGATGCATTTGCAATATCGGGAATGGTGGAGCAGGCGAAGATCGTCTTTAAGAGCATGCGGAGGGACAGATGTACCCCCGATCTATGTTCATACACAACAATGTTATCATCATACGTGAATGCATCCGACATGGAAGGAGCTGAGAAATTCTTTAAAAGAATAAAACATGATGGACTTGAACCTAACGTCGTCACGTATGGTACTTTAATCAAAGGCTATGCCAAAACAAACGATCTTGAAACTATGATGCAGAAATACGAGGAAATGCAGTTACATGGTATCAAAGCTAATCAAACTATTTACACTACGATTATGGACGCATATGGAAAGAACAGGGATTTCGGGGATGCGGTGATTTGGTTCAAAGAGATGGAATCTTGCGGGGTTGTTCCTGACCAGAAAGCGAAGAATATTCTTTTGTCGTTGGCTAATACGGTTGAAGAAAAAGCGGAAGCTAGTGAATTAGTTGGACAAACTGATTCTTTTAATGATCAACATACGGTTATTAATGAGAATATTCGTTTTGATGATGACGATGATGATGATGATGACGATGAAGACGATGAAGACGGCGATGACTACGATGATGATGATGAACAAACTCTTTCTTTTATAGATGAAAGAACAAAGGCGTCGATTTCCGTTGGTGTATAACATACCTGTCGTGAAATTTTGGAGCGAATATTCTGCATTTGTGAATAGTCTAAAGTTGTGTAACTTGATAGATTGCGATAGTTTCAGCCCGTGATTGTAATTTGTCGGGCTGATGTACGACGAATGACGATATAAGTTTTTGTCATATCACAACTGTCTTATTACCCCATTGTTGTTGGCTAGTATTGTGATACTCCCTCTTTTCTATAAGATTTGTTTTTCTCATCTGCTATTATGAGTGCACCGGGTTACAAAACAGATCAAAACAAACACTTTGTTAAATAAAGTGGATCAAAACGAGTCGTGTAAAAGTGAGTTTACACGCTATATTTATTTCTATCTAGTGCTGTAACGAACCGAACAAGCACGAACAAGGCCGTGTTTGTGTTCATTGATTATGGAATGAACATGTTCATGAATGCTTACCGAACGGGATTTCTTGTTCGTCATGTTCATAAATTGTTCATGAAAACTCGCCGAACGTAGATGAACGCAAACGAATACAAACAAATGTTATGAACATAAATGAACATAAACGAATGTTATATATTCATTTAAAAATACAATATGCATTTTTTATCAAAAAGATTACGAACAATCCACCAAAAATATAAAAACTTCACGTAATTAACACTTTTAGAAGTTTGTCAAGCTTTAACATAAACCGGAAGTGAGAGATGTTGGGGGGAGGTGTATACTATGAGTGGTTTCAAATTTTAAAATCTAAAACCAATAAAATAAATAAATATATAACATAAAATAACCCCTTTAAGTGAAGGAACACAAATGAACATAAATGTAAACATTATCAAACGTAAACGAACAAGCGCAACCTCTGTTCATGTTCGTTTGTTTAACTTATCAAACAAATTTTTTTTGTCCGTATTGTTCATTTATTAAAAAAAAACTTTCTGCCGAACGGTTCGCGAGCTGTTCCCTAAAACAGCTCTATTTCTATCGGAATTTGTGGTGACGGCAGGCAGCAACAAAGCAACTGTGACCCATAACGCGATTTGTTTCATGAGAAAAAACGTAGACGATCCAACTTAAAACTAACTCAAACTGTAATGTGTCAACAGTTTCGGCGTGCACCAGTCTTTCGATCCAGACCCAATAATTTTGCTGCCTCCATACAGGTTGTGATTGGCAAGTAAAATCATGTTGATATACAGAAACCATATCATAAATATTTCACTAGAAAGACTAAATAAAAACAGTAGAAAACAACATATCAAAAGCATCACATTTTTCTAATAATCTTGTTGCAAATTGTACAAATATCAAACGACGTTACAAAGTACAGAAAGATGCAGTGTCTTCACACCTTGTGAGAACTAAAATCTTCGAATACACAACACTAGATCAAATGAGACTGAAGACATTAGAAACGTTAAACTCACTCCACTCAACCTAAAACAAAACATAAACAAATCCCGCACAATGTTGCGTCAGCAACGCACCAAATCAGAACCTCTTCCTTGGACTTCTTGACCTGTACTCATGCATAAGATAATGTAATTATAAACTATACAAGTCACTAAATCACTAAAATACATATATAAAATTAAATCATGATTCTATGGGTAAAAAACTGATCTTACAGGTAAGAGAACCAAAAACAAAGATAAGCAAATACATAAAGAAGTTTTTATAAAAAAAAAATTAATATTCAACCGTACGAAGTCTAACCACCCATGTGAACCTGTTTGTAACCCATTTGACCCGTTCAATTTCATGCATCAGTAGAATGCTCAACTGTGTACAAAGTGGGATTCTCAAGTCCAACCACCCACTTGAAGGTTTATGTAACCCATTTGACCCGTTTGATTTTGTGGATCATTTATATTGGTGACCATTTCAACCCATAAGACTTTTTTGTGGCCCAGATTGACCCAGAGAGTGACAACAGGTAGGTAGGCTGTTTTATTGCGTTCAGATTGGAATTCTTAAAAATTCCAGGTCAAAAAAAATTAGCAATAACTCTTATTGGGTCGGAATGTTTTGGAAACAACAATAGGAAACATACCTTCTCCTATTATTATTATTTCTCCTTCTAAAAGGACCTTTGCTGAACGCCCAGTCAACATTGACTGTCTGAGTCAACAGTTCACCTCCGTCCATTGAAGTTATAGCTTTCTCTGCTTCCTCATAGTTTTCGTATTCAATCAGTGCATACCCCTGTATAGTAGATAGTTTACATCATAAATGAGGTATACATGACATAATACAACAACAAAATCTAACTAACGAGATCACTTTACCTTCACAAAACCAGTCCGACGATCAAGATTCAAATGTAAATTCTTAATTTCCCCAAACTCCCCAAATGCATTTTGTAAGTCATCTTCTTGGGCTTCTTCATGTACCCCCGTTACGAGAATAATCCACCCTTCAATTGCTGCACAAACTCAAATTTTCCAAAGTTCCATCACAATCCACAAAGAAATAATCTTCTTTTACAGTTTATATAGAGAAGGTAAATGCTTGTTGGTATTTGATAAATTGCCATGAACACTAACACAACGGTGTTGATAGAATAACTAAAAACCGAATCTCTTTATCGAGATATTACAATGAAAACGACAACAATAAAGCTACCAATTAATGATAATAAAAAAATGTTAATCACTATCATTATATTCAAACTAGAGATAGAATAATGACACTAAGGGGCTGTTTGTTTACCTCTTAATGAAGCTCTTAATGGTTCAGACCTCTTACTGGTTCAGCACTTAATGGTTCCGACTGTTTGTTTCGCAAGTAAATGTCTGAATGGTTCAGACATTTGCCTCTGAATGGTTAAGCATTATACTGAGTCTGAATGGTTAAGACCTCTAATCTGAATTGGTCAGACATTCACCTTTGAACGGTTAAGCATTATACCGACTCCTAATGCTTCAGACCTCTTAGTGGTTCAGCACTTAATGGTTCAAACCTCTTACTGATTCAACACTTAACCATTCAGAAGTTGTCAAACAGCCCCTAACAAACGAACTTAAAAACATAACAGCACATAGAGGCATAAGTGCATAACATAGATAACAAACTCGGCTAACATCTCTTAAGCTAGACATTCGGAGCAACATGTAGCTTAAAACAAAGTGTAGCAAATCGACTAATCGAGTATTCCATTTAAAGGCATAACATAAGTATCAATCAAGTGTTCACAAAACTACATAAAGGCAATCCTAATGTCACAAGAATCAACTATTTTCTCTAAACCTTAAGGTTGGTTACTGAACTATGTCACTTATAATCTATACAAACCTAACCCTAAAACTACCAAATCAACTACAAAACACAACAGAAGCATATATAATTATACATTATAATATATACGCAGCTTACATCGTTCAGGACCGGGACCGCCACCGGAATCAAGCGAATCAAACCGGCCAGACATACGGCCGTCACGTTGAGCACCGGTTTCTTCACGGAATCCACGGCCTTTAGTTTTCTTCGGTGCACCGGTAATGGCGGATTTAAGTTTAGGAATGTGAGCAGAAACCCTAGGTGAAGATGCGTCTACGTCAACGGCGGCGTCTTCGTCCATGAGATCATCGTCATCTGGCTCGAAATCGAGTGTGTCCACGTCAGCAGCGTTCGCCATTGGAGTGAACTGTGTACGGCGGAGGTGAGGGTTTCTACGGCGGCGATTTGAGCTTTTGAAGATTGACTTTTTAGGTGCCAAAATAGGGTTACCAAAAGTTTAGAGTTGTTTGATACATGTAAACCCGAACACGACCTATATAATGAAGTCGTATCCGACGGTGTTTTTAGATGAGTTAGGTCTGGAGCGTCAAAATCAGTATGGACAGTTGACACTTCGTCTCAGAAAGACTTACTCAGGCATTGGGTAGCTTCAAACGCGTTGATAAATGGTTGTAACAAATAGGTAGAGGGGTTGATCTTTTCGACTATATTTTTTTTGTTATAATGATAAACGGTTTGACTTGTTATGATTAAACAATTTTTTTGAACAACAAACCATTAAATACCTATATATATAAATATAGAGCAAGCAAGCTTTGGGAAAGTTTAAAACCGCAACAAAAACAAAACAACATAATTTATAAAGAGTCCGTTACATTAAAACCGATCCAATTTTCCCATGTCGGAGGAGTGAGTTTAGACCGATGACTAAGCCACAAGAAAGTGTCTTCCTTGATTGACTTCACGGACTTCCGGACTTGTGTAAACTTTCCTTCGAACACCTTCTCCCGTTTCTCGCGTGCCTTATTCTCCGTATTGTAGTCACAAGTGTTTTAACATGTTCAAGCCTTCTCCATTTTTTTGAACCCGGACTACTTCTCAGCACTTTAATAATATCCTTTAACGTGTTCAAGCTATGATTAAACAAATTAATTTGACCATAATGTGTTTAATTAAACAGGTTAAATAAGTCAAAACGAACACGACATTGTTTACCAAACTTGTTACCTATGTTAACCCCAAACTAGTTTTTAGTTCTGTAATTTTAATAATTATTTTATTATAACCGAATAAAATCAGCTTGGTCTTGAGTCTTGAACAATGGCGGACCCAGAAATTTTTTCCTAAGGGTGCGAAATTTTAAAAAGATTTTAGGTCCCTAGCTATATAAAAAAAATTCGTTTCATAGTGGGCCGGATATGTAAGTCATGTAAAGCAAGTAAACATAAACAAACAAAAGTTATATAAAAAGACTCTTGAATTTAATAGCTTTGTTTTCGGTTTGGACCAAAATATATATAGTTGAAGAACCCAAACTAATGTAAAACTAATTAAATCATGAACACCATAACACACAACAATTCCTGGAAGGTGACATATATATAAAACACTTTTAATACATAAGTTTATGAATTTTCATATCAAGTAATAACATATAAAACACTTTTAATACATAAGTTTATGAATTTTTTATATCATGTAACAACATATCACTTTATTTTCTCGGAGTCTTCCTAATTGAAGCTCAAACCATACTTCGAATCCTTATTAGGGGAGAAAACCCCAAAATGTTTCTCGGTCGCGTCTCCATCTTTATTGTTCTCATCAAACATCGCAAACAAATACGTCTCGATAGATCTTCCACGCTTCAAAGGTGTCCCGGTTGACCCTCTGACGTGGTTGATCAAGTTCCTATAGTACGTTCCCGCATTTCCTACCGTCGCTTCCTGACCCTCATCCGAAGGCCATCCACTCTCTGACACAACAATCTCCACATCCCCCCCACCAACGCGCGCTTGCGCCGCATAATGCGCGTCTAACATGGCATCAAAAAGGTTGGAATATTGTAGGCCATTATTAGGATCAGTCACCACTGTTCCTTGTGCGGTAAACAACGCGTATTGGAGATTTTTGTTAGGGTCACCAAGGTAACCAAAGTAAGGGTAAATATTGGCTAGCATTGGCAACTTATTTTCTGCTAGAAATCTAACTATTGGCTCAGCAAAACCACTATCTTTAAATGCACCTTGGCTTGGTGGATAAGTGTCTCTTAAAAGACCGGTGTAGGTTGCGGTTGACACCTTAATTTGGTTATCTAGGCCCACCTCCCGAAGGGCGTTGTGGATATTTTGCATTGCCGGGAGTACATAATTCTTGTATCGACTACTTTCTTTATCAGGATCAACTTCATTTCCGACTGCTATGTATTTAAACTTGACATTGGGGTAACGTTGGATGTTGTTACTAACCCATGCTCTTGCAGCATTTGGATCAGTGAGACCTTCAAGATCGCGGTTAGGAACATCCATCATGAGTTCAATACCAGTATCACGAAGTGCATCAAGCGTGGCTGAATTTGGATCATAGATTCGCATCCTGGATATGCTGTTGCTTCGGTAAAGGGCTACCGTTTCTTGTTCTGATGGCAAATTGTTACCAAGTCGGCCGTTGCACACGCCTACATTCGCATCTTTTTTCGCACCAAATAAAAAACCTATTAGTAAAACATACGCAATGTTCGTTTGCAAACCAATAATATGTCGAGAATCGCATAATATACTTGTACTTATTATTTTAAATACAATACACACGACGGTGTGGTAATCGTCTTTGTTTTCCCTTCCACTACTTCTGATTATGTTTTATGCATTATGTACACGTGGATTATGCGGTTCTTATAGTTATTAGTACACTATTTTTTATTTTCCTAAAATGAACATGTCTTTGTATATATAGAAATAAAGTTGTGAAATACATAGTAACCAAATTTTAGTATTAAAACAACTAAAATTTTAATATTGTTGTTAAACATTTCATAATTCTTCAAATTGATTTAAATTGAACAATTATAATGTTTTTTCTTCACAATCAAACATGAAAAAAGAACTTACTAAATAGTACATAAGTTTTATATATGTATTACATGAAAAAGAAATTACTAAATAGTACATATAAGTTTTATATATATACTTGTATTTAACATTTGTAAAAGAAAAACTTCTAAATGAACAAACAATATTGAAACTTGAATAGAATATTTGATGATAAATACTCGATAATAGTATTTGAGACCACAGATTCTTATAAACATAATTTTTTTTATTAGCGGTATAATTTTTTTTTTTTTTAATTACCGGTATGTTTATAAACTAAAAATGAAAAGAGATAAACCTGTGAGCATAAGAAGATTCACAAGTAGACCGAGTAGTAGAAGCATTGATGCCATTCGAGTTTTATGAATATTTCTTTTGAGATGTAACCATATATATAGTGGACAAAATCCATAAGTCAACTTTAATTTCTGTGATATAATAACAATAATATTATAGGGCAAATTTGTCCCTTTTGTCTTCGACACATTTGTCTTTATAGCTATCCAATTTCTGATCAAGGTCCAACATGTCATTCATAGCAATTGTTCAGCCCCAGAGGACAGAGTTTTGTGTTTGGTAGATTAGGGTATGCAATTTAGAAAGGAGTGGCGGCACAGCTTGTTGCCCGTCTACCCTTTGTTTTTATGTAACTTGGCAAGTATGAATATAACTTAGGTAATTTTAAATATTACAAAAAAAAATTTACTTTCAAAAAAATATATATAAAAAAAGGAAAGAAAAATTTTATATATAAAATAACCCGTCAAACAAGTTTTGGGATATTTCCACAAAACTAGTCAGTTTAAACACAACTAGTCAGTTTAAAGTTCTAACTTGTCTCATAATTCTTTTGAGTCAAATTTCTTGTTGAAAAGTATTTGGTCTTGATGAATTAAGCCATATCAAACGGTATGATTGATTAATGGTATGAAATATATTGTTTTATAAATTCTATTTATATTTAGAATACACATTGCAATTACAAAAGTAATGGCAATGTTAAGGAATTATATCGTTGGTTACATTAGCGGACCTATGTCTTAGATACGAGGTCATCCGGCCTCCAAAATTCTTTTTTAGTGTTATATATTACGTGATAAAATTCCAAACGACCCTCATGAAATTTTGAGAACGTCGACCCTAATTAAGAAAGATACAATATATATAATTTTTATAATATAATCTAAATAACAAATATCAAACAACTGGTTTAGATATACTTCATTCAAGCTCATGCTAATTTTTAAAAAACTAAATAATATATATTCACGACTTCACCTCAATTATAATATCTATCTATATCTATCTAAATACTAATAAAAAACTCCAATTAATGCCACATGGCATTCTCTAATTCAATTCATTAATAATATTTTTTATTAATAATTAATAATTATGAAGATCTAATTCTAACTCATAATTAAAAAAAATCGTAAGTGATCTATAATTTGAGTATTCTTAAACTAGATAAGGATATGCTTCAATTAACTTAACCTTTGTGCGTAAATCAAATGAATATATATATATATAATATTTATTATTATTGTTATTATTACTCTTTATTAATATTAGTATATTTATTAATATTGATATTTAGGGTGTACTTTGAGAAAGTTACGATACCAACCTCAAAAAAGATAATTATTTTCCAAACTACTGATAGCAAATAAAGAACAAATTATAATAGTAAGAAATTTTATAACTTGAAAGTTCACTCCAATTCAAACCTAAAATCATCTTACCAAAAAAAAATGTTTCAAATCTCAAATCATATTACTATCATCAAGTTGATCATAAATATATCCAACTTTGTTTGAGTCATATAATCTCTATATGTATATCAATTCTCTATTACCTAATAATTAAAAAACTCAGGAGACACACGACACAACTTTAAGCATTCTTAATTTTTGGTTTTCCGTCTAAAGTGTATACCATTGAACTTACACGCGAATCCTTACATGATTTCCTTTTAAATATTACATTTTATACATCATGTACTAATTATTGAAACTTCACGATTTCTATAATAACGTTTAAACTCAGAGTTGTTTTATTTCTATTTTAAAAAATAAGAGTTGTAGTTCTTATTCTCATTTTCCTTATTTGTCTTTTGTATACCACATATTTTAATATTACAAAAATAAAATCAAATTTTATAAAATCTAAATCGTGTAGTACGCGGGATTTCAATCTAGCTTATAATAAAAGACTCAAAATAATGTCACATGTCATTCTCTCCTTCAACTTCATAATTTTTATTTATATTTGTTTAATAAATTTCTTTTAATATTAATATTAATTAATAACAATATATAGATATCACTTATTTTTATACTTATCTTTATCTAAAATTAATAAATAACTTCAATTTTGCAATTTAGACCCTTTTTTTTACTTTTAACATAAAGTTTTTCATCTTTTGCAATTTAATCTCAACTCTTTTTTATTTTCAATTTTGGTCCACCATACTTTTCATCTTTCCCAAATTTTTCGTTTCGTTCTAAATTTTGTGAGTTAACGCACCGCAACGTGTGTGTGGGGTTCAACATTTTTCGTGTATTTTTTCCCGTTTGACTGGCCCGTCGCGTCACATCTATTTTTCTGCGTTTGACAAGTTCGTCCAATACGCGGGTCCTTGATGGACTTAGTATTTTTTTCTATGTTTTACATTTCTGTTTAATTTATCAGCAACGAGCGTGATTCAAATATTTTACGTCTGCTTTTCGCTCGGCGTTATTTTTTCCCGTTTTTATTTATTTTGTTTTTACGAGCTTTTCCGGTGTTGGTGTTCGCTGAGAATGGTGTAGTATTGCTACTACTTAACACAGTTTTATGACAAACGCTGCAACGCAGGGGCTTAATACTAGTACTCTATAATAAAAGAAAACATTTTTGGGACACTTGTCATCATATTAGGCCATTCCTTATGGATAATTATTATTTTAGTTTAATATCTTTTAATTAATTATAGATAATCCTCCTACTAAATATTATTTAGTTTAATTATTACTTTTATATTTATCTATTTACTTCAAATTCAAACTTAGTTATCTAATTTGATATTAGAGTAAATTATGATTTTTGCCCCTGTGATTATATCACTTTTACCCTTTTAGCTTAAAAAGAATTTTTTTAACTTCTGATCCCTCAACGTCTTTTTTTCTAACTCTTTTAGACCCCAACGTCTTTTTTCTAACCATTTTGACCCCTAAAAGTAAATGGATTTGAACGTTTTGTTTAGTTTGGTATCAAATAGATTTTACGAAACTTAAAATAAAATAAACTAATATTGTACGAATTGAATAAGTCTAATTTTGTATATCAAATAATAAAAAGTTATATCTTAAAAAACCTCATGTATTACACGGTCGAATAAATGTAATTTTGTATAGTAAATAATAAAAAAATGTATATCTTTAAAAAAACACATGTATTACACGGGTTTAATAAATCTAATTTTATATACCAGTAATAAAAAAGTCATATTGTAAGACCCTAACTCGTAATTGACAAAAAGTCGCAGCGGAAGTTTAAGCCATAAAATTTCTTTCATTATAAATACCTTAACTTATTTAAAATTTAACTTTAACATAACTCCTTCACATAGATCCATCAATCGACTTATTTATTAAGTAAAAACATAGCTTATGTTTGCTACATTATATACATCAACGTTCCCGTACAATCTCACTAGTGACTCGGTCCTTGATCTCTATCCCTTGAAGATCCTTCGTATCTCGTACTACCTGCGCTCACCACATAAAATTCATAAACATCAGTACGCATCATAAACATGTAAGATTTATTCACGTTTATTTTTCATTCTGTTAACTCTTTACATTCCGGCTTTGCATCTGATCATACGACCCGCTGTGAGACTTCTTTGCTATTCCTGCGTTACACTTCATTCACCATGGCACGCCATTAGTAACATGACCATTCAAACATGTTAGAGCCATTTATATAAGCATATATACAAGATCCTTTCTTTCATGCACAACAAATCCTACTTCATGGATAAGTACCTACACACGTATGTTCAAACACATTTCATACCTACATACATACATGCATACATACTTATTTACATACATACTTACTTACATACATACATATATACTTACACACATACGTACATACATGCTTACATACATACTTACATACATACATACATACAAGCTTTATTCCTTTGTGTACATTCAATCCCATTTAATACATATGTACATACTTTCATATATGTATACTCATACATCTATTTACATACACCCGAAAACATACATGCAAACATAAACACGTCTACACGTACATGCTTACATACTTACATATAGTTATATAATGCATATAACGTAGTTAGATAGCCTTCACACAAGTTTGGAGTTGAAGAATGCGAAAAATATGAAAGAACCAGCAATTGGCGCAAGAAGAAACCAAACTGGCGCAACCTTGTGCCAGTTCTAGCGCAATACAGAAGACATCAGTCAGGGGCGCAACCTTGTGCCAGGGGGGCGCAACCTTGCGCCTGGTTCAGACATGCAACTTTCAGCTTGACGAATTTTTACAATTTTGGTCATAACTTTCTCATTTCTTGTCCGTTTTACCCGATTCTTTTTCCTACGCGATCGTAATTTAATCCTCTATCATATGGACTTGAAATCCCACGTTCGGTTTAAGGAAATTCTTAAATTACGCGTTTTCGGCTTAATAATCATTTTCTAATTATTCGACCCGTTTATGTTTTCATCAAACCACTCATTTGTTTTACCCCAAAACATACATGAACATTATAACCATAATACTCTTATTTTATCCAGAGTTTCGTACTTGGGGTTTACGCACCCGATACCCGGTATTCATTAAACTCATTCATTCCATTTAAATCTACGAATCAAACTTTGTTACTAAAACCTCCATTTGCGCAAACGTATATCTATTAAACCAAACTCACATCTGAGTCTTTTGACTATTAAACCACATCTTCGATTCCCGGATTGCGTACTTATGTGCAATTCTACCCATTAACCGGTTATACTACCGTAGCCATTTCTTATACAACATTTCGATATAATCATAAGACCTCATTTTGACCCGTTTGGTCTACTTAGAAAAATTCACCGATTTCATTCAACTAAAACCATATTTGACATTAAACATCATGTTTAATTAATTAAAACGCTACATTACTTAAACAAACTAAGAAGTGATTACGGAATCACTTACCTCGTGCATCCGGGTTCGTATCTGATTCCTTGCCTCCTCTTGACCCGTTAGCCTTTCATGCTT
Organism: Helianthus tuberosus; assembly: GCA_030545235.1. Lineage (NCBI taxonomy): Eukaryota > Viridiplantae > Streptophyta > Magnoliopsida > Asterales > Asteraceae > Helianthus > Helianthus tuberosus. The sequence goes on from CM060355.1 coordinate 13,145,877, forward strand.
GAGTCCGTCTTGACATGATTCCTATACTTTCATGTCACCAAATCACATTTTCGTTAGCATACATCATTGTATATGTTAACGATCATATCAACCGCATATTTCACATTTGACTTCCTTTAGTCACAACTAACAAGCATAAGACATATAATCAATTTCATATCCTTTCAAACTAATGTAATTCATCATGTCATCACAAATAACGCGTATTAACATAACATGTACCATGCGACTTCCTATGATCCTACCTTTAAGACAACAAATCAAATCATGCTTCTTATGCGTAGACGCGTAGTTGACTTTCAGAAGTCAACGGTTTAACATATAACTTACGACATAACCTCATATATTCGTGTTATTATTTTAGGCTATACAAGCATCACTATATATATATATATATATATATATATATATATATATATACAGCAATCATGATGAAATATGCTCACATCCACACGATCACCTAACTATATACACATACGCATTCACATACACATGCTTTCACATGTTAATGCTTTCATTATCTCACATTTGACCACCACATACAAGGTGAGCCTATTTAAACGAAGTCATAACATCATTACTAGCAAGTTCACATGTTTTGTATTTAGTGTACATCAAATCCTACATTACCAATAAGAAATTGATCCAATACATGATGTGCATCCTCATCGTTCAAGCATACGGTACAAGCTCCTAATGCACATTTCCACCCAAATGATATCATCAACAACACCTTCTCATGAATTCCTTCTACTACGCGTCTCTTATATTCAATTATCATTAATTATATCATTACCATACTCAACACATATTCATTCATTAGTTAGCATGAAATTTCCCACACTATCCTACACTAGGCATTTCATCAAACACTTGGTGTGCGTACACCGTTTGATGCACAATGTACAACCAAATCATGATTTCATTCCTATTTCTTATCTTCCTTCATCATCACCACTAAGAATTACATAAATTTCATACCATCCTTCAATCTAACCTATATTTATGCATCACACACTAACTAGTTCATAATATTTACACAAATTTCACAACTACAAGATCATCACATAACATCATACTACTTGAACAAGTGGGTTTTGCTTCAAACCATGAAATTGTAACACCCGTTCTTATAAATCAGAGTTTAACGTATATTTTGGGAAAATAATCATGTAATTAATGATTACATATACATCGGAAATACGGGTTTATTAAAACTTTTTCACATCATACGTTATTCTACATAATGTGATCAGGTTCGTCGTTTAAAATTTACAACGAAGCAATGTGCGGAAGCGTGTGTCTATATCGTGTTCGGTTCTTCGAGGAGCTTGATCGTCTTCCGGCATCCCGAAGTGTACCTACATTTCATAAACATGAAATGCTTTAGTCATACAGGGCTTAACACGTGTTTAAACGAGTCCGAGAAACAATTGAAAACAAAAATTTTTCAACCTGGCCTCCACCGTAAATTACGGTGGCACCGTAATTTACGGTGGCCACTAGTTTGACATGCCCCTACCGTAAACCAGTAGGGGGCCGCCGTAAAACTTTTCATCTCCACCGTAAATTACGGTGGCACCGTAATTTACGGTGGACCCTGCATCCAGTTTTCCATTTTGCCGTAATTTGACACGAAATCTTTCGTATCTTTCAAACCGCTTATCCGTTTGGCCTACCGTTTCTTCCTACATGTTTGTAATTTGATTCTCCATCAAATGGGTTTAAAATCCGACTTCCGGATTAACAAATTTATAGAGTTTTAAGCTTTTAGCTTAAACTAGAATTTACCCATTTTTAACCCATTCATGTATTTATCAAACAAACTTGTTTGTTTGATCCCAAATTCTCGTGGACCTTCTAAGTTCTATGTCGTCTATCATATTTGACTCAAACCATGGGTTTCCTACGCATTTTAAACCCGCTTATACTCAAGTGCTTATTTTGACCCGTTAAGGACATTTAAGCACTTTGACGCATAACTCACACCCATTTCTTTCTAGCATTTTATTTCCACATTAGTTATCAAATGATCTTCCATCACATCTATAATTGTGATGGTTTTAATGTAACAATCTGTCTAATCCGAGTTTTACCCTTCGTATTATCAATTTACGGCAAAGACTCATATAGAGTCTTTTGACCAAGGATTTACATCTTACACTATTATACTTATTCTAAGTATTATCTTGATTATAAAACTCGTTTTCAAACAACTTCTAAGGGTTGTTTGCTTAATTTTGCTTACAAGGGCGTTTTGGTCATTTTTAACCCTTCTTTTACAACGAAGGACTTGTTTAAGCCATGTACGCCCAAAAATCAAATTTTTAACCAAATCTTGTTTTCAAAACACTCTGTATATAATTTAAATCCTTCGGTTTACCTTTTAAGGTAACCGAATGTCCCTTTTTACTTTGCCTAAATCTCATAGATCTCCAAGTTTTAAATGAAGAGTTGATCTATTATACATACCTGGCCCGGATCAACTTATTAACCCGGTTTTAATACCTTGCTTTATATTCGCTAATTTAGAACGCTGCGAATATCCATTGGATATCTATTCCTGCAAGCATATAACTCGACAAAGAATTATTAGTCTGTATAATCAAAAGGTGTTGTCTACACCTTTTGACCCGTTTGGCCGAATTTACCATTTATCTTTACGAGATGATATTTATTATCATCTCCTCTACATGACTCGTTCCGTTTAACACCGTACGGTCATTTTAACATATAACCGTTTAGTACTTTCGACATAATATGACTGAATTACCGATTTACTTCTTTTAAACCATCATTACGGTTTCTTTCATCTTTGATTGCCTTGTTCCGTTCGACTACACGACGGAACATCATATTTCAATTGTTTAGATATCTCATTCATAATTTATATGATGAGAAAATATTCCACAATTTAAGACTAGTGTAAGCTATACTTACCTTGCATCTGAATTACGCTTTTCCTTCATACTTGCTTCGTTTGACCCGCTTCCTTTCCAAGCCTCCACCTAGCTTGTCAAGCGTCAAACTATCATCATAATTCGTAAGACGGTTATATTAGTCATCATTAATTATGACTATTCCATCTTACATATTTTCTATCACAATTACCATTCGATCTTATTAATGGTCGGTTTGACTATTTAAAAGTCAAATCACCAATTAACACGTATGATTGCACTATCAAGTTCACAAGACTCAATTAGGCACATTATCAACACTTAGTTCTCATTTAGGCATTTTAACAAACACCTAATGCGCATAATTTTACATATTTACTAACTAGTTCCTAACTAGTTATTTTTACCAAGATTAACATCAAAATTCACCACTATCACTTATGATCAATTACTCAAACTTGCAAATTGTTCAAGTATCTTGTTCCTACTAGCAACTATGATGATTTTAAACATGTGTACATCATCATCTTTACTACATAATCAAAACCCACTTGACACATGAGTGTATGATTATGAATTCACAACCATGAACATCAATTCAACAAGTACATAACTAGGGTTTACTCCTAGACATAGTTTCATCACTAATTTCGTCCAAACAACAAACATGCAAGCTCAGATTCGAGTTCTCTAGGTTTGCTCAGAATTTCAACTAGAGATTTCTCAAGAAATTTACATACCTCATGACTCCTTTTTCAATGGAGATCACTAATTCATACTCGGATTTTGATTTGGACTTGATTTGCCCCTTCAATTTGATGAAATTGTGTTGATTAGGGTTTGACCCCTTCTTGGTCGCCCCTGAGCTCGATCCAGAACACACACTGTGTGTGTGTGTTTGTGTTTGTTTTTATTAAATAACTTTTTTTGGTTATCCCGCTTTAACCCCTCGTGTTTGGTTCGTTATTAAGTAAGCCACAACCTACTTATTTCTTTTAACAATTTTCCCCACTTATTAACTAGGTTAAATATTCCTAGTTAACTTAGCGGGTTCGGGAATATTTATGACTAAGTTTATTTTAGGTCCCGTTAACCCGGGCCTTTTATCGATTTCATTTCTTTAAAAGCTTTTATTGACTTTTTGTTTAATAATAGGATTAATTATTTAAATCCTAATATTTACCGGGTTACTTTCACCACTAACGGTATTTTACCCGCTCTTTTGTATTAACGGGGTTTAATTACCAAACCCGTTTTCGGGGTGTTACAGAAATTACTCAAAATCACACACAACACAAGTTCTCTTTGGTGATTCTAATTCACAATCTTGCTTAATTTCATATAAATTTACGAATTGATCATAACCCATTTTATTCAAGACCTCCAAATCATAAAATTTAACTTACTTGATGTTAGAACTACTTAAGGGATCATCATCCTTGGTTCATGCATTCGATTTCGTGTCTGATTTCATCATCAATTCTTGAATTTCTTGTGAAGAGTTGAAGGAGTATGGTTTCCCCTTCCTGCCCTCTGGTTCGCGACCCACACACCCACAAAACACTGGGTTTTTAATTTTTATCATACTTAATAACATATTTTACATGTTCTACCCCTCAAAGTTGCGTATGTTGTCATTCTTGCATATTTTCTAACCCTTTTTAAACTTCCTTTATTTATTTACAACTTAACTAATCATTTGAAGCATTTAAGCATTAAGATAAACATTTATGAAATTTTGGGGTGTTACACATATCTTTCAATATACTAATGGATAATATTCGATACCCGATGGATATGGTGATTGTGAAGATGGTTCTTGAAAAGAATATATGTTATTCAAGAAGATATGTTATCATTTCTACATTTACAAGTTTTAAATAAATGGTTAAATTTATTGAGACATCGTTACATTTACAAGTTTTAAATAAAGGGTTAAATTTATTGAGACTTCGTTAACTTTTTATTATTTAATATATAAAATTATATTTATTCAACCCGTGCAATAAAGAAGGTTTTTAAAGATATATTGTTTTATTATTTAGTATATAAAATTCATTTATTCGACCCGTGTAATACACGGGGTTATAACCTAGTATAGTTTTATAAACATTCTTCAAACCTTACCTTATTACTTTATTACATGATTATTTACCAAAATCATCTTCAAAAACCCCTTGACTTAGGATTCTTTCAAGAACAGAAAGAAGAACTCAAAATATTGCGGTAATTTTTTAAACTTTTTTCTCTAAATTTTACTTTATTAGTTGATTACTTTGCTAGATTAAGTATTAGGATATTGATTATTAGTTTAGATTATTTAACCTTTAAACCTTTTATTATATGACTTAACTTGGTCAGAATCGAACTGAACCGAAAAAAATTAATACATAGCGATGGACACCCTTCAAAAATTTCCGATCCTAATGAAAAAGTTCATGAGTCCCGCCACTGATTAGTTGTGTCGTATATTCATACGAAAAGATGGCTTATGTGATCAACTAATCTTTTATTTTTGGAGTTAAATCCCTTAGTTACAAGACTTTTATACAGACCAATTAAAGACCGACAAAAAGAATAGAAGTGATTCACCTTAGGCCACTCGGTGTGGGGGGTCGTCCAGGCCCGGCGACGCCCCCCGACACCATTTCCGGGGCTCTTCTTCTCACACACATATACATACAGCGCACGCACGCGCGCGCGCGCGCGCACACACACATATATATATATATATATAGGAGAAGGATCCGTTAGGAACCACTTTTTATTGCGAGAACCGCGAGAACCAATGTGAACACAACCAAAAATACCTAAAAATAGCTAAAAACACACACACAACAAAAAAATTTCTAGTATTTTTTATAAAAAAATCGCTACTTTTAGTAGCAATTTTTTTTTATTTTTTAAAAAAAAAATTTGCTACTAAAAGTAGCGATTTTAATGTAAAAAATAAAAACAAAATTTTTTGTTTTTTTTTTTTTTAAGGTTTTTGGGGGTTTAGTTTTTAGCATTTTAGCTTGGGGGGGGGGGGGGTTAGTTTTTAGCATTTAGCTTTTTTTTGGGGGGGGGGGGGGGGTTTAGGTTTTTTTTTGGTGGGGGTCAGGTTTTTTTAGGTATTTTTGGTTGTGTTCACATTGGTTCTCGCGGTTCGCGTAATAAAGGTGGTTCTCGCATGAACCTTACCCTATATGTATATATATATTAAGCTCATCCTTCATTTACTTAGGTCCATCCCTTTGCCTCATCTTCACACCCATCCTACGTGGCGGAGATCCTTTAAAAACTACCCTCCTCCCACACCGAGTATCATACGAAAAAGTTCATGAGTCCCGCCACTGATTAGTTGTGTCGTATATTCATTCGAAAAGATGGCTTATGTGATCAACTAATCTTTTATTTTTGGAGTTAAATCCCTTAGTTACAAGACTTTTATACAGACCAATTAAAGACCGACAAAAAGAATAGAAGTGATTCATCTTAGGCCACTTGGTGTGGGGGGTCGTCCAGGCCCGGCGACGCCCCCCGACACCATTTCCGGGGCTCTTCTTCTCACACACATATTCATACAGCGCGCGCGCGCGCACACACACACACACACACATATATATATATATATATATAGGAGAAGGATCCATTAGGAACCACTCTTTATTGCGAGAACAGCGAGAACCAATGTGAACACAACAAAAAATACCTAAAAATAGCTAAAAACACACACACAACAAAAAAATTTCTACTATTTTTTATAAAAAAAAATCGCTACTTTTAGTAGAATTTTTTTTTTAATTTTAAAAAAAAAAATTTGCTACTAAAAGTAGCGATTTTAATGTAAAAAATAAAAACAAAAGTTTTTGTTTTTTTTTTATTTTTTTAGGTTTTTGGGGGTGTAGTTTTTAGCATTTTAGCTTTGGGGGGGGGGGGGTTAGTTTTTAGCATTTAGCTTTGGGGGGGGGGGGGGGGGGTTAGGTTTTTTTTTTTTGGGGTGGGGGTCAGGTTTTTTAAGTTTTTTTAGGTATTTTTTGTTGTGTTCACATTGGTTCTCGCGGTTCGCGTAATAAAGGTGGTTCTCGCATGAATCTTACCCTATATATATATTAGGCTCATCCTTGATTTACTTAGGTCCATCCCTTTGCCCCATCTTCACACCCATCCTACGTGACGGAGATCCTTTAAAAACTACCCTCCTCCCACACTGAGTATCCTTTTTTTTTGAAAGGAGAATTTCATTAAAAACACCAAACCCGAAGACCGGGCCGGCCAAAACAAACAAGAAAACTACATATTCACAAACTTACACCAATCTTCCCAACTAAACATACCTTTCTTGCACCTATGCTTATACCAAAGAAAACTAACTGATCGGACATCGCTAAAAAGATCCTCAACGCTACTTCTCTTGCCTTTGAACCGAAAATTATTTCTAGCCTTCCACAATAGCCAACACGCCGTATAAACGATCCCTTGCAACGCTTTTTTCTCAGACTCCTTCCTGACCCCTGTATTGTGCAACTCTACCAAATCTCGAAAGGAGAACACAAAAAAAATCCATACCCGACACCAAAGAGTAATCCTCTCCCAAAGCCTCAACGCAAACTGACACGAAGAGAATAAATGGGAAACTGAATCCGGGCCCGAGTTACAGAAGCAACACTCAGAATCCAGAATCACCACACCCCTTGTAGCTAGGGCTTCAACAGTAGGGATTCGGTCCATTTCCGCTTGCCAAATAAAAATATTGCACTTCAAAGGAACCCAACTACACCAGTCAAAAACATACCGACTACTAAAATCCTTCCCGCTATCAATCAAATCTTTGACAGCAGACACAGAGAAGGAATCTGACCCGCTACCCACCCACTCCCACGAATCCGAACGGTTGGAACACGCAACAGAGCCAAGCGCCGAAGACAAATCCTCCCATTCATTCCATTCGTCTGCCGAACCCAAATCATGTCTCCAAAGCCACAATCCTTCACCATCAATCCTATCCCGGACACTACAGTTTTTCACCATCTCTAAGTGAAATAAAGACGGAAATTTATCCTTAAGCGGAACATCAAACAACCACGGATCAAGCCAAAACAAAATATTCTCTCCCGATCCAAGCACCCCTTTAAACAATTTCCGAACCGGAACAGTACCCACCACCGGTCTATTTAACACCGAAACAATACTACACCACACTCCCCCAAACGACTTCCGGCTCGGGAAAGCGTCCTAATTAGAACCACCCGAATGAATGGCACTAATCACTTTAACCCAAAGATTATCCTTTTCCGTCTTAAATCTCCAACCCCACTTTGAAAGCAAAGCGATGTTAATCTCTTTAAGATTACGAATACCGATTCCTCCCATCTTTTTCGGAGAAGCCACCCTATCCCAAGCAACCCAATGGAGCTTTTTGACAGAAGACGAACCTCCCCAAAGGAACTTTCTGATAATGCATTCCAAATCCTCCACCACTTTGGCCGGAGCACGGTAAAGCGAAAAGAAATACGAAGGGAGGCTTTCGAGAACAGAACGAATCAACGTGACATGTCCTCCAATAGAAAGAACCGACGCTTTCCATAACGACAACCGCTTCTCGAAAATATCATACACCGGCCTCCAATTAGCTATCCGATTCATATTCGCTCCAACCGTCAACCCTAAGTACTTGAACGGAAACACATCCGCTTTACACCCAATCAAAGTCGCCATATAATCAACGTCATTCAAATTCACCCCAATACCGAAGATATTGGACTTACCAAAATTAATAGAGAGCCCCGAACAAACATGAAAACACCTCAAGATTCTAACCACATTGAGAACAATATCCCTATCCCACTCCCCAACAATAATAGCATCATCAGCAAAAAATAGGTGAGAAATCGAGGGCCCATCGAAAGGTAAATCTATACTTTTGACTATTCCCAACTCCAAAGCCCTAGCAATCATACACGAAAGAGCTTCCATAACAATAACAAACAAGAAAGGAGAAATCGGGTCCCCTTGTCTCATACCTTTGTTGCACTTAAACTCGAATGTGGGAGCTCCGTTCACCAAAACCGATGCTCTAGCCGACGACAAAATACCTTTGATCCACGAACACCACAAAGTCGGAAAACCCATTTGCGACAAGATATCCACCACAAAATTCCAATTAACGTTATCGTACGCCTTCTCAAAATCGATCTTTAGAAAAAATGCCTTTTTCTTCACCTTTTTAATCCAGTTTTGAATTTCATTAACCACTAGCGGCCCATCCAAAATGTATCTACCCCCAATGAAAGCTGACTGAGTCGGGGAAATGATAGAATTCAGAACCTTCTTCAGCCTGTTCGCCAATATTTTAGAAATGACTTTATTGATGATGCCGACCAAACTAATCGGCCGATAATCCTTTAATCTCAACGGGTCTTTAACTTTCGGAATTAAGGCAATGAACGAGGAACCACAACCCATGTTTATCTTCCCGGTGTTGTGAAACATAGCCATAATGTTAAAAAAATCATCCTCTAAATAATTCCAAAAATGCTTGACAAAGCGAAAGTTAAAACCATCAGGACCCGGAGCTCTGTCATCCCCACACTCAAAAACAGCACATTTAATCTCCTGCCGGGTGAAAGCGGCTTCCAACTCCCTGGCTTCCGACTCCGAAATACGATTAATACCCGGGCACGAAAGACGAGGACGAGAATCACAAACTTCTACAAATTTATCTCTAAAAAACCGAAACACCTCCTTCTTAACCAACGACGGCTTCGACACCCATGCTCCATCTATGTTCATCCCATGGATAGCATTCGACGCTTTCCTACAATTAATCATGGAGTGAAAAAACTTTGAATTCTCGTCACCGTCTTTAGCCCACCTAATCCTTGACCTTTGTCTAAGATCTCTATTCTTTCTCTCTTCTTCTTCTTTCAAAATCTTTTTACTCTCGACATAAATCCATTCCTCCACCTCCGTTAAATCTCTAGTCTCCAAAATAGTTTCCACAGATTCTAAATCCGACAAAGCCTTTGACACAACCTCGGAACTTCTCGAGAGCATGTCATCCCTCCACTCCTTCAGCTTCTGTCTAAGAACCCCTAATTTTCTCAAAAGAGCCACATCGGGAGGCCCGCCTTCAACCTCCCCACCGCTAAGAACCCCAACCACCACCTCTTCAAAGCCAGCCAACCCAATCCAAGAATCAAAAACTCGGAACGGCTTAGGGCCGTAATTACTAGCAGACGAACACAAGATAACCGGGTTATGATCCGATAAGAACCCGGGCAACACTTCCACCCTAGCTTCTGGCCAGGAGTTGAAGAACCCAGAATTCACCAAAAATCTGTCAAGTTTGCTCAACTTCCTACCATCCGATGAACAATAAGTAAACCTTTTCCCAAGCATATTATACTCCATCAACCCGGCCTCAAAAATAAAAGAATTAAAGTTACTGGCACACGTCTGCTTAAACGAGCTATTCCTCTTTTCCTCTCTGCATCGGACAGCATTAAAGTCACCCAACACCACCCAAAGCCCATCGTTACCAACAATTAGCTGGACAAGCAGATCCCACAACTCCTTCTTAGCCGGCACCCCTTGCGGAGCATAGACCGAAAGCACTTTCAGAACCGCCCCTGACCCAACAATTTTACCCTTGACATGCAAAAAAATTCTATGCTTCGTGCCCCCTGTCTGACTAAAAATGGACAAATCCCATAGGCATAGCAATCCACCCGAGAGACCAACCGAGCCCACACTGTCCATTCCAAATTTATTATTTCCCCAAAATCTGACAACTTCCGATTCAGAGACAATATCTTTTTTCGTTTCCTGAAGAGCGACAAAGTTGATACCATGCTTAACTTTCAAACCCTTCACCCAACCCGCCTTCTCCGAACCCCCAATACCACGGATATTTAACGTGAGAAAATTCATTTGAGCACCACATTGTTACCTGTAAAACCAGAGGCACCGTAAAGTAAATCCGTACGATCCTTAAGATCCACCCCCAGTTGAGCTCCGACCTTAACTGTAGCATCAATCTCTTCTTGATTCGCCGCGTTACCAGCGCCTTCTCTTAAGTTACCGGCATCAGAGTTAAAGACCTCCGTCTCCAACGAATCAGCTACCAATGTATCCTCCACGGAACCAGTCGCCTCCACTCTCCGATTCAGATCTAACTCCCCCGACGAGGGACATCGAACCAATTCTGGATCTGGTTCAACAGAGCGCACCATACCTGGATGTGAACAAGAAAACTGGAACTCTTCATCCAAATGCATTCTACACCGTTTAACAGGCCTATTCTCTGAAGGTGAACCAACATGGGCTTTCTCCCTCCTGCACTAGGCCAATATTCTGGGCTTCTTAAACCCCACTCTCTTGTTTTCCCTATTACCCATATTAAAAAAGGCTTTAGGAGACCCACCCGAACCGGCCCCACCTTTAAGATCACCCACATGTGTAGTATCCAAACCTGCCCCTCCCTTTTCGAGACCATCCCCACCTAGCTCCTCAACCCCTATATTCATAGGAGAATACCCCACATTAAAAACCTTGGTAACAACCCCCTCATGCACCTCGTTACATGTGCCCTCCCCATGCACCTCAGCTGTCTTTTGATTATCCTTTAAACCTCCAACCTTTTCAATACCCGAGGACTCCCTTCTAACCGAAACCCGATCATCTTCCCCGTCATCAAACCGAAACTGAGACGAGAAATCCGCCTCCGACCCCTCCCTATCCTCAACGAGACACTCCGGGATCCACTCAGCTGTCTCTTCTTCCACCCAGACTATAAACTGTTTATCTTTCAACTTAACGTTACTTCCTCCTTGATCCTACCACCATCACCAACGAGAACCCCAATACAATTCACCGACAAGTCGCTATCTTCCGCGGATCTCTGGGAAGCTTGAATAATTTTACCAAAATTTCGGGCAATAGAATCATAAACTTCATCCACAGCGAGATGAATCGGAACCCCAACTAGTCTTAACCAAGCTATCCTTTCAAACGGAAGCGACTGACTCTCCCAAAAGTCTAAGGACGAAAAAAGATGCTGCCACAATTCATGGTTACAGACGAAGGCCTTACAGCTATCCTCCTTTTGGAACTTAACTAACATATATAGACCCCCCAAGAAGCTAAGACTAAAATCCGAGATACCTGCCTTAGCCAGAAGGGAGACAAGGTTATTCAACGTAACCAGGTTAACGCATCTACCCACCGCTGCTTTGCCAGCAAGGTCACTAAAAGCCGATATCATTGCCGGGACTTCAACCAACTTATCTTTAGGAGCCAAACCTGAACCGTTACCCTCCTTCGGCCCCCCTTCCTTAGAGAAAAGTTCACTAAACAATCTTCCTCCTCCATTATGAATGAAAGCTTGATTCTTGACTGGATGACGAACAGGCTCCCCACCTACTGTTTCCTCCGGACCAAACCCGTTGAAAGTATTCGGCAAACTAAACAAACTTGCGTTCTCTTTAGCAAATCTCGCTAGGTTTACCTTCAACTTCGAGTTGCCCATTTTAGTGCCATTCAAGGCTCTCTCCAGATCCTTGATGTCTCTAACATTGCTAAAACTCACAAAACCGAATCTGTTCCCCACCTTATCCTTCTTCCTAGCAATGTAAACCCCTGCAACGTCGCCAAACACCTTCACAGAGTAGAGTCGGTAATGGAGGATTTAAACAGGGCCAGATCCTTATTGTTAAATCCTCCCCATTCAAAGTTGGGGAAAACAATCTTAATGGAGGAAAACGCATTAAGATTTAAACGGCTAAGGAAAGGTGTGAACTGACATTGTCGAGGATTCGTGCGTTTCATGATTAAAAATGAAATTAAATCAAAGGGGCAGTGCTCTAGCGATATAAGATGATTTTTTCTAGGGGGTGTTGTCGGTTATATTCTCGTTTATTGACAAAATGTCATGTGGGAGCCATGGGATTTACCATAGTGACCACTAGGATGTTGGGTTTCCTTTGAAATTCGTAACAGGTCGGGTCATCAGCGTTGTGTTTAATCACAGGCCGTGTGGGTGACCTTTTGCCAATAAATGTACCCATGTGGCTGAGCTTTGTTGGACGTTAAAAAAAAACAAAATTAAATTAAAACCGTAAACTTGAAGGTTAACTTTGTAGTCAAACCTAGAGATTCAAGTATTGAGTCCTAAAGTTGGGGAAAACGCATATGGCTTTTCAAAGTGCCTATTTGTTAAATCCTCCCCATTCATATTTTAATGGAGGAAGATTGTTTAGTGACTCTTCAGATCCTTAAATCAGTCAGCATTAAGTGTGTTTGGTTCACTGACATAAGGGTATACAGAGTAGAGTCGGTAAACATGTTCGACACCGATCGGTGACCACCGCCAACCATTTTTACCGATCAATGTTACCGAATTGGGGGTGTTTTCGGTGAAGGTTCACCAATCCGGTGAGAGGGGGGAAGGGGAGAGAGATGGGTATGTGGTGGCGTCCATTTCTTCTCAACCAATCACACATTTTTTCTTTTTTTTAAATGGTTTACCTAAACCCCATTAGGTAAACCACCGCCAACGTTTTTGAGCATTAGGTAAACAATTGATATGACGCTATGTGATTGGGTTTATTGGGAGTTTACCTATTTCATTAGGTAACCACTCCCTTCACCCTAACATCTCTGAATCACTCAATAAGCATTTTACCCATTAACTTTCAAAATGATCCTGGGTGAAAATTTTAATCATTTATCCATTCACATGTGTTCATAACCAGGGGCGGACCTATGCTTCTAGTTGGGTGGGCGGGCGCCCCTCTTAACGAAATTTCTGTTAGTAATATTCGCTTTAAAATCCCAAGCGCACACCATGAAAATTTGTAGTCGCACCCTTGAACTTTCAAAACCGACCAAAAGAAGCAGTTGAAGTGAAAAGAAAAAGAGTGAAAATGGCATAGTAGAACATCTTTTGTTCAACGAGTTCTGCAAATAAAAGAAGTAAAGAAGTTGGGAAGAAGATAACCAAATGTTTAAGAAGCTTGATGTATGTTGGAAAGTGTGAGGGGAACCAAGATAAACCGTGGGATGGAATGTGTATTATTGTGAATTGGGACATGCCAACTACAAAGTATGAAAACCATTGGATGGAATGTGTATTATTATCTTTATCTATATTAATATGGAGTGATCATGAACAGTGAACATATTTTACTAATTTATTATTATTACATTTTATAAGTATACTATAATAATCAATAACTATATATATTTTATCTATATTAACTGTAAGTGATCATGAACACTAAACATATTTTATTAATTTATATTATTAAATTTAATAGTATATCATAATAATTAACAACTAATATGGAGTGATCATGAACAGTGAACATATTTTACTAATTTATTATTATTACATTTTATAAGTATACTATAATAATCAATAACTATATATATTTTATCTATATTAACTGTAAGTGATCATGAACACTAAACATATTTTATTAATTTATATTATTAAATTTAATAGTATATCATAATAATTAACAACTAAATATTATAACCCTATACTATATATATTATACGTTTTTAGCCCTTTTAAATTTTTAATAATTTGATTTTTCTTCAATTATATTTATATCCATCTATATCTATATCTATATTAATTGGAAGTTCTCATAAATAGTGACCATATGTTATTAATTTATATATATTTTATCTATATTAACTGTAAGTGATCATGAACACTAAACATATTTTATTAATTTATATTATTAAATTTAATAGTATATCATAATAATTAACAACTAATATGGAGTGATCATGAACAGTGAACATATTTTACTAATTTATTATTATTACATTTTATAAGTATACTATAATAATCAATAACTATATATATTTTATCTATATTAACTGTAAGTGATCATGAACACTAAACATATTTTATTAATTTATATTATTAAATTTAATAGTATATCATAATAATTAACAACTAAATATTATAACCCTATACTATATATATTATACGTTTTTAGCCCTTTTAAATTTTTAATAATTTGATTTTTCTTCAATTATATTTATATCCATCTATATATCTATATTAATTGGAAGTTCTCATAAACAGTGACCATATGTTATTAATTTATTATTATTATTATTATGTTTCTTAGTATTTTATAATAAATAATAACTCTATATATTATACCCTTATACTATATATATTATACGTTTTTAACCCGTTTAAAGTTTTAATAATTTGTTTTTTCTTCAATTATTTGCATTCTTTTGTTTAAAAGAAAGTTAAATAAATTAAAGTTGAGTGTTCAAGCAAATTGTCTGAGCATAATTCTAAAAAAGAAGAAAAGCTAATTGATAGGCTATAACCTTTTTTTCTCAACGTTCCTATATAAATTTTATTAAAAAACGAGGTTGTGTTCGAAATATAGTCTTTTTGGTATCTGGGCTATATCAAGTGCCGGTGTCATAGCGGTACCAGGGCGAACGAAAACGGCACCAACCAAGCCACGTCAATACCAGTATCGGTATTCTCAGAACCGGTATCGATATATACTTACAAAAATATATGCTTTTAACCCATTTAGTTTTATTTTATTTGATTTTCATCCGATATCTAGCGTTCAATATATTTTTTATAAAGTAGAATATGTGACTTTCTTTTAAAAAAAAAGTCTTGCCAGCCAACCAATACAGGCATTGGTACTGCTATAGTTATTATTGGAACCCATACCGGTATTCGTTTCTTTATGATTTTCAATGTAAATAACACTCTTTTGGACATATCATGACTTTAAACCGAGCGTCGATAACAAGCTAAACCAAATTGACCGAATTCCCGCCGCATCGCGCGAGCAAATCTACGTAGTTGTGTATTACTGTGAATTGGGATATGCAAACAACAAAGCATGAATAAGGAGAATATGGTCCCACTCTCACAATAAAGACGGAATGCATATCTTGGTTATAATCTTTTGGCCAATGTTTTAAAAAACCGGTTTAAATCGGCCGGTTGAACCGGTTAAATTGGATGCCGGATGCTTGGCCGGCACGAATCATACCGGTAAACTAAGGAAACGGCAAAGAAGTTGTACCGCCGGTAAATTGGGTTATACCGGTTTAAACCAGCATACCGGTACCGGTTCATACCGAGCCAAATGTCAAAATTTCGAACTTTTAATTTTTAGATGCCTAAAAAAGTTGACTATTTACATTCTTAGTTAAAGTGTAAAACTTAGCGCCCACAATTGACAATCCACATCAATTAAACCTCTTTCTTACTCAAAGATAGCAAATCATTGGGTTTTTCAAATTAAGTTCTTCAACCGATCATCCATGTTTACCTTCTTTTGACTTTTATTCAATCATTCATGTTGTTAATTGTTATATTGTTTGCTAATTGCTATATAATGTGTATTTAATCATGAACTTTTGGGTAATTTTTTTATTATGGATTAACTTTTGAAATATATATTTTTTTTATTATGGAATGATGTAATTTTGGATTATTTTTGGAGTTGAAATTATATTTTATGGATTTATAGAGTTAATTAGTCAACACGGTTGAACCGCCCGGTACAACCCGGTTCAACTGGTTAAACCATTTCTAAGTCTAACCCAATACGATTAAAATACCGGTTTTTAAAACATTGATTTTGGCATACTTATTTAGACATATATTTTTCTTAAGGAATAAACTGCCAAAATAGTCCCTAAGGTTTGGTCATTTTTACCACATCAGTCCAAAACTCAAATATTTTGAATCTAGTTCCCTGTGGTTTCAATTTTGTTGCCATTTTATCAAAAATCAAAATCTGTTCAAATTTTCTGGTTAACATCCAGTTTTTCTATCTTTTTCCTCTCTTTTAATGAAGGGCAAAATTGTCTTTTAATGTTTTATTATAACAAATTAAAAAAAATTGACCATTTTGCCCTTCATTAGAAGAGAAGAAAAATACAAAAAAACTGGATGTTAACTGAAAAATCTAACCATATTTTGCTTTTGAATGAAAATGACAACGAAAGTGAAACTACATGGACCCAGATTCAAAAGCTTTGAGTTTTTGACTAAATTGACAAAAGTTACCAAGTTTACTCTTTCTTAAAACATGTTCCACTAAACTACTTTTTACTTTAATTTTTTTCTTTGTTATTTCTTTTTAATTATAGGTAACTAATTTAGCTTTTCGTTTAAATTTGGTTTCCTTTTTATATGATGTAAAATATTAATTAGAAAAAAAGACTTTATATAAATTTTTTCATAGGTTTCTTGCTTATTAGAAAACATTTAGTATAATTAGAATGAATTATTAATGTAACTAACAAATGTATAAATATTTGAGTGAAAAGTTCTTGTTTTGCCACTGACACAAATGATAGAGTAGATAGAGAAATCAAAGAGTCAGAGATATAAAGTTGAAACTTGTTGTTAGGGTGTCCGGGGCACTCCCCTAAGAGGGGAGTCCCCTCTCTTACGCACACCCAATCCTCGTGTGCCACGTCAACTCCCCTCTTAAACTCCCCTCACACCCCAATTTGATGGCGCCACTCCCCTCTTAGGTGAATTGCTTTTTTTATTCAAAAAAAAAAACAAAAAAAAAAAAACAAAGTTTTCATTGGTTGAAATAGCGGCTGGCCCCACCACCATCTCTCCCCCTCTTCGGTCACTCCCCACCGCTCACCCTCCCCGATTCGGGTTCCCGCTTGGATGGCGGCGGTGTTCCCGATCGGGGAAACTGGTCACCGAAGGGGTCCCCGATGGGTGCCCCGGATACCCTTAGATTAATATTAGATTATTGAAACTTTTTTGTTAACTTGCCACCGAGACAAATGAGAGTATATAGAGAATTAAAGAGTCAGAGAGATAAAGTTGAAACTTGTTGCAAGATTAATATTAGATTATTGAAACTTATTTATTAACATATACTTTCAGGAATATGAATATCATGGCACGATTTCTCAAAACTTGTTGCAATGATTAGATTAATGAGTTTTGGTCAACATAACATGTTTTGCCTGACCCGGATAAATTTTTAAATAAATAACGATATACAAAACTGACCCTTGAAAATTCCGCCCCCCATGAAAAAATTTCTAGGTCCGTCACTGTTCATAACCCTCAACGAGCTACTCATGACTCTTATCCAATCAAACATCTTAATGATTCAACAATTACCGGCATAAAGATTGCCAAACCACCCCTAACTTTGAGTAATCATGTATAAAAGGTGTGCACAAGGTTTCAAACATTCAAAAAAAAATAATACTTTTCTCCAAATAAAAAAAAACCCTTGTAATTTGTGTTTAGTTTGTAATTTCGTCTTGAGTAAATTACGTTTTTGGCCCCTGTGGTTATATCACTTTTACTATATTAGCCCAAAATAAGATTTTTTAACATATGTGCCCTCATGGTCTCTATAACTAACTATTTTGGCCCCTGAGTCTAACTCAACCCCTTACCCTGGTTAATTTTTTGTCACATGCAAGGGTATTTTTGTAATTTCTCCTCTCATTTAAATCTAATTTCTATTTCTAACCCAGATTTTAAGAACAAATCATCATCTACATCACTTTATCCTTCCCCTTATCACTTTCTCAAAACCCTAGCCTCAACTTCCATGTTTTTATCTACAACACACACATCTTTGTTGATCAGTTCTGTTTAAACATAATGGAAAACATGTATAACATACCTTTGATTGCATCAGTAGAGAATCCAGTCAGAGACGCAGCCACGGAGTTCGACATAGTTGTCAGTGTGATCTGGTTCCTCCTTAGGGTGTAAGGTGATGATGGTGATGAAACCGAAAGTAGGGATGTTTCGGTTAGGGAGAGAGAGGGACGAAAATTATGATGTTATGTTGTTAGGTTGTGTGTCTAACCTTTAACCTCTCTAATAATCTCCTTATATATACACCCAAGAGGAAACCCAATTAGTTAATAAGGGTAATATGGTCCATCAACAATTACCAACTAATTATTAATAGGTTATTAATATTATTTTGATCTATATAATATAAATGATAATGATGGCTACAAGATTAAATATAAATAAATAAATATTTAATCTTACATTCTCCCACTTAGCCGAATAATCATTTATCATGAGTATTAGATTAGTCTGATCAGAAGTTAATACTCATTTTAGCCTTAAACAAGTACTATAGCAGAGAAATACAGCCGTTGAATCATTATGCGACTCAGGACCCCCATTAGTCATACTATAGCCTTAATTTAAAACCTAACAGTTATGATCAAAATAAGTAAGCCCTTTAACGTTTGATTTGTATTTATAGTTGTCTATATGTCATTACACCGGCAGAACATATGTAAGAGACATACAAAATCAAACTGATGAGGAAAATTAATTAATAGTCAGTCATTCATAGTACGATATGCAGTTGTATATGGTCATCAATTAAAACCCTTCTCTTTTATGTGCACTCTTAATAAGACTTATGGGCAATAGACCTTTAGTTATAGGATCCTTAAGCATATCATGAATGCATTCGATACAAAGATTTAGTTTCCTCAATTCGTTCATAAACGAATAATTAATTGCGTATCGAAATTTAATGCAGCACCTCTCGAACTGTTAC
This sequence comes from Helianthus tuberosus, assembly GCA_030545235.1. NCBI lineage: Eukaryota > Viridiplantae > Streptophyta > Magnoliopsida > Asterales > Asteraceae > Helianthus > Helianthus tuberosus. The sequence continues at coordinate 13,165,351 of CM060355.1, forward strand.
TGTTCAAGGAGACATGATAGCTGACTTTATCACAACAAGTCTTCAAAATATTAATTATATGGAGTTAATAAACTTATGAGTCCACTGATAAATTTCCAACAACATTTAGTAACTATTGCTTTGTGAACAACAATATATTATGTCGTTATAACTTATGTTGTTATCAGTCCATTATGACCCCTCCATGAGATAGGTTTTGTCTGCTGACATAAAGATATACCCGAAATTACATTTTTGTCATCTTTGAATATTACAAAGTTAGAGTAATAAACCGGTTTGAGTTCTCACTTCTTCTTTAAAATATAGTCTCTCATTTCTTTTAAAGATATTGTAATACTCTATTAAATGCTTCACATTAATCTAGATATCTCTAGTGTGTTGCAATGTGAGTAATATCTAAACGAGTATAAGGCTTCTAATTAATGAAGCGTAAGAAATAATCTCCTTTTTCCTATTATCCTCTAAAGGAGAGCAGTATTGTTTGTTACATATTAAGGACCAATTTAATGTTAAACTTATGGAACGGAAGTAATGTCCCATTTGGTCTATCTCAACATGTTATGATATCTATTATGTAAGAGATATCTCTGAGATCTATTATATCAAAGTTTGTGTTAACAATGCTTTGACTTATGTAACATCTACTTGTCAAAAGAATATCATCTATATAGACAAGTTTATCTTAGTTGCTCCCACTCATCTTGAGGTAGGTACATTAATCCACTTGATTGTTGATGAAAATAATTTTGTTAAGATTTCATCACATTATGACGTTTGCATTAACCCATACATGGATTTTATTGGCTTACAAATAAAGTGTTCTTTAACCTTTAGTTTGGAACTTTCAGGTTGTTTTATGAACACGTAAATATATCAGCCAGTTATTAGGAAAAATTGTTTTAATGTTCATCTAATGTAGCTTTAAACTATTATAAGCTACTAGAACAGTGATGATCCTAAAAGAAATCTTTTGTTAGATATGTAATAAAGATTCTTTAATAATTTATCTCTTCCTGAGTACAACCTTTGACAATCACTCATGCTTCTTTGTGTCTTAACGTTTATATCAGGATTTGGTTTAGTTATGAACACTCTTAGGTTATTCAATCAAATCCCAAACGTTATGCGAACACATAAAACAGTTTTACTAGAAAACAGTTTTATTCTATTTAGAAGATTAATTGACGATAATGGCTTAATTAGGAGAGATAGGACCAGTAAACTTTTCCAAAATCCAAAATCCACTTCAACTCCAAATTAGGGAGGTTATATAATCATCAAAGTTAGTAGGTTTTTAAACCTAGATGACCTCCTGAGTTGATTATTGGGTTTGTTAGAAGTTTCAGTTTTATGGATTAGCTCTTGATTAGGTTGCTATCATTTTTAGGATTCTAAGTTTGTAAGAGTTGGTGCAGTATGGTGTACAAGAGGTGTAATCGGAGTTAAATTTGGAGTGAAATTTAATGACACTCTTCCCCCCGCCTCTTGTATTCCTTGCAAGTCATGATAAGGACTTTGACTGCTCCCACTGACCTTAGAAAACTTTAGGAACTCAGCATGCTTAGGGTCAATATTTAACGACCAAACAAATTCTAATAGAGAAAACATATTAGTGACGTTAGTCATTGTAGTTTCTCTTGTTGAGGATTATGTTGGTTTAGGTCAGAAATCTAAGCGTGCCCACAATTAAGCAACAATGAAACTTTTGTAATAGTAGCATTAGATTTTAAGGAGACAAGTTTTGATGGAACAGTGTCGTGATGGAGCAGTGTCTTGTACAAGAGGTGCAAATTGAGGTAATGTGAAATTTTCACTCCCCCACCTCTTGCAACTATTGCAAGTTGTTCTAAAACACTTAATGCTCCCACTGATCTTTAATATCTCTAGAATGCTACAAGAGAAGTTTCAATGAGCTAAGTGACGTAGGAACCTATCATATATACGTTAGACGTTATTAGATTTCCTTAATGTCCAAATATCATAAGAAACTTAAGGACATATTAAATAGAAATCTTATTAAGTATATATATGAATAGATTTCTTTTAAGACCATGGGCCATATACGACAAAATTTAGATACAAGTAGATAGTCTTTAAATGATAAATGAATTGTGTCTGAATATTCCATTTGAAATAATTTCCATGAATGTCAATGAATGACTTATGATGGACCCATACTTATTCCTTAAGCCAAGTAATATTTAGGGCTATAACGTCATGATTTAAAATCACTTAGAATGAGATTAGATAAGAAATCATCCTCATTAACCATGTCATGATTTCTCATGAATTTTGGTTATAATGGATGAAATTTGTAAGTCTCATTATCCTTTTGTCAAATTCTCATTTGCATGATGACAAAAGTTGTGAAAGTGTAAGGCATCATCTAGTTTCATCTTAATAATGTCTCAATCCAGATATTTAGAACAAATAAAATGAGAGTTTAAAATAAGTGTGACTTTATGTTGACTATGCAAAACTCACAACCTTCATAACATTGCTTAATTATGATACTATATTCTGATTAATACTCAGAATATATGGACGGTATCGAAAACGTTGTTAGAAGACTGCTTATTATTGTCTTTATAGCCTTAACATTTAATTTGGTCACTAACTCTCATGTTAGTTATTTGTTGACTTCTGGTAAGGAAACGTTTAAAACTAGAGTCAATTAATCATGTGTTAATTGGAATATTAAAGAATTATAAGACTTAAATATCATTAGTAAGTGACTATCTAATTAATTTATCCAACTGTTCCTCTGAATAATAGATAGTCTCGTTGCTTATGTCTAGTCTAATGACATAATTATGCAGTGAGATTTTCCCTTGAAGAACCTTAGAGGTGGAATTAACACTTGTAATTTGTCTATGGACTTTAGAACAATCCTCTTTGAAAGTTTTAAGTGGTTGTAAGGTGAGTAACAACTTATTTTCCAGCTTCAAACATTTATTTCTTTGTACATATGTTGCTTATCAACACACTCGTTATACTTTGGTATGTTTGAGTGTTATAGTTGATTTATAAGGCATCAAATTTGTACAAGTGAAAATCTTAATATGTAATGTACTGGAAAATGTACTTATGTCCATGTGTAAGCCCCTAACTTTATGAGTCATGGTATTGTACAGTATTATGTATTCACATATACCACTTAACTTTATAGTTTAGAATTTTAAATGAAGGCATGCATCTTAGGAGTTCTAGTGATTATTCCACAATTATAGATTAATCTTAGGAAAGATTTAATCTGGAATAACTTTAGTGATAGCAATATGTTAGAGAGTTCTTGATTATCATAAGAGACATCATGTTCGATTTGTCCTAATCATCACGCTCTAATTTTCTTCTTTATAAAATTTATCAGAAGAGAGCAATAGGATTATCGTGTCTTAAGAAATAATCAAGGATTTAATTTAAGAGCTAATTCTAATAGAAACTTTAAATAAAGCAAACATTTTAGGTTTAGGAATTAGAGTGGATGAGATATATGTAGAAGCAAATTATAGTGAGTAAAAAATTATGGGTACAAAAATAAGACAGACGAAATGATCATAAAATTAATTAAGGATCATTAATATAAGGATCATGATGTGAAGAGATTGTGATATGTCTATTACTAACATCAAAATAATAGACTTAGTAAAATTCTACTTAAACAAAGACAAATCAGCTTTGGCCAGAAGTGTAATCATTTAAGTATGTGTGCAAAGTAATCATGACAAATCAGCTTTGGCCAGAAATGAAACAATCACTTTAGTTATGCACTTGTCAAGCATGCTAAACATAAATGAATTAAATCAGCTTTGGCCAGAATTAAGACATTTCACGTTTGTAATGCATACTTAACATAGCCTTTTATAATACTTGAACAATAAAGAGATATATTAAATCAGCTTTGGCCAGAATTAATACATCAGAAGCTTGTTCAAGTTAAGCTAGTTTGGTTTTGTAAAACATTATTTGATCCTTATTAATTAATTAAGTATAAACAAAACCAAGTATTTAATAGCAAAACCACCAAGTATTTTAGGTCACATTAAACAGCTTAAAATTATGAGATTTCGAATCTTATGCGATCAGTTATGCGTTGTGCGATTGCTAATGCCTTGTGCGATCATTAGGCCCAAAACTTGTGCGATGTAAATAAAACCCAAGTCTTGTGCGATCATGTAAGGCCCAATAACTTGTGCGATCAATAAAGCCCAATAATTTGTGCGATCAGTGAGGCCCAAAATGTTGTGCGATCAATGAGGCCCAAAACTTGTGTGATCAATAATGCCTTGTGCGATCCACAAGCCTTGTGCGATCCACATAATCTTGTGCGATTTCCCTTGTGCGATCAGACTTTTTTTTTTTTTTTTTTTTTTTTTCTCGTGATCTGATTTGTGCGAATGTCTTGTGCGATCAGATCTTAACTGATCTGATCTTGTGCGACAAAAAAGGACTTGTACGATTATGATTTCGAAACCACTTTTAATGCTGTTTATTTGTGATAATAGAAACTCGAAATTTAAGGGATTTTTGGGATAATGTTTCCTATTTTATTTTGATCTAAACTTATCACAATATTTCGAAATTAATAACTGAAATCTATTATCAGTTTTTCGAAATTTCTAATAGATAAAATTAAGATCAAACATTGGAAAACATCCATCAATCCAAATCATATTCCAAAATAAGGGAATTTTCGAGTTTTTATTAAGAACAAGCAATGAACCCTAATAAATTTAAAACATAATCTGGGATCCGAAATCCTAAATTTATACTTTTATTAACAGATTTCGGAAATTAGGCTTGTCCATTACGATTTTTGAGTCAAAAAATTAAACATAGTTTTCCCGAAAACAGGGATTTCGGTACCAAGGACTGTTAACAGCCGAGATTTTATAAAAAAACTTTAAAATTTCTGTTTTCCTTATAATGATCCCAGAATAATGGATACGAAAACAGAACTGATTTATCAACATATGCTCTGATACCACATGTTGATCAGTTCTGTTTAAACATAATGGAAAACATGTATAACATACCTTTGATTGCATCAGTAGAGAATCCAGTCAGAGACGCAGCCACGGAGTTCGACATAGTTGTCAGTGTGATCTGGTTCCTCCTTAGGGTGTAAGGTGATGATGGTGATGAAACCGAAAGTAGGGATGTTTCGGTTAGGGAGAGAGAGGGACGGAAATTATGATGTTATGTTGTTAGGTTGTGTGTCTAACCTTTAACCTCTCTAATAATCTCCTTATATATACACCCAAGAGGAAACCCAATTAGTTAATAAGGGTAATATGGTCCATCAACAATTACCAACTAATTATTAATAGGTTATTAATATTATTTTGATCTATATAATATAAATGATAATGATGGCTACAAGATTAAATATAAATAAATAAATATTTAATCTTACAATCTTATCTCCATTTTCACTACACATAAAACCACACATAACACACACTTGAGTTTGGGCCATTTTCACCATCAATTTCCCCTGCCATGACCTCGTTCAGCTGGTTTGGACCGCTGGTCTTGACGGGATGACTGCGAGTTTGCTGAATGACCTTGGTCGGTAACGGCGGTGTCCCGACAGCTTGTGCAGCGTTCCTTTCTTGATTTATCTTCCTTGTTTCATCCATGCATAAACGAGACCTGGTGTCGTAAATATCTAGGGGATGTTTAGTTTGCTGAATAAACATAGCTATACCTTCTTATTGCTCAGTTAGACTCGTGAGAAGTTGAAGAACTGTGCAAATTCCTATTTTTGACCAATAAGAAGGTATATCTAAATATAAAAGATTACAAATTCCTATTTTATGTATATGTATTATTTATTAAATACATCAGATTAGGAGTAGATTAGCTTCTCAAATCACTTATGGTATTAGTGCTTCATTTCTTCCTTTTTAAAACCAAGGACCTGCCTATCAAATTTCCAGCAGAGTTTCATTTCCGGCAGCTTGTATGATCAATATTCCAGCCAGCTCTTTTTACTTCAGCTGCGTTTATGTTTTTTTGTCACCTGTTTCTATTTTTCTGATCAAACACTTCTATTCTGATCTGTCAGCTTTAAGATTCAAGCTTTTCTTTTTCTATAATCACCGGTCGCCGCAATGATCTACAAAACAACCGCAGTATCAGAACAGCACATCTGGTAACTACACACTCAAGTGTGTGTTATGTGCGGTGAAAATGGAGATAAGGTGTGTGTTGTAGAAAAAAATAGTGAAGTTGGGCTAGGGTTTTGAGAGATTGAAAAAGGGAAGGATAAAGAGATACATATGATGATTTTTTCTTGAAATCTGGGTTAGAAATAGAAATTAGATTTAAAGGGGAGTAGAAATTAAAAAAATACCCTTGCATGTGACAAATAATTAACCAGGTATGAGCATTCTCATACAATCCATCAAATTATACATACATTCCACTAAAAAACAACTCATATATCAATATATTTCCACTAAAAACAAATATTTTTTTCTCTCTCCTTTTCAATTAAATAATATTATTTACATTTTTCTCTTTCCTTCACTCACAACCACTTTCAATATATATTAAAAAATTATACTGGGTGAACAGTGTGCCCTCAAATATACAGATGAATAGTAACATTTTCTCTCTCCTCCACTCACAATAACTTTTTTTACCCTTTACAATATAAAAACTCACCCTCACAAGTTTTGAGGGATTGGATGAGAATGCTCTAAGGGGTTGAGTTAGACTAGGTGCCAAAATAGTTAGTTATAGAGACCACGGGGGCATATATGTTAAAAAAAAATCTTATTTTGAGCTAATATAGTAAAAGTGATATAACCACAGGGGCCAAAAACGTAATTTACTCTTTCGTCTTGTATCTTTACATTTGGGTTTTCTATTAAAAGGTAGTTTTCCAAATTACTTAATGTTTTTTTGTAACGCGTACATAATTACAAATTAATTTTATTTACTCTCTCTAGATAGCTAGAGTTAGCATTATATTGCGTTCACGAATTGTATGTGATATGTATTACTTACACGTTTCATTTGATTATCTATGCTAAATCTTTAATAAAACTTATTTTGATTTGATTGATTTGTTTAATTAAAAATAATAAAAACTGCAATCGTTTAAGTTGTAAATAATAATTAAAACATGATCACCCCTAAATTTCAAGTTTAGAAGTTAAAAATATAACATAGCTTAATTACCGACTTGGAAAGTTACATAAACATAACTAGGGATGGGATTTACAACCGAATTACCATTGTCGTACCAACCATACATTTGGTAAGAGTATCAGTTTATGTTATTGAGTGTTTTCTGTACTGGGGTTTTGACAGGAATACCGCTGATTTACCAAATGATATTTAAAGTAAGGTGTTTCGTAAAATGATCCAAACCAATTCACAATAACAACTAATTAGTATCTCTCATATGATTTGAATTTTAAACATGAATCCATATTCTAAGGTAAATCTATTTACTCATCCCCACGCCTGTTTAGACACTCGTCACCGTGCATAGGGCGCATATTGGCCATTACGCGACTATAGGGGTTCCTCAAAATCAGGGACTGATTGGTGTCAAGCTCGAGGCACTCATATACGCTGCGTATTGGCCAATACGCGGCCTGATATGCGTATAATTACACATATTTTTTTTGTTAATTTCAAACCCATTTTTAATGGTTTTCTTGGAAATATAATTGGAATACGCTTAATTTAGTTTATTTTTGATTTTCAGGACAAATTGAGCGAAACGAACAAACAAAGCAAAATGAGCGAAAAACGATGTTCTATCACAAAGCTTGCCAGGCACGTGCCGTGCCCACCAGGCATGCCCCGTGCCCCACCCAGAAACAACAAAAAGATTCTCGTTTGACATTTGAAGATCTCTTAGGACCCACAAGAGTAGACAATGCCCCAGTACCACGCCCCATGTCGGTCCCTAATCGAAGATTCTCCTAGATTGTGTACTTGGAACAGGTCATGCTTTCATGGCACGGGCTATGCCCGGTCACCAGCTCCAACCTAAAAAATACCAAGATTCATCTTCCATTTTTCTTGCTAAATTCTTCATTTTCCCCTCTACATTATACTCTAATTCTACCCACTTTCTACTTTGGTTTTGTAATCTTAAGATTGTAAGAACATATCTAGGTATTTTTTAATCCTGTGATCCTTAATATAATCTAAACAAGTTTGTCAGTGTCTATCTTTAAAGCCATGAATGCCTAAAGTTTTTGTGGTTACTTGAGAGGAAACAACCCCTTAATGGGGAGTTAACTAAACGAGTTATGGATAACAAGGGGGCGTGTGTCGTAATGAATTTAAGTACTAATTAATATATGGAAAGTGAGTTTTCCAAATCCTTAATCATTAATCTTGTAACGATTAGTATTTTCATATTTCTGGAAACCTTGTAATCGTATTTCGTTTCAATCCTTGTAATCTCGAGACTTTGATCCTAATGGAAATTTTATTTTATTCATAATTGTCTAATCATACATACATGATACATGCTCATTCACGGATACACATTTTATACGTAAGAACTGAACCATACATTATGTTTATATTATGTACAAGACACTATTCATACCTAAATCCTAATCACACTATATACATGCTTATACATACCCTAAAATGCCCTAAAAACATTTAACATGACAAAGATATTGCATAAATGGACAAGTGACCAAACAACAAGCGCCAAAAATGTTTTTTTTTTACATGTCTTACGGACTGCAAGGGATGGGCCTTACGGTCCGCAAGGGGCTTTAGCACGACAGAATGTCACCAGCTCGCGATTTTGGTCCGGATACTCTAACTCCCACCTAACTTCATTTAAACCTAAACCCTAATCTCCCACTTACAAATAAGCCTCCTCCACACTCTCCTAACCCTTTACATACCTCAAATACACTCTCTAATTCTCATAATCTCCTCAAGATTTTCAAGTTAGGCAGATTGTGCCAAGTCTCAAAACAATGAGTTTTAAGCATCTTCTTCTACTTTTCTTCATGCTTTTCTTATTTCAATCCCCTTGGACAACCTCTAATCATGTTACCCAATGTTCACCAAGGTGTAACAAGGTGGTAAGTACATCACCAAATTTGAGGTCCAAAGGGCAGATTTACTTTCAGTTTTATAAAAACTCTTACAACTTGTTTTGTTCATTGTTCATCTTGTGGAAATGTTGCACCATACTTGTTCCTAACTAAACTCATGTTGTGGGGCTTGTGTTATGGTTGATTTCCAGAAGATTTGAGGTTTATAACCTCAAATACTTGTTGCCCTAAAAGGTCCCAAGTGACCTACAAAGTGTTGCAATCAACCAAGCCTTCAACCTTCAATACTGAAAGACCTGTGTTTTGGTTAAGTGTTAACAATGGAAACCTTGGTCTCCAACTATGATTCCACCTCCTCACTTGCATACTTAGTCATTTTATTTTGTCTATATTCATGACCAACCGAAATCATCAATTAAATTGATGATTTTGTGCTTTGGTGAATCCATATAATGAGGTTAAATGGATGAAATTCATTATACCTCCATACATGACTAAATATACTAACATCTATATGTAACATACTTACAAAACCGAACCCTAACTTCAACCAATTAATGGTTGAAAGTTATGAGTTATGGTGTTCGTGATCCAAGTTCTTGATTCCTCAATTTAAATTCTAATGGGTGATTTGGTACCCATGAAAACACACTAAAATCTAGTGTCCAAATGAGTGTCTATACAAGATGTATTTTCATACAATATCATACTTTCTTATTATAATTATTCATTTCCGAATCTAAATCATAATTAAACTCAATTGACTCACACACCTTCGTTTCCCATTGTTGGGAGACTTTGGTGTTCCAACCATTTAACCCACGTTTAGAAGCTTTAGCAAACCGTGAGTATACTTGACCCTTTTTCGCTTTAATGCACTTTTGGGTGTAACATGTATAATCTATCAAAATTCACAATGCACACAATCAATTATACTTTAATTTCTATGATGAAAATTTTGTGTTTACAATATACTTGCCTAATCACATATAGTCCTACAAATGCACCACCATGAAAAGCAAATATTTCAATGTTAAGATTAATGCATAAAGACATTGCAATTTGGTATAAACATTAAAATAATATCAAAGGAAGATAATGTATACCTTGTAGGCAACATATATATCTACAAGTTTGTATGTTTCATCTCGACATAGGGGCATAGTATTGTAGAACATCTTCAATAGATAAATATATAAAGTTAGAGCATAATTCAAAAAGACCTTACAAGATGTCAACTAATCATAATTTTCCATACAATTCAGATGAAAATTAATGTTGGAAGATAGGGGTGTTCAAAAAAATCCGTATCCGAAACGGAATCCGAAATATCCGAAAATCCGTATCCGAAATATCCGGATTCGGATATTAATTTTAAAAATTTCGGATAATCCGATTATCCGAAAACTATTTTTTTATAAATATATATAGTATATGAGCGTTATATTTAGTTTGAAATATAGTAAATAATCGGATTCAGATGTGGATTTATGAATGTTTTTAGTTTTCAATGTTGGAAATTTGGAAAATTGAATATAAGTTTAGTTTTAATCTTTGCACAAAACATTTTTTTTATTTTTTTATAAATTCGGATATCCGTTTGGATATTCGAATCCGTATCCGAAATTTTGGATATCTGGTTTTCGGATATCCGAAAATCGGATAATCCGATCTTGAACACCCCTACTGCTAGTGCTACCATACTTAACCCAAACCATATCTAAACTTTTTCTATGCTTTGTCATCTGGTATCCTTAATATTCTTTTGCGTGATCAACTGTCAACTTATTCTTTATGTAGATACAGTGGAGAACTTTCATTTGTAGTTTGCCTTTACTTTTAGGTTAGGACTTGTAATGTCTACATTCATCTAAGTCTTGATATTGGTGAATACTGCATCCCTAAAACCAAACCAAAACCTAATATGCGATGTTTCCTACAACCACATATGCCAAGTTCAGGTCTTAGATTAAAGTCTAAAATAACAGGTCTAAAATAAAACAAGTTCGTAGTTATAATTAATTCATAAACTAGATAACGATAAAAGTATAAAAATAACCATTTAATTATATATACTTGTACATTACATATCAATTTAATATTCTTATCAAATGAATTGATATCAGTAAAGTACTACAACCTTCCACCATAGAGCTCCAACTAGCCCCCAAATTGTTATGTTGATCAAAGCCATCAAGATTCCAAGCTTAAAGAAATCCCCGAGCTTTACATAACCAACTGCAATAAAAACACACCATCATTCAATAACTCACCCATCATTCAATAGCATATAAGAAGATAAAATACCTCCGTAATAGATGTTGGTTTCAGACCGTTCAAACTCATGAACAATGAAGATATTTTAATGCTTTTAAGGTCTATTATTTTATTCACCACATTAGGCCCTTTAAAAGTAAACAACTAACATCCTACTAATCTGCCCCTAATAGAAAAACTCGGACTTAAACAACGACCAAACAAACACACGTTCTAAAACACTAAAAAACATGTGCCTAGTATCAAGACTTCTGCTGACCCGTATCTAGTTTTATATTCGTAACCGACTTGACCCGTATTCGACCCGAAATAAACCACGCACCTGTAAGAGACCGGACCTGTGTGGTTCGTAGAAATTATAGCCTCTCCGATTGCCAACCTATACGCCAAACCCAAAGTGCTCTTGCCAAACCATTTTACGAAGTACATTGCCAACCGATCACCGAGACCAGTTTTCAAAAACCCTCTGCTGAAGAAAAACGAGAGAACGATCAACCATATAATATCGTTCGTAAACCCTTAAAGAGCGTCTTTGACCGTTAGGGTTTTGGTGATCACGGTGATCATCAAACAGACGAAGGCCCATGCACCAACAAGTAAAGGCCCCAGTATAAGTCCGATAACGGTGGTGAGAAAGATGGCGAACAACCGCCATGCTTGTTTGGAAACCTCTGTGGGTTTTGGGATGACTAAGTAAACAATGAGCCCAATGGCCACTGAGAAGGCTAGTGGGGTTGGCATGGTAGTGATTAATCTCACCAAGCAATGGCGTCAGGGGGACTGGGTGCCGGTGGGAATGTGTATGACAGTTTCTGGCGGCGAAGGATTAACAATCTCTGGTAGGGGTGTTCAAAAAAATACGGATCCGAAACCGAATCCGAAATATACGAAAACCGGATAATCCGAATTTTCGGATTCGGATTCGGGTATGAATTTCAAAATTTTTGGATAATCAGATATCCGAAAACTAATTATTTTTTATAAATATATATAGTATATGAGCATTATATTTACCTCGAAGTATTGTAAAAATTAGTAAATAATTGTATTCGTGTGAATTTATGATTGTTTTTAGTTTAAATGTTGGAAATTTGGAAAATCGAATATAAGTTTAGTTTTAATCTATACACGAAACAGATTTTTGGATTTTTTTTATAAATTCGGATATCCGTTTGGAGATCCGAATCCGTATCCGAAATTTTGGATATCCGAACTATCCAAAATTTTCGGATATCCTGTTTTCGGATATCCGAAAACCGGATAATCCGATCTTGAACACTCCTATTGGAAGATACCCAGCCGCCTAAATCAAATGCTACTTAGACTATGCGTAGTCGTTGGGGTGAATAATGCCCCACCCTTGGGCGTTGTGCGCTATGTGGCAGCCCAGTCAGCAATGAGACGTTTTTCTAAAATGGGTGTAGTGAGGATGTGGGCATTGTGGTGTAATAGAATTAAATAAAAGAAAAACCACAAAAAAATTGTTATTGGACAAATAAAGCTTGGAAACTGGTGATTGGGCAAAATATTTGAAGCTGGGCGTGGAATATAGCACGCTCCAGACATTTTTTCGCAAAAAAACACCCACGAGGGCCGAAAAGGGGCGTGGTTGGCATAAAAAACGTCCATAATTGCATGACTACGGATAGTCTTACATTTTAGAAGCGTGTTTGGATAAAAAAAAATATCTGGAATGATCTTCAACATAACTTCTTGACCTGTGCCCATGCATAATATACAACACAATTATAAACTTAATAAGTCACTAAAATACAATTACAAATTTAAAAATGAATGGTAAAAACTAAGCTTAAAGGTTACAGAACCGTAACCAAAATAAATAAATTAAGTTTTCAAAGAAAAAACATAATTTTGAATATTCAACCCGTTTTGACATCTATGAATCAAGTGGGCACCCATTTCAAACCACAAGTGCAATGAGTATTATATACTACTACAAAAGACAATGTCGACAGCCTGCTCCCATTGGCCAAAATGGGCGGCTGCCTTAATAGTTTTTTTTTTTTTTTTTTTTTTTTTTTTTTTTTCCCGTTTTGCCCCTAGCTCAAACTAAAATTACGCTTTTGCCTCCATCTCAAAATTACGATTTTGCCCTCAAGTCAAAATTACGATTTCGTCTGCCACTCTCCCATTGGACCAACCAGTTTATTATTTTATATCCATTTTAAAATGACGGTTTTGCCCCCCATCTCAAAATAATATTACGCTTTTGTCCCAAATAAAATTATGTTTTTCCCCCAGCTAAAAAATACGATTTTGCCCTCTGTTAAAAAATGTTATTTTTCCCCGTTAAAAAAATTACGATTTCGCCCTCAGTTGAAAATTACGTTTGTCCCCCCTTCAAAATAAAATGATGTTTTTGCCCCAAACTCAAAATTACGCTTTTGCCCTCGGTTCAAAATAAAATTGTGCTTTTGCCTCCAGCTTAAAATTACGATTGTGCCCGTAGTTCAAATTTATATTACGCTGTTACCCTAGGTGCAAAATAACGAATTTGTCCCTATTAAAATTTCAAATTCCCCCCCCCCCCCCCCTTCAAATTTACAGTACTGCCATGACTTTGGCTTTTGGCAATTTACGATTTTACTCCAGTCAAAAAATACAACTTTCCCTCAATTAAAAATTACAATGTTGCCATTGTTTTAGTTTTTTTTTTTTCAAAAATATAAAAGTGTTTTTTTTATTGGTTGACTCGATTTAGTTGTTTTTCGTGTCAATGAGCTGCTACCTAACACTCGCTCATTATTTGTCCACCGCCCCGCAACGCGGGCGGGGCATCTAACTAGTTATACTACATATACAAAACACAATGTCGGCAGTTTGCTTCAATTGGCTAAAAAGGAGGGCATGCTCTCTCTTTTTTTTTTTTTTTTTTTTTTTTTTCCAGGCAGCTGCCTGGCACTCCTCTATTCGCCCAACAAAATTACGATTTTCTCCTGCTTTAAATTTACGCTTTTGCTATCAGTTCAAATTTATGTTTTCGCCCCCGCAAAAAAATAAATTTACGCTTTTATTCCCAGCTAAATATTTCGATTTTTCCCCCGGTTAAAAATTACGATTTTGACCCGTTTCAATTTACAGTTTTGCCATTAGTTTTTTCCCCTTAAAATTACGATTTTGCCATCAGCTCAAAGTTATGTTTTTGCCCACGCTAAAAAATAAATTTACGCTTTTCCTCCCGGCTAAAAATTCTAATTTTGCCCTCGGCTCAAATTTACCATTTTGCCCCGTATAAATTTATACTTTCGCCGTTAGTTTTTTTTTCTCACAGCCAGGTTACGATTTTGCCCTCAACTTAAATTAACATTTTGCCTTCCTGGTGACATTACAAGTTTGCCCCCACTTCAAAATCACAGTCGTGCCGGCAACTTCCTGGCACTCACCCGTTGGTCCATTTAGTTTACGATTTATCCCTGAATTAAAATTATGATTTCGCTCAGTTAAAAATTATGTTTTTCTCATCATTTTAGTTTTTTTTTTTCCAAAACTATAAAAGTTTTTCCTTTTAATTGGTTTACTCGATTTTATTTCCCGTGTCAATGAGTTGCGTAACACTGGCTCATTAGTTCTGAAAAATTAAAGTTTTCTCCTGAGCTCAAAATTACGGTCTTATCATCGTTTTTGGTTTTTTTCCCCAGCAAAATTATAGTGGTATTTTTTTAATTTGTTTAAAATTATTCGGCTATCGCCCCGCAACGCGGGCGGGGTATCTACTAGTTGGAAGACATTTCTAGTTGTGTACAAAGTGGGACTCTCAAGTCCAACCACTCACTTGAGCGTTATTGTAGTTGTAGCCCATTGGACCCTTTTGATTTCAAGGACCATTTAAGTTGGTGACCATTTCAACCCGTAAGACTTTTCTTATGGCCCAGATTGACCCAGAGAGTGAGAACAGGTAGGCTGTTTTCTTGTGTTCAGATTGGAATAATGTAAACCATATTTAAAAATTCTTATTGGGGTCGGAATGTTGGAAAGAATAATAAAAAAACATACCTTCTCCGGTTAGGGGAATGGGTACTCTAGGGTAAGTACCCTAGCCCAACCAACCATCATTCGCGACATCAAAAAGTGCCTACCCTAGACACATTTTTTTTAAATATAAATAAAACTCAAAACTTAAACATACGTCGAAATAATGCGCTACACCGCTATGTGGTTAAGTTCCTCATCGTCAGGGGCGGACCCACCTATAGTGGGTCGGCGTCCCGGGACCCCAATCTTTAAAAAAACTGTAGTAGAAACGTTATACAATTTTTTTGATGGAACCCATAAAAGTATTTCAAGGGACTCCATACTATCAAACATAAACTTGTGGGAGTGGCAAGCTCCTTATCTTTCTGGGAAAGGGTCACGGGTAGAATTCGAATCGAATCGAATTCGAATAAATTCGATTTAATTCAGATTCTTTAAGAACATGTAAAAAACTATCAAAATGAAACATAAATTTTAAAGCAGCCATAAAGCACGATATCACATTAAAAAATTTCAAATAAAGTACCATAAATCTAGAATCCAAAACGAGAAGTCGAGAATAACCACTTCACATTAGAAGTTAATATTTTTACGGTTAGAAATCTATTGATAGATTGTTACTTAGATTTAGTTATGGGTCATGTAGTGCTTTGATAATGGGTAATTTTAATATTTGGGAAAAAAAATTGAAAACAATTATTGTATAGCCTAATAAAAGTTATATATGTATTATATGTAAAAATAATAAATAAAACTGTATAATTTTTATTCGAATTTCGAATCGAATTTGAAATTATAAATTCGTATTTGATTCGTATTCGATTTACTTGATTCGAATTGAATCGAATTCGAATTCTTATAATCGAAACGAATTCTTGATAATCCAATCGAATTTAAACGAATTTCGAATTCTAAACGAATTCTGAACACCCCTAGTCACGAGTTCAATACCTATTATCTCCTGTTTTTAATTGGCTTTTTCCTAATTTAAAGTAATCCATATCCTATTTAGGTAGCTACCACTAAATTATTGCTAAACAATTATCATATTCCACCATTCTTCAATATCATTAGCAAATCAAACTATTTGTGATATAATGGATTATAGTTATGCTAAACAATTATCATATTCCACCATTCTTCAATATCATTAGCCAATCAAACTATTTGTGATATACTGGATTATAGTTATGTATATTATTTTGAACTAAAACTCTTAGAGGAAAAAGGCCAGAAAAACAAAACAACACTTAGCATTCACATATCATAAGAACTAAAATTGGAAGTTGAGCATAAAACTCACATTTTGATACTCATTTTAGGACTTCTTGTATAAACACACAAAAAAAAAAAAAAAAAAAAAAAACACAAACAGAAAGTCAACACGTTCAAGCCAATCCGTCATTAAGGTTTGAAAACTTTGAAACTGACCAAGGTAATAAAAAAAAACTGATCACGACCCCAAATGATGACCAGTTTAGACGATTTAATGGTTATAATTATAAACCAAGCCATGAACACGACTAAACGATGACCAATTTGGATGATTTAATGGTTATCCACAATCAGTGGCGGATTTAGGATTCCGACCAAGGGGTAACGCTTTATAAATAAGCCGTAACGAAATCGAAAAAACGTCAAAATTTTCCAAAATTTACACTAATTTTTCCAAATTTTTTCCGACCAAGGGGTAGCGGGGGTTACCCCTACCAAAGAGGTAGGTCCGCCCCTGTCCACAATAGCGTTGACATCACTTCAAATTTTTTAAATTAATTAATAAAAATAAATACGACCAACAAAAACAATTGTGAAAAATACGTTTTAAATAATGTTTCGAAAGTCGAAACTTTTGAATTATTAGGCACTTCTGATGGTATATATGTTTAAAAACTAATTGGTCGCCCCGACCTGACCCGAACAGTTACTGACATGAAAATTGTAACGTTTGGTTGTGAAAAAAATTAACACCGAAAAAAAGCGAACCCCATTGGAAAAAAAAATCCTTGGTCTGCCACTGCTCGTCGTAGTAGTGTTTGTAGTCGATAAGTGCCTCTTGATCACTTCCTCCTCCGAGAGCTCGTTGTGGGGATTTGACACATTCAAGAACCTACCATGGAATCTTGAAATCTTGTAACGGATAAACGCGAAACATGAATCTATTTGATCCACGGTTCGGTTGGTCTTACCAATGTGGACACAAAATTGGCGGTGAAACCGGTTCCAAAAAGTGGTCCTTCGACTAGGAGATGTGGGTTGGTGATGGATAGCGACATACGACAATGCCAACGCGATGTCTTCCTCTTCGGTCCACGGGATTGACACATTTTTGTAAGATTGAATATATTATGGTATAATATTTAATCTAGTAGCCATTATAATCATTTACATTATATAGATCAAAATATATAATAACCTATTAAATAATTAGTTGGTAATTGTTGATGGACCATATTACCCTTATTAACTAATTAGGTTTCCTCCTGGGTGCTTATATAAGGAGAATTATGTGGAGGTTAAAGGGTTACTCAGTTACACAATTAGGAAAACCCTAATAACACATAACATCAATCGACCTCCATCTCCATAACCGAATCCCCTATTCGGTTTCTTAGCCACCATCATCAGTTAGCATTCTAAGGAGGAACCAGATCACACTGACAATTATGTCGAACTCGATGTCATCTTCTCTGACTGGATTCTCCACTGTCTAATGCAATCAAAGGTATGTTTTCATGTTTTCCTTTATGTTTAAACAGAACTGAACCAACATGTGGTATCAGAGCATATGTTGATTAGTCAGTTCTGTTTTCGTGTCCATTATTCTGGAATTGAAATCTGGAAAACAGACGTTTAGAAAACTCAATAAAATTCACGACTGGTTTCGAGTCATATGTGCCGAAATCATTGTTTTTTCGGAAAAAGGATAATAAAAGTTCACTCGAAATCATATGGTTAATATTGATGTCCGAAATCTGTTTTAAAAGGCCTTAAAATTCAGGTTTCGGGTTCCAGAATTTATGTTTTATGTTTTAGGGTTCATCATGTTCTTCGGAAAATTCGAGAATTCTATTATGTTTTGGAATATGATTCGGATTATTAAGTGTTTTCCTAATTTTGATCTGATTTTGTCCTATAAAGTTTTCGAAAACTGTTATTAGATAAACAGATTATATTTTTTCGAGATATTTGACAAAATCAGATCAGCATTAGAATAGGAAATCATATCTCACAATCCCTTAAATTTCGAATTTTCAGTTATGTTTTGCATTAACAGCTTAAACAGGAAGTTTCAGGATCAATTTTAACGACCCGAGACCACGAGATCTCGACTCGAAATCATAAATGTTCTCAAATATTCACAACACGAGACAACGATTTCGACTCGAGACCATAAGGTCTCGACTCGAGACCACTAAAGGTTTCAACTAAGGACTTCAATCTTCATCACTCTAGACCATGGTTGCGACTCGAGACCTCATCAAAGAACCGAGATCTCATAAAACATACTAGTCGAGACCATGATTACGACTCGAGACTGAAATTGCGACTCGAGACAGAGGTCTCGACTCGAGACCATAAGATCATAACTCGAGACAAAGGTCTCGACTCGAGACAAAGGTCTCGACTCGAGACCATAAGGTCATAACTCGAGACAACAAGTTCGATCCGCACTAACGGGTGGTTTGCTATTAAATAATTGGTTTTTGTAAATATTTAGTTAATTAATAAGGATCAAATAATGTTTTACAAAACCAAAATAGCTTAACTTGAATGAGTTTTTGATGTATCATTTCTGGCCAAAGCTGACTTGATACATCTACTTATCGTTCAAGTATTACGAAAGCTATGTTAAGTATGCATCATAAGCATGAATGTCTTAATTTCTGGCCAAAGCTGATTTAATTCATTCATAGATGGCATACTTAACGAGTGCATAACTAAAGTGATTGTCTCAATTTCTGGCCAAAGCTGATTTGTTACAACCACTTTGCACATATGCTTAAATGATTACACTTCTGGCCAAAGCTGTTTTGTCTTCGTTTAAGTAGAATTTTTTAGCTAAGTCTATTATTTTGATGTTAGTAATAGACATATCACAACTTCTTCACACAATGATCCTTATATTAATGATCCTTAATTAATTTTATGATCATTTCGTCTGCCTTATTCTTAGTACCCATAATTTTTTACTCACTGTAGTTTTCTTCTATAAATCTATATCTCATCCACTATAATTTCTAAATCTAATATGTTTTGCTTAAAGTTTCTAGAAGAATTAGCTCTTAAATTAAATCCTTGATTATCTTTTAAGGCACGATAATCCTATTGCTCTCTTCTGATAAAGCACTACAGAAGAAGAGTAGAGCATGATGATTAGGATAAATCGAACATAATCTCTCTTATGATAATCAAGAATAAGTGCTGTCACTAAAAGGTTATTCCTGATTAAGTCTTTCCTAAGACTAATCTATAATTGTGGAATAATCACTAGAACTCCTAAGATGCATGCCTTCATTTTAAATTCTAAACTATAAAGTTAAGTGGTATATGTGAATACATTATAATGTACAATATTATGACCCATAAAGTTAAGGGCTTACGCATGGAAATAAGTACATTTTCCAGTACATTACATACTAAGATTTTCACTTGTACAATGTGATGCCTTATAGATCAACTATAACACTCAAAAGTACCAAAGTATAACGAGTGTGTTGATAAGCAACATATGTACAAAGAAATAAATGTTTGAAACTGGAAAATAAGATGTTATTCACCTTACAACCACTAATAGTTTAAAAGAGGATTGTTCTAAGGCCCATAGACAAATTACAAGTGCTAATGCCAACTTTAAGGTTCTTCAAGGGAAAATCTCAATGCATAATTATGTCATTAGACTAGGCATAAGCAACGAGACTATCCATTATTCCAAAGAACAGTTGGATAAGTTAATTAGGTAGTCACTTACTAATGATATTTAAGTCTGCTAATTTTAATATTCCAATTAACACATGATTAGTTGACTCTAGTTCCATACGTTTCGTTTCCTTACCAAAACTCGACAAATAACTAATAATGAGAGTTTGTGACAAAATTAATTGTTAAGGCTATAAGAACCATAATAAGCAGTCTTTTAACAAAGCTTTTCGATACCTTACATATTATGAAGATTAATCAGAATACAGTATCATTACTTACGCTATGTCATGAAGGTTGTGAGGTTTTTATAGTCAACATAAAGTCACACTTATCTTAAACTCTCATCTTATTTGTTCTAAATATATGGATTGAAACATTACTAAGATGGAACTAGATGATACCTTACTTTTTCACAACTTTTGTCATCATGCAAATGAGAATTTGACAAAAGGAAAATGAGACTTATAAATTTCATCCATTATAACCGAAATTCATGAGAAATCATGACATGGTTAATGAGGATGATTATTCAACCAATCTCATTCTAAGTGATTTTAAATCATGACGTTACAGCCCTAAATATGATTTGGTGTAACACCCCGAAAATGGGTTTGGTAATCAAACTCCATTAATACTAAAAGACGGGTAAAGTACCGTTAGTAGTAAAAGTGACCAGGTGAATATTTGGATTTAAATAAGAAATCCTAATAAAAAAAAATATACAAACAAATCAAAGTTTTAAGGAAATTGAGCCTATAAGAGCCCGAGTTAACGGGACTTTAAATAAAACGGGTTATAACTCCCGGGACCCACTAAATAACTAGGAATATCAACCTAGTTAGTCTAGTGTTTTAAAATAGTGAGGAACTTGATGTAGTAATCTTTATAAACTTGGGTAAAGTTGAGGGATTAAAATGGTTAAAGTGAGAAAATGGTTTTTATTAATTAAAGTTAAAAACACCAAAACACACACCTTGTGTGTGTGTTCTGGTCGTACAAACACAGGAGCCAGGAAGAGCTCTCAAGCTCAAACCCTAAAACACAGAAATTCATCAAATTGAAGGAGCAAATCAAGTCCAAATCAAAATCCGAGTATGAATTAGTGATCTCCATTGAAAAAGGAGTCACGAGGTATGTAAATTTCTTGGTAAATCTCTAGTTGAAATTCTGAGCAAACCTAGAGAATTCGAATCTAAGCCTGCATGTATGTAGTTTGGATGAAATTAGGGATGAAACTATGTCTAGTAGTAAACCCTAGCCATGTATTTGTTGAATTGATGTTCATTGTTGTGAATTCATAATCATACACTCATGTGTCAAGTGGGTTTTGATTATGTAGATAAGATGATAATATAGTTGTGTTAGAAATCATCATAAATGATAGTAGATGCAAGATACTTGAACAAATTGCAAGTTTGAGTATTTGATCATACATGATAATGGTTGAATCTTAATGTTAATCTTGGTAAAAATGACTATTTATGAACTAGTTAGCAAATGTGTAGAATCATGCCCATTAGGTGTTTGTTAAAATGCCTAAATGGGAACTATAGTGTTGAAATTCGAGTGAAACGCGTAATTGGCTAACTTGACTAATTACACGAGATATGGGATAAAATGGTTTCTAATCATGAGATAGAATTGCCTTGATTGTGCATATTATATGAATAACGGTAGTTGATTTTAGAAAGTCGAAATAACCAATGATGAAGTGGAATAGAAGTTTCGACATAAAATCCGTAAGATGAAATAGTCATAATAATGATGACTAACCTAATCGTCTTACAAATTTTGATGATAGTTTGACTCTTAACGAGCTAGGTGAAAGCTTGAAGAAGGAAGCGGGTCAAACGAATCCAGAATGAAGGAAAAAGCATATTTCGGATGCAAGGTGCTTAAATGTCCTTAACGGGTTAAAATAAGCACTTGAGTATAAGCGGGTTTAAAATGTGTAGGAAACCCGTGGTTTGAGCCAAATATGATAGACGATATAGAAATTAGAAGATTCATGAGAATTTGGGATCAAACAAATAAGTTTGTTTGATAAATACATGAATGGGTTAAATGGGTAAAATTCTAGTTTAAGCCGAATGCATAAAAGTCTTAAAATTTGCTAATCCGGATGTTGGATTTTGACTCCATATGATGAAGGGTCAAATTACAATCACATAGGAAGAAACGGTAGGTCAAACGGACAAGCGGTTTGAAAGATACGAAAGTTTTCGTGTCGTTAAACGGCAAAATAGAGAGGTGGAATGCAGGGACCACCGTAATTTACGGTACCACCGTAAATTACGGTGGAGTTGATATGTGTTACGGTGGTTATATACTGATTTACGGTGGAAGAACGATTTACGGTGGAAGAACAAACCTTCAGGGGCTGCCGTAATTTACGGTCCCACCGTAAATTACGGTGGACCCAGAAACAAAATGCATTTTAATTACTTTTAGTTCCCGGATTCTTTTAGATGCGTTTTAAATCCGTATGACTAAAGCATTTCATGTTTTATGAAATGTAGGTACTTAGTGGATGCCGGATGAAGATCAAGCTCAACGAAAAACCGAACACGATATAGATTCACGCTTCCGCACTTTGCCACGTTGTAGATTTTAATCAACGGATTCGATTCACGTTATGTAGAATAACTTATAATTTGTAAAAGTTTTAATAAACCCGTATTTTTATAGCATGTGTAGTCTTAACTACACATCTAATTTTTGGTAATTACATACAAAATCGTTAATCAGTAACTAGGGTGTTACAAGTTGGTATCAGAGCCTTGGTTTAAGAGATTCAAGTATGGTGGGGAGAACCATGCTTGGACTTAAACCTTACGCTCTTGATAAAGAATAGTGTTCGGTTCGAGGCTTGATCGCAAATCCGGTAAGTACGTGTATGCTAATGTGTTGTAACCAACACATAGGGCTATCGTGTGATACACGTTACCCCCAATTAAAATGATTGATATAGTTGATGAAAATACGCGCGTTGACGCGTATAGTAGAAAAAGCCTTGTATTATAATACGGGCGATTATTGAAGTTGACGTTACTAACTTTTGTGAATGTTTTAATTGAAGGACGCTCGCGTTTGAAGACGACGAGAGTCAAATGAATTGTGGATATGATGATAGAACGGTCCAAAGTATGACAAGAGGAGCATGCTCACCGAGGACTAAATTGCGTAACGACCGCGAACAAGGTTAATGGCAAGGAACGCCCGTCGGGGCAAACATTACCAGGTGCATATTTTAAATAATCGCACAAATAGTAATATGCAACAAATATGAAGAAATTGAAAGTTGCATATGTAGATTAAAAAAAAAAAACTTGGAAAAACCCGAATAGAAAATATATTCGGATATTGTTTCCAAGAGAAACAAGTAGAGGCATTACTACGTAGGGCGTGATGTGAAAACTATAAAAAGGTCATGTGTGTCATGTGTTAATCGCTTACTCTGGCCAAGTAAGTAGTGGCATATAATACCATGAACTTCTTATGGCGGACACGTTTACATCCGATGTAGTAAGGGCGGGGTGAATGGGACTAATTAAAAAGTACCCAAATGAATTAGATAAGCAAAATATTCGATAATAATGTAAACGCACAACCGAGTGACGGAAGCGTAATACATTAGGATAATGAGCCCGAGTGAAGGGACAAAGAAGCATGTTAATTGATTTAGACTAGTATTGGGAGGGAGTGTACTTACACTCGAACCCAGAAAAACGCAAGCATGTAAATTGATTTAGACTAGAATTGGGAGGGAGTGTACTTACACTCGAACCCAGAAAAACGCAAGCATGTAAATTGATTTAGACTAGTATTGGGAGGGAGTGTACTTACACTCGAACCCAGAAAACGCAAGCATGTAAATTGATTTAGACTAGTATTGGGAGGGAGTGTACTTACACTCGAACCCAGAAAACGCAAGCATGTAAATTGATTTAGACTAGTATTGGGAGGGAGTGTACTTACACTCGAACCCAGAAAACGCAAGCATGTAAATTGATTTAGACTAGTATTGGGAGGGAGTGTACTTGCACTCGAACCCAGAAAACGCAAGCATGTAAATTGATTTAGACAAGTATTGGGAGGGAGTAGACTTACACTCGAACTCGGAAAGTGCGAATATGTCCCTTAACGGGTCGTTTATGTAAAACGTCAAACTTAAGGACAAAGCCAGAAAATTTCGCCCGGAAATAAACAAATGAAGCCTTAGACTACGGTCGAGGTCAACTAAAGCTCATAAGCGAAAATGTACGATTTTAAACATAGCAAGGTATGCTTTGAAGCTATATATGAATGTATATACATTTGAATGTAGATACAAGAAAAAGATGATTTACGGGATCGTCATAACCTACGGGATTTAAACACAGTGTTAAGGTCTACGGGACCAGGATGACCCTTGGGTCACGAAAAGAAAGGGAAATAAACCTTAGAGTTTTCAGTAAAAAGGGGGTGAAGAGCTAAGGAAATAGCCTGCGAGGCTACGTGAAAGAACCTATGGGTTACTTAACAAAGCGAGAGAACCAGTTGAAAATCCCCGCATAAAACTAAGACTGTAAAGGGATAAATTACAGACTGTCAATGTCCTGTTACGGATAATTGACAAAAGATTAAGAGAAGATCCTAAACTAAAACCTTGGTTTTAGTAAGAAATAACGTTTTTACGAATGAGAATCCTGATAGGAAATTGAATATTAAGCACGAAAGGTTCAGGTCTTGACACCGATAGGCGCAAGACGTTATATTCAAAAGTGATATTTCGGAAAGGAAATTTTGATATAAATTAAACATGATGTAACAATGATCACGGTCAAGAAATGTAATGTGAAGTAGAATCACATTATAACCAAGCAAGCGGTAAAAAGTAACTGGACTAATAAGTCTAGTTACTGAGACCGGTCAAGGTCATTTAAATAAATTTGGTTTGCTTGTAAGCGGTAGGTTCGGTATGACCGAATCGAATAAATAAAATTGAAGATATAAGAAATTGCTGCTAAAAGTGAAAAGATTTCACTAAAGGCCTTTAAACGAGTCAAAATAACGGATTCATAAGGAATTCGATAGTATATGAAAGCGATGGACATCGCTAAGTTAATTAAACTAGTGGAAATAACGAGATTTCGTTATTTTAAGTTGCACTAAGTCATATGAGATACGTAGACAATTAGTGACCAAAAAGATGTTACCATGCTTATCTGGTAATACTAATAATTGGTTAAAAGTATAGGTAATGTTTAAATGATATCTCGGATCAAATACATTGAGTTTAAACTCAATAAATCATGTAAGAAAAGGTTTCGAGGACGAAACCTCTTTAAGGGGGGTAGACTTGTAACACCCCGAAAATGGGTTTGGTAATCAAACTCCATTAATACTAAAAGACGGGTAAAGTACCGTTAGTAGTAAAAGTGACCAGGTGAATATTTGGATTTAAATAAGAAATCCTAATAAAAAAAAATATACAAACAAATCAAAGTTTTAAGGAAATTGAGCCTATAAGAGCCCGAGTTAACGAGACTTTAAATAAAACGGGTTATAACTCCCGGGACCCACTAAATAACTAGGAATATCAACCTAGTTAGTCTAGTGTTTTAAAATAGTGAGGAACTTGATGTAGTAATCTTTATAAACTTGGGTAAAGTTGAGGGATTAAAATGGTTAAAGTGAGAAAATGGTTTTTATTAATTAAAGTTAAAAACACCAAAACACACACCTTGTGTGTGTGTTCTGGTCGTACAAACACAGGAGCCAGGAAGAGCTCTCAAGCTCAAACCCTAAAACACAGAAATTCATCAAATTGAAGGAGCAAATCAAGTCCAAATCAAAATCCGAGTATGAATTAGTGATCTCCATTGAAAAAGGAGTCACGAGGTATGTAAATTTCTTGGTAAATCTCTAGTTGAAATTCTGAGCAAACCTAGAGAATTCGAATCTAAGCCTGCATGTATGTAGTTTGGATGAAATTAGGGATGAAACTATGTCTAGTAGTAAACCCTAGCCATGTATTTGTTGAATTGATGTTCATTGTTGTGAATTCATAATCATACACTCATGTGTCAAGTGGGTTTTGATTATGTAGATAAGATGATAATATAGTTGTGTTAGAAATCATCATAAATGATAGTAGATGCAAGATACTTGAACAAATTGCAAGTTTGAGTATTTGATCATACATGATAATGGTTGAATCTTAATGTTAATCTTGGTAAAAATGACTATTTATGAACTAGTTAGCAAATGTGTAGAATCATGCCCATTAGGTGTTTGTTAAAATGCCTAAATGGGAACTATAGTGTTGAAATTCGAGTGAAACGCGTAATTGGCTAACTTGACTAATTACACGAGATATGGGATAAAATGGTTTCTAATCATGAGATAGAATTGCCTTGATTGTGCATATTATATGAATAACGGTAGTTGATTTTAGAAAGTCGAAATAACCAATGATGAAGTGGAATAGAAGTTTCGACATAAAATCCGTAAGATGAAATAGTCATAATAATGATGACTAACCTAATCGTCTTACGAATTTTGATGATAGTTTGACTCTTAACGAGCTAGGTGAAAGCTTGAAGAAGGAAGCGGGTCAAACGAATCCAGAATGAAGGAAAAAGCATATTTCGGATGCAAGGTGCTTAAATGTCCTTAACGGGTTAAAATAAGCACTTGAGTATAAGCGGGTTTAAAATGTGTAGGAAACCCGTGGTTTGAGCCAAATATGATTGACGATATAGAAATTAGAAGATTCATGAGAATTTGGGATCAAACAAATAAGTTTGTTTGATAAATACATGAATGGGTTAAATGGGTAAAATTCTAGTTTAAGCCGAATGCATAAAAGTCTTAAAATTTGCTAATCCGGATGTTGGATTTTGACTCCATATGATGAAGGGTCAAATTACAATCACATAGGAAGAAACGGTAGGTCAAACGGACAAGCGGTTTGAAAGATACGAAAGTTTTCGTGTCGTTAAACGGCAAAATAGAGAGGTGGAATGCAGGGACCACCGTAATTTACGGTACCACCGTAAATTACGGTGGAGTTGATATGTGTTACGGTGGTTATATACTGATTTACGGTGGAAGAACAAACCTTCAGGGGCTGCCGTAATTTACGGTCCCACCGTAAATTACGGTGGACCCAGAAACAAAATGCATTTTAATTACTTTTAGTTCCCGGATTCTTTTAGATGCGTTTTAAATCCGTATGACTAAAGCATTTCATGTTTTATGAAATGTAGGTACTTAGTGGATGCCGGATGAAGATCAAGCTCAACGAAAAACCGAACACGATATAGATTCACGCTTCCGCACTTTGCCACGTTGTAGATTTTAATCAACGGATTCGATTCACGTTATGTAGAATAACTTATAATTTGTAAAAGTTTTAATAAACCCGTATTTTTATAGCATGTGTACACATCTAATTTTTGGTAATTACATACAAAATCGTTAATCAGTAACTAGGGTGTTACATTTGGCTTAAGGAATAAGTATGGGTTCATCATATGTCATTCATTGACATTCATGGAACTTATTCCAAATGGAATATTCAGACATAATTCATTTATCATTTAAAAGACTATCAACTTGTATCTAACTTTTGTCACATATGGCTGACGTTCTTAGAAGAAATCTATTCATGTATGTACTTAATAAGATTTCTATTAGACATGTCCCTAAAGTTTCTTATGATATCTGGACATTAAAGAAATCAAATAAAGTCTAACGTATATGTGATAGGTTCCCACGTCACGTAGCTCATTGAAACTTCTCTTGTAGCATTCTAGAGATATTAAAGATCAGTGGGAGCATTAAGTGTCTTAATAATAACTTGCAATCGTTGCAAGAGGTGGGGGAGTGAAAACTTTATATTACTTCAATTTACACCTCTTGTACACCTCTTGTACAAGTCACCGCTCCATCACGACACTGTTTCATCAATATTTGTCTCCTTAAAATCTAATGCTACTCTTACAAAAGTTTCATTGTTGCTTAATTATGGGCACACTTAGATTTCTTACCTGAACTAACATAATCCTCAACAAGAGAAATCACAACGACTAACGTCATTAATTTGTGTTTCTCTATTAGAATTTGTTGGTCGTTACATATTGACCCTAAGCATGCTGAGTTCCTAAAGATTTCTAAGGTCAGTGGGAGCAGTCAAAGTCCTTATCATGACTTGCAAGGAATACAAGAGGCGGGGGGAAGAGAGTCATTAAATTTCACTCCGAATTTAACTCCGATTACACCTCTTGTACACCATACTGCACCAACTCTTACAAACTTAGAATCCTGAAAATGATAGCAACCTAACCAAGAGCTAATCCATAAAACTGAAACTTCTAATGAACCCAATAATCAACTCAGGAGGTCATCTAGGTTTAAAAGCCTACTAACTTTGATGATTACATAACCTCCCTAACTGAAGTTGAAATGGATTTTGGAAAAGTTTACTGGTCATATCTCTTCAAATTAAGCCATTAGTGTCAATCAATATTCTTTTAAATGGAATAAAACAGTTTTCTAGTAAAACTGATTTTATGTGTTCTTATAACGTTTGGGATTTGATTGAATTACCTAAGAGTGTTCATAACTAAACCAAATCCTGATATAAGCGTTACGACACTCAAAAGCATGATTGATTGTCAAAGGTTGTACTTAGGAAGAGATAAATTATTAAAGAATCTTTATTACATATCTTATAGAAGATTTCTTTGAGGATCATCACTGTTCTAGTAGCTTATAATAGTTTAAAGCCACATTAGATGAACATTATAAACAATTTTCCATAACAAATGGCTGACACATTTACATGTTCATTAGATAACAACCTGAAGTTTCAAACTGAAGGTTAAAGAACACTTTATTTGTAAGCCAATAATATCCATGTATGGGTTAATGCAAACATCATAATGTGATGAAAAGCTAACGTAATTATTTTCATCAAGAATCAAGTGGATTAATGTACCTACATCAAAATGAGTGGGAGCAACTAAGATAAACTTGTCTATATAGATGATATTCTTTTGACAAGTATATGTTACATAAGTCAAAGCATTGTTAACACAAACTTTGATATAATATATCTCAGAGATATCTCTTACGTGATAGATATCATAACATACCGAGATAGACCTAGTGGGACATTAGTTCTGTTCCATAACTTTAACCACAAATGGGTCCTTAAATGTGTAACAAACAATACTGCTCTCCTTTAGAGGATAATAGGATAAATGAGATTGTTTATTTACGCTTCATTAATTAGAAGCCTTATGTAAGTTCAAGTCTATACTCGTTTAGATATTACTCACATTGCAACACACTAGATATGTCTAGATTAATGTGAAGCATCTAATGGAGTATTACAATATCTTTAAAAGAAATGAGAGACTATAATTTAAAGAAGAAGTGAGAATTAAAACCGGTTTATTACTTTAGCTTTGAGATATTCAAAGATGATAAAATGTAATTTCGGGTATATCTTTATGTCAGCAGACAAAACCTATTTCATGGAGGAGTCATAATGCACTGATATCAACAACCTAAGTTATAACGACATAATATAGTCACTAAATGTTGTTGGAAATTTATCAGTGGACTCATAAGTTTATTAACTCCATATAATTAATGTTTTGAAGACTTAGTGTGATAAAGTCAGCTACCATGACTCCTTGAACAGTAACAGTTCAAGAGGTGCTGCATTAAGTTTCGATACGCGATTAATTATTTGTTTATGAACGAATTGAGGAAACTAAGTTTTGTATCGAATACATTCATGATATGCTTAAGGATCCTATAACTGAAGGGCTATTACCCATAAGTCTTATTAAGAGAGCTCAGAGACGGGTATTAATTGATGGCCATGCGCAACTGCATATCGTACTATGAATGACTAAGTATTAATTAATTTTCCTCATCAGTTTGATTTTGTATGTCTCTAAGAATATGTCAAGCTAGCATAATGGCATATAGACTAATATAGTTACAAATCAAACAAAGGGCTTATGCGTATTTTGATCATAACGATTAGGTTTTAAATTAAGGCTATAGTATGATTAATGGGGGTCCTGAGTCGCATAATGATTCAACGGCTGTATTTCTCTGCTATAGTACTTGTTTAAGGCTAAAATGAGTGTTAACTCCTGATCAGGCTTATCTAATACTCATAGTAATGATTACTCGGCTAAGTGGGAGAATGTAAGATTAAATATATTATGGTATAATATTTAATCTAGTAGCCATTATAATCATTTACATTATATAGATCAAAATATATAATAACCTATTAAATAATTAGTTGGTAATTGTTGATGGACCATATTACCCTTATTAACTAATTAGGTTTCCTCCTGGGTGCTTATATAAGGAGAATTATGTGGAGGTTAAAGGGTTACTCAGTTACACAATTAGGAAAACCCTAATAACACATAACATCAATCGACCTCCATCTCCATAACCGAATCCCCTATTCGGTTTCTTAGCCACCATCATCAGTTAGCATTCTAAGGAGGAACCAGATCACACTGACAATTATGTCGAACTCGATGTCATCTTCTCTGACTGGATTCTCCACTGTCTAATGCAATCAAAGGTATGTTTTCATGTTTTCCTTTATGTTTAAACAGAACTGAACCAACAATTTTAAGATGAGGGTTTTGTGAATGAGAAAGATAGAAGAGGTCTGGGTATATGAAAATATAAAAATAGAGATAGTTTTGTGGTTTGGGCAGATAGTATGGTTGGTTAAATAGAGAAGGGGAATAAAATATTTGAATTTGATTTTTTATACCAAACGGTAAAAAATATTTGACAGCGGTCAAATATTCCTCAATCCACGCAAATGTCACGCGGTTTTCTCTACTAGCCAAACCAACCCGCATGGGTGACGGCGGTGTGCTAGCACGGGTTAGAACCCGATTTCGTCTACCCGGGTGGTGCCCTGTGCGAAAGGACCTTTGCTATGCCCAGTCAACATTGATGGCCTGAGCTAGCAGTTCACCTCCGTCCATTGAAGTTACAGCTTTCTCCGGTTCCTCATAGTTTTCATATTCGATAAGTGCATACCCCTGTATAATAGATATAATACAACACCAAAATCTAACTAACAAGATCACTTAATACAACACCAAAATCTTCCTTTACAATTTATATAGAGAAGGTAATTACTAATTATTAGTTGGTTAATCCGGTCACGAATCCAGAAACTTTTTCAGAGGGTTTCTTTTGATAGATTCTCACTAATTTTTTTTCCAAATCATACAAGGTTACACTAAAATTTTCCATTTTTTTTAAACCGAGCCGCCACTGGGTTAATTGCCATGAACACTCAATACAACGATACAGATGAATAATATTTTCCGTGTATTGAATAACTAAAAACCAGATCTCTTTATAGACAGATATTATAATGATCTCTAGATCAAGTGGTGGAGGACTTGCATTTCTCTTGCGAGATGCAGGTTCAACTCCCACTTGGTGCGGAGTGAGGCACTGGTGGGCAATGATAGGAGACTCAGGGAAACCTGGGTTGGATCCTTGAGCCAAACGGGTTTTACCGGTAATTTCACTGTCGTGCATACGGGCGGGTGGGTTACCGGGTTTTCCCCGGAATTGGTGGTGGGTTTGGGTTACTCTCGGAGTACTCCGTTTGTCCAGTGGGTGCCCCGAGAGTGCTCAGGATTGATTCTGTTGGCCGTTAAAAAAAATTATAATCTCTCTATAAAGAGATTTGGTTTTAAATTGTTAAATTCACAAAATATTTTATGTTGTTATTTGTAAATTTGTTTGATACTTGTGTTATACCTCCAATTGGAAGCTTTAACGAAGGTGATGAGACTTTGACTAAGGTTTTTCATATGCTCGATTTGCTACACTTTGCTTCAATTGACACGTTGATCCGAACGTCCTTAGCCGAGTTTATTATCTAGGGTGGAGATACAATAGGAAGTTTATTTGGCTAGGAAGGCTAGGAAGTGATCTTGACTATCCATTTAGTTAATCAAGGGCTAAGATTAAATCAGGGAAATTGAAAGAAAGAAAAGAGGCGCGTGAGTTTGTTTAGGGGCATTCTAGTCAATCCAAGCCAATAGTTTCCCTCTCCTCCAATTCCCCCCCATTTTTTAAACGTTAATAACTCTTTCATACGACATTATTTTTTTTATAAAAATTGCACCAAAAAAACGAGCGTTTTTTTATCTTTAAAACGAGTATACTATTGCTATATTTAAAAAAAAAATTAAAACCCAGTTGCGTAAAACGCAATAGAAAAACCCCCAGTTACGTAAAACGCAATGAAAAAAAAACCTAAAAAATGACATTTTTCTAAAACGCAATGCACCAAAAATACAAAGTAATGACTTATTTGTAAAACGCAATGGCCAGAAAACACAAAGAAATGTGTTATTTCTAAAACGCAATAGCCTAAAAACTTAAAAGAAAGTGTAGTTTGTAAAACGCAATAGACTGAAAACACATAAAAATGTGTTTTACCTAAAACGCAATGCACCAAAAACACAAATACATGTCTTATTTGTAAAACGCAATGGCCAGAAAACACTTAAAATGTCTGTTTTCTAAAACGCAATGGACTGAAAACACCTAAAAAAGTGTTTTACCTAAAACGCAATGCACCAAAACACTTCAAGAATGTGTTTTTCTAAAACGCAATGGCCAGAAAACAACACCAAAGAAAATGTTCTTTCTAAAACGCATTGAACAATGACAATAGTTCTGTCTGTGCTGTGAACTGTCTGGACCAATGCAGTTTCCAGAGACAATTTACAGAAAATTAATTTTTCTAATGCATTTTTACTACAGCAATTCAACCCCAGCCAGGGGCTCTGCCCCTTGGACCCCGCCAGGGGCTGCCGTCCCTGGGACCCCGCTACCAGGGGCGCTGCCCCCGACCCCCGCTAAAATCGTAAAACGCAATGACTAAATCAAAAACCCATATCGTAAACATGAAATTAAAGAATTTCTTACATGGATCGAAGTGATTACTTCAACAATTGACGATTTTTGAATGATTGAAACACTTATCAGCGCTCGAATCGAACGGATCGAGTGATTATCTTCAAAATCACCGGAAAAAACGAGATTTTGTATGAAATTAAAATGGGTTTTCTTCAAAAAAGCTGAAGAACACGTTGATCGGGTGTTTGAATCATTGATTGGTGATGAAAATCGCACTATAATGTAGTGATTATTGAGATAGAAAGTGAAGAATAGGTTGAAGATGATGGGTTTTGAAAATGGTGGGTTTTGAAGTTACTGGGTTTTGAAAAGGAAGAAGAAAGGGTTAGATTGACTAAAATACCCTTTTTCTTTATTTTAAATGTTGCCACATGTCCTAATCCTATTGCTTGCTAGACTTCCTAGCAAAAATAAACTTCCTATTTGATCTTTTCCCTTATTATCTATTATATTTGCTATTATTTGATTTGTTGTTTATTTATTAGTTTGTTTGTTAATCATTACTCTATCTTTAGTTTGAATAAGGCCATGGGGTATGGGGCTTGGGTTGGGGGAAAACGCCCAAGCCACCATCCCGGGGGGGGGGGGGGGCTTGGGTTGGGGAGTGGCCCTTGGGGATTGGGTTTCAAGCCGGGCGTCGGGCGGGGGAAGCGAGCTGACATGGCGGGCTGTGTATGGCCAAAAGAAAAGAGCCGTTGGCCAACTGCTATATTAAAAAAAAATTAATTTTTTCTTCCATTTTTTCACTATAAAAATCACATTTTTCTTCTATTTTTTACCACATTCAACCACATCTTCTATAAAACTCACATTTTTCTTCCATTTTCCTTCTACAAAACGAAAAAATGCATCCTTACAACCGTCATTTTGACGCGAGCAACCCGTATGGATTCCAAGAAAATAATCCTAGCCCACCGCCCACTCGTCCAATAGCTCGTCCATTTTTCATACACTCTCCTATGCCCGACTTTGCGGCCTGAGTATGGAAGAAATGCCTCAAGAAGGCGTGCTCAAAAATCTAGATCTAATACGGCATCGCCTTCAGCTGGGAGTTCTGGCTCGCGTGTAACACCCTTGCTTGATTAAATTTCGTAAAAATACATTTTATATAAATTTCGTAAAAATACATGTTTATACGATTACACGTAGTATGACAATACGAGTTTACAAAAACTTTTACAATTTAAAAGTTTATGAACAACTTAATGTAATTGAATTCGTCGTTTAAATGATACGACGAAACGTCGCGCGGAAGCTTTTAACTTTATTGTGTTCGGTTCTTCTTCGAGCTTGATCTTCATCCGGGCACTCTTGGCAATCACCTATGATCAAAACCAACTTAGAAGTTAGTTTTGATAGTTAAATAACAAGTTTAAACAAGTTATATGGGTCAAACAAACAAAATTAAACATTTTTCAAGTTCAGGGGGCTAGGCGTCACGCCTAGGGGCTAGACGCCCCACCTAGCCCCCTTTTTGGCAGATTGTTGTTATTATGTTGCTGTACATACCCAACATGACTCAATTTCACGGAAACGAGCATAACTCTCTCGTTTTTAATCCGTTTTACCCGATTCTTTTTCCTACGCGTCCGTAATTTAATTCTCCATCATATGGAGTTAAAATCCTACACCCAACATAAGAAATTTTTGAGACTTCTAAGCCCTCGACTCATTACCTTTTTGCCGAATTTTAACCCGTTCATTATTTTATCACACCAACATGTTTGTTTGATCTTTAAACTCATGAAATTCATTATTTCAATATCTCCTATCATATTAATCTCAATTCACGGTTTTCTTACATAATAAAATCCCGTTTACGCTTAAATGCTTATTTTGACCCGTTAAGGGTATTTACGCATTTTAGTCTAGAACTTGTGCTTTTCTTTTGACGCCACAAAAATTCCATATCTAATTAACTACAACTATTCCACCACAACTATTTTGTGGTGGATTTAACATATGAACCCCTTTTTCCCAATTTTACCCATTGGTTGGTCATTTTTCGTAATTGACTATTTCTAGGCGTTCGACCCACAAATGTTTTTGCCTAGAACTTTTATACACATCTAAGGGTTACAAACTCATAATATAAGTTTCTAAACAACCTCTAAGGGTCGTTTACACTGTTTACCTATTAAGGGCTCTTTGGTCACATTTAATCCTTCATTTTCAAAAATGAAGGATTTCGGCTAGATATTTGACCTTCTTTGCACTTTTAACTATAAGTCCACATATGCGTACCTGGCACGGGTCATAGCATTGACCCGTTTACATACCTCTTGCTTTAAATTTTCTAATTAAAGCAACGCAACACATGTTATTTCCTGTAATCACAAAACTCAACAAGTAATCGTCAATTATTAATGTCAAATGGTATTAACACACCATTTGACCCGTTTAGTCGACATGACCATTTATCAACGTATGCTGGTATATTAATTTCATCATGCTCCTTGAACCAAATTCCGGTTCGCGCCGTGAGTTTTACTACATAAAAGACATTTTCTTAATGTGTCCGACCCGTTATATCTTTTACCAAATGGTGTCTTTATTTTTTTTTGTTATCACTATTATTTTAACTATTAATTTGACCCATTTGGTTGTCGAGTGAATTCCATCACCTCATTGACATACCAACTCAGCCATTTTCGCTATATCAACTTTAAACATATTTTAACTAAGCTTGTCTGTATAAATGTAACGAGACGACAAGTCACGTACCTTTAAAGCGTTCCCTTCAAGCGCATGTCCACTCCGGTTTGTCCGCTTGAAAACTCGACTCCTTTGTCTATAGAGTTCAATCAACGATGTGTTTAGAACTCCTTTTAATCACATATCGCATAATAGTCAAAACATCACAATTAGGTGTTTTAACTTCAAAATTCCAGTTTCGAGCCTTCTTTGAGGCATTTCAACAAACACTTTAAAGGCAGAATTTTACATGATTATATAGCAAATCCCTAGCTTATCATCTAGCCCAAATTTCACATCAATCAACCCATTTTACACAATTGTTAGCTTCTAAAATTCTGAAGTCACTTCACAATTGTCAAATTACACTAGAACAACACCCAATTTTCTAGTGTTTATCAAGTTCTACATAACCCACTAATCACCTACAATGGTGTTCATGGATTTTACTAAAATCTCACATGATTTAAACTTGTATTTGTCTAGGGTTTGTCCCTAGACACTATATTGTTCCTAATTCATCATAAAACAAACATGCAACCATAAATTTCAGATTTTCCCAATTTCATGAGAATTTCGAGTTGAGAGTTTTCATCAAATTTTACATACCTTGTAATCCTCTTGTGATGAGGATTAGTAATCTATGCTCGATTTTCGATTCTAACTTGATTTGAGCCCTCAATTTTGTGAATTATGTGATGAACTAGGGCTTGGTGATGCTCGATTTTTTTTCTAATTAAGTTTCAGATTTTACAAGATAAGCCCCTCCACTTTTGAATAACTTAAAGTTTGGTTATTTTAACCCTATTTCAAGTTATTTCTAGACTTGTAGTTAACTAGGTTAAAATTCCTAGTTAGTAAATTCTTGTGTATTTATACTTTATAATTCTAATATAAAGTTTTATATTTTTCGGGGTAACTTTATCGGGTTAATTTTTACCACTAACGGTATTTTACCCGTCTTTACTATTAACGTGGTTTGATTACCAAACCCGTTTTTGGGATGTTACAAGTCTACCCCCCATAAAGAGGTTTCGTCCCCGAAACCTTATTTACGTAGTTCATTGGTTTAATCAAACGAACCTAGTTTCGTTTTCAAGGCTCCCGTTTCCTTTGGTTAAAAGTTTTCATGTATACTGACGCGTACGTCTTTCATGTGTAAGGCCTCGCGGGCCGTTACTTACAGCTTATAACCCTTTATCTTTATTGACTAAGTTGTCACTTGACCACTTAGTCTCGTTAGTCTTTTAATAGGTCTATCCCACGCTTGTGTTATATTAACAAGCGCTTGTATTTGTTATGACGCTTTCTTAACTTTGAATAGTTTTACCGGCTAGACTAATTAGTCGCCGTCACCTCATACCCCGTAACTCACGTTACAACGTGATCATTTTTTATATTTCTTTTCTTGTCCGTGAGCGTGTCACGTCACATTTAAGTTTAATTCAACGTTTCTTTATCATACTTCTTCTTTTCGAATGTATCGTCTCGCACTTATCGATGTTAAAACCCATACTCTTTGATATTTGTTATTTCCGAATTCGCATTATAGTATTCATATTTGTTAAAACGTTATTTCTTACTAAAACTGAATTTTTAGTTTAACGTTTTTTTTAACTATGTCAATTACTCATATCAAGGAAATTGACAACCCATAATCTATTGTTTTCCGTTCTCGTTTTACGTGGGGGTTCGTAACAAGTTCCCTCACCTTACACTATTGACCCGTAGGTTCCTTCACTTAACCTTGTAGGTTATTTCCTTAAGCTTTCACCTCTTTAAGGCGAGGCCCTTATGATCCCTTTGCTTCAATTCATGACCCGTGGGTCATTTTGGCCCCGTACGTTACACTAATTAATATCCCATAGGTTATGATGATCCTGTAGATCATCTTTTATTCGAGTCTTTATTCAAATGTATATACGTTTATATACGCATATGGCGTTAAGGCACCCCTTTTTATGTTTAGAATTATTCACCTTTACTTTTTAGATTTCATTTGACCTTGACCGTAGTCTAAGGCTACATTGTTTTCTTTCGAATTATCTTTCCAACTTCTTGACTTCTAACGTCAATTACACGTCAGTTTGCCCTACACTTACCGTTACCCGGTTCTTACCTATACTTGTTTACGTCCCATTACCCGGGTTCTTTTATTTTAATGTTTTTAACGCCTATAACTCCTTTACATAGGTTTATTAATATTTCACACTTTTATTTATTCGATTCGCGCTTACTTACTTTAGCAAGTGTCATTCTTTATTAAATTTGTTTGACTTGTTCGTGTGAAAATTCATCACTTATGAATGTCAAACTTCAGTCTTTGTTCGAACCGTTCAGCTTTGAAATAGTTGAACGTAATTTATCAAAATTTCTATTTGCAGTATCTTATCGTCCTTTAGTCATGACCCAAAACCCGAGTCTTTTGACTTTCCATACGCGTTCCTGTTTCTCAGTCTACGCATGCGTTTAATTCCTTACCCATCAACCGGGTGTTTTACCGAAATCGTTATCGTTGCACCCCTTCCGGTATGCATTAAGACTTCATTTCGATTTACTTGGTCATCTTAGCGAAATCCGTCGCTTTTATTCGACCATGTCTTTTATTCTTTACGTGACCACCATTGGCGGCCTTATTAATTATGAGTGACGATTATCATCGTTATTCTTGCTTTACTACGACTAGAGTTAACAACCTTGATTATCTTTTTCGTGTGGGCAACACCTTTGTTTTTATGACCCGGCGGTCATCTATACTTTGGTTTTACTTGCCTGTTTTGTTCACCATGGCCCTTTCGTCCAAGATGACTTATTTTCGTGAATTTTCTTTTGATCATTCATTTATATCATCATTTACATTAATCCTTGTCCCTTCTATCGGGCTCATTATCCTAATGTAATACGCTTCCGTCACTCGGCTGTGCGTTTACATTATTTTCAACTATTTTGTTCATTTGTTTCATTTGGGTACTTTTTAATTTGTCCCATTCACCCCGTCCTTACTACATCGGATGTAAATGTGTCCGCTATAAGAAGTTCATGGTATCATATGCCACTACTTACTTGGCCAGAGTAAGCGATTAACACATGACACGCATGACCTTTTTATAGTTTTCACATCACGCCCTATGTAAGTAATGCCTCTATTTAGTTTTCTTGGAAATAATATCCTGGATAGGTATTCTATTCAGGTTTTCCAAGTTTCTAATTTACATATGCAACAATCATTCTCTACATGTTTGTTGGATATTGTTATTTGTGCGATTATATTTAAAAGCACGCACCTGGTAATGCTTGCCCCGACGTGCGTTTCTTACCATTAACTTTGTTCGCGGTCGTTACGCGATTTAGTCCTTGGTGAGCATGCTCCTCTTGTCATACTTCGGACCGTTCCTCTATCATATCCGTAATTTGTTTAACCTTGTCATCTTCAAATGCGAGTTTCCTCCAATTAAAACATTCATAAAGGTTAGTAATGTCAACTTTACTAAATGCCCGTATCATAATACAAGGCTTTTCTACTATACGTGTTAACACACGTAATTTTGTTAACTATATCCATTATTTAATTGAGGTATCGTATATTACACGATAACCCTATGTGTTGTTTACAACACTTTAACATGCTAAACCATTAAAATACACGTACTTACCGGATTTGCGATCAAGCCTCGAACCGAACACACTTTACTTTTTAACCATGAGCTCTGATTACCAACTTGTAACACCCTTGCTTGATTAATACAATATTTTATATAAATTTCATAAAAATACATGTTTATACGATTACACGTAGTATGACAATACGAGTTTATAAAAACTTTTACAA
This sequence comes from Helianthus tuberosus, assembly GCA_030545235.1. Taxonomy (NCBI): domain Eukaryota; kingdom Viridiplantae; phylum Streptophyta; class Magnoliopsida; order Asterales; family Asteraceae; genus Helianthus; species Helianthus tuberosus. The sequence goes on from CM060355.1 coordinate 13,205,107, forward strand.
TTTAAAAGTTTATGAACAACTTAATGTAATTGAATTCGTCGTTTAAATGATACGACGAAACGTCGAGCGAAAGCTTTTAACTTTATCGTGTTCGGTTCTTCTTCGAGCTTGATCTTCATCCGGGCACTCTTGGCAATCACCTATGATCAAAACCAACTTAGAAGTTAGTTTTGATAGTTAAATAACAAGTTTAAACAAGTTATATGGGTCAAACAAACAAAATTAAACATTTTTCAAGTTCAGGGGGGCTAGGCGTCACGCCTAGGGGCTAGACGCCTCACCTAGCCCCTTTTTTGGCAGATTGTTGTTATTATGTTGCTGTACATACCCAGCATGACACGATTTCACGGAAACGAGCATAACTCTCTCGTTTTTAATCCGTTTTACCCGATTCTTTTTCCTACGCGTCCGTAATTTAATTCTCCATCATATGGAGTTAAAATCCTACACCCAACATAAGAAATTTTTGAGACTTCTAAGCCCTCGACTCATTACCTTTTTGCCGAATTTTAACCCGTTCATTATTTTATCACACCAACATGTTTGTTTGATCTTTAAACTCATGAAATTCATTATTTCAATATCTCCTATCATATTAATCTCAATTCACGGTTTTCTTACATAATAAAATCCCGTTTACGCTTAAATGCTTATTTTGACCCGTTAAGGGTATTTACGCATTTTAGTCTAGAACTTGTGCTTTTCTTTTGACGCCACAAAAATTCCATATCTAATTAACTACAACTATTCCACCACAACTATTTTGTGGTGGATTTAACATATGAACCCCTTTTTCCCAATTTTACCCATTGGTTGGTCATTTTTCGCAATTGACTATTTCTAGGCGTTCGACCCACAAATGTTTTTGCCTAGAACTTTTATACACATCTAAGGGTTACAAACTCATAATATAAGTTTCTAAACAACCTCTAAGGGTCGTTTACACTGTTTACCTATTAAGGGCTCTTTGGTCACATTTAATCCTTCATTTTCAAAAATGAAGGATTTCGGCTAGATATTTGACCTTCTTTGCACTTTTAACTATAAGTCCACATATGCGTACCTGGCACGGGTCATAGCATTGACCCGTTTACATACCTCTTGCTTTAAATTTTCTAATTAAAGCAACGCAACACATGTTATTTCCTGTAATCACAAAACTCAACAAGTAATCGTCAATTATTAATGTCAAATGGTATTAACACACCATTTGACCCGTTTAGTCGACATGACCATTTATCAACGTATGCTGGTATATTAATTTCATCATGCTCCTTGAACCAAATTCCGGTTCGCGCCGTGAGTTTTACTACATAAAAGACATTTTCTTAATGTGTCCGACCCGTTATATCTTTTACCAAATGGTGTCTTTATTTTTTTTTGTTATCACTATTATTTTAACTATTAATTTGACCCATTTGGTTGTCGAGTGAATTCCATCACCTCATTGACATACCAACTCAGCCATTTTCGCTATATCAACTTTAAACATATTTTAACTAAGCTTGTCTGTATAAATGTAACGAGACGACAAGTCACGTACCTTTAAAGCGTTCCCTTCAAGCGCATGTCCACTCCGGTTTGTCCGCTTGAAAACTCGACTCCTTTGTCTATAGAGTTCAATCAACGATGTGTTTAGAACTCCTTTTAATCACATATCGCATAATAGTCAAAACATCACAATTAGGTGTTTTAACTTCAAAATTCCAGTTTCGAGCCTTCTTTGAGGCATTTCAACAAACACTTTAAAGGCAGAATTTTACATGATTATATAGCAAATCCCTAGCTTATCATCTAGCCCAAATTTCACATCAATCAACCCATTTTACACAATTGTTAGCTTCTAAAATTCTGAAGTCACTTCACAATTGTCAAATTACACTAGAACAACACCCAATTTTCTAGTGTTTATCAAGTTCTACATAACCCACTAATCACCTACAATGGTGTTCATGGATTTTACTAAAATCTCACATGATTTAAACTTGTATTTGTCTAGGGTTTGTCCCTAGACACTATATTGTTCCTAATTCATCATAAAACAAACATGCAACCATAAATTTCAGATTTTCCCAATTTCATGAGAATTTCGAGTTGAGAGTTTTCATCAAATTTTACATACCTTGTAATCCTCTTGTGATGAGGATTAGTAATCTATGCTCGATTTTCGATTCTAACTTGATTTGAGCCCTCAATTTTGTGAATTATGTGATGAACTAGGGCTTGGTGATGCTCGATTTTTTTTCTAATTAAGTTTCAGATTTTACAAGATAAGCCCCTCCACTTTTGAATAACTTAAAGTTTGGTTATTTTAACCCTATTTCAAGTTATTTCTAGACTTGTAGTTAACTAGGTTAAAATTCCTAGTTAGTAAATTCTTGTGTATTTATACTTTATAATTCTAATATAAAGTTTTATATTTTTCGGGGTAACTTTATCGGGTTAATTTTTACCACTAACGGTATTTTACCCGTCTTTACTATTAACGTGGTTTGATTACCAAACCCGTTTTTGGGATGTTACAAGTCTACCCCCCATAAAGAGGTTTCGTCCCCGAAACCTTATTTACGTAGTTCATTGGTTTAATCAAACGAACCTAGTTTCGTTTTCAAGGCTCCCGTTTCCTTTGGTTAAAAGTTTTCATGTATACTGACGCGTACGTCTTTCATGTGTAAGGCCTCGCGGGCCGTTACTTACAGCTTATAACCCTTTATCTTTATTGACTAAGTTGTCACTTGACCACTTAGTCTCGTTAGTCTTTTAATAGGTCTATCCCACGCTTGTGTTATATTAACAAGCGCTTGTATTTGTTATGACGCTTTCTTAACTTTGAATAGTTTTACCGGCTAGACTAATTAGTCGCCGTCACCTCATACCCCGTAACTCACGTTACAACGTGATCATTTTTTATATTTCTTTTCTTGTCCGTGAGCGTGTCACGTCACATTTAAGTTTAATTCAACGTTTCTTTATCATACTTCTTCTTTTCGAATGTATCGTCTCGCACTTATCGATGTTAAAACCCATACTCTTTGATATTTGTTATTTCCGAATTCGCATTATAGTATTCATATTTGTTAAAACGTTATTTCTTACTAAAACTGAATTTTTAGTTTAACGTTTTTTTTTTAACTATGTCAATTACTCATATCAAGGAAATTGACAACCCATAATCTATTGTTTTCCGTTCTCGTTTTACGTGGGGGTTCGTAACAAGTTCCCTCACCTTACACTATTGACCCGTAGGTTCCTTCACTTAACCTTGTAGGTTATTTCCTTAAGCTTTCACCTCTTTAAGGCGAGGCCCTTATGATCCCTTTGCTTCAATTCATGACCCGTGGGTCATTTTGGCCCCGTACGTTACACTAATTAATATCCCATAGGTTATGATGATCCCGTAGATCATCTTTTATTCGAGTCTTTATTCAAATGTATATACGTTTATATACGCATATGGCGTTAAGGCACCCCTTTTTATGTTTAGAATTATTCACCTTTACTTTTTAGATTTCATTTGACCTTGACCGTAGTCTAAGGCTACATTGTTTTCTTTCGAATTATCTTTCCAACTTCTTGACTTCTAACGTCAATTACACGTCAGTTTGCCCTACACTTACCGTTACCCGGTTCTTACCTATACTTGTTTACGTCCCATTACCCGGGTTCTTTTATTTTAATGTTTTTAACGCCTATAACTCCTTTACATAGGTTTATTAATATTTCACACTTTTATTTATTCGATTCGCGCTTACTTACTTTAGCAAGTGTCATTCTTTATTAAATTTGTTTGACTTGTTCGTGTGAAAATTCATCACTTATGAATGTCAAACTTCAGTCTTTGTTCGAACCGTTCAGCTTTGAAATAGTTGAACGTAATTTATCAAAATTTCTATTTGCAGTATCTTATCGTCCTTTAGTCATGACCCAAAACCCGAGTCTTTTGACTTTCCATACGCGTTCCTGTTTCTCAGTCTACGCATGCGTTTAATTCCTTACCCATCAACCGGGTGTTTTACCGAAATCGTTATCGTTGCACCCCTTCCGGTATGCATTAAGACTTCATTTCGATTTACTTGGTCATCTTAGCGAAATCCGTCGCTTTTATTCGACCATGTCTTTTATTCTTTACGTGACCACCATTGGCGGCCTTATTAATTATGAGTGACGATTATCATCGTTATTCTTGCTTTACTACGACTAGAGTTAACAACCTTGATTATCTTTTTCGTGTGGGCAACACCTTTGTTTTTATGACCCGGCGGTCATCTATACTTTGGTTTTACTTGCCTGTTTTGTTCACCATGGCCCTTTCGTCCAAGATGACTTATTTTCGTGAATTTTCTTTTGATCATTCATTTATATCATCATTTACATTAATCCTTGTCCCTTCTATCGGGCTCATTATCCTAATGTAATACGCTTCCGTCACTCGGCTGTGCGTTTACATTATTTTCAACTATTTTGTTCATTTGTTTCATTTGGGTACTTTTTAATTTGTCCCATTCACCCCGTCCTTACTACATCGGATGTAAATGTGTCCGCTATAAGAAGTTCATGGTATCATATGCCACTACTTACTTGGCCAGAGTAAGCGATTAACACATGACACGCATGACCTTTTTATAGTTTTCACATCACGCCCTATGTAAGTAATGCCTCTATTTAGTTTTCTTGGAAATAATATCCTGGATAGGTATTCTATTCAGGTTTTCCAAGTTTCTAATTTACATATGCAACAATCATTCTCTACATGTTTGTTGGATATTGTTATTTGTGCGATTATATTTAAAAGCACGCACCTGGTAATGCTTGCCCCGACGTGCGTTTCTTACCATTAACTTTGTTCGCGGTCGTTACGCGATTTAGTCCTTGGTGAGCATGCTCCTCTTGTCATACTTCGGACCGTTCCTCTATCATATCCGTAATTTGTTTAACCTTGTCATCTTCAAATGCGAGTTTCCTCCAATTAAAACATTCATAAAGGTTAGTAATGTCAACTTTACTAAATGCCCGTATCATAATACAAGGCTTTTCTACTATACGTGTTAACACACGTAATTTTGTTAACTATATCCATTATTTAATTGAGGTATCGTATATTACACGATAACCCTATGTGTTGTTTACAACACTTTAACATGCTAAACCATTAAAATACACGTACTTACCGGATTTGCGATCAAGCCTCGAACCGAACACACTTTACTTTTTAACCATGAGCTCTGATTACCAACTTGTAACACCCTTGCTTGATTAATACAATATTTTATATAAATTTCATAAAAATACATGTTTATACGATTACACGTAGTATGACAATACGAGTTTATAAAAACTTTTACAATTTAAAAGTTTATGAACAACTTAATGTAATTGAATTCGTCGTTTAAATGATACGACGAAACGTCGAGCGAAAGCTTTTAACTTTATCGTGTTCGGTTCTTCTTCGAGCTTGATCTTCATCCGGGCACTCTTGGCAATCACCTATGATCAAAACCAACTTAGAAGTTAGTTTTGATAGTTAAATAACAAGTTTAAACAAGTTATATGGGTCAAACAAACAAAATTAAACATTTTTCAAGTTCAGGGGGGCTAGGCGTCACGCCTAGGGGCTAGACGCCTCACCTAGCCCCTTTTTTGGCAGATTGTTGTTATTATGTTGCTGTACATACCCAGCATGACACGATTTCACGGAAACGAGCATAACTCTCTCGTTTTTAATCCGTTTTACCCGATTCTTTTTCCTACGCGTCCGTAATTTAATTCTCCATCATATGGAGTTAAAATCCTACACCCAACATAAGAAATTTTTGAGACTTTTAAGCCCTCGACTCATTACCTTTTTGCCGAATTTTAACCCGTTCATTATTTTATCACACCAACATGTTTGTTTGATCTTTAAACTCATGAAATTCATTATTTCAATATCTCCTATCATATTAATCTCAATTCACGGTTTTCTTACATAATAAAATCCCGTTTACGCTTAAATGCTTATTTTGACCCGTTAAGGGTATTTACGCATTTTAGTCTAGAACTTGTGCTTTTCTTTTGACGCCACAAAAATTCCATATCTAATTAACTACAACTATTCCACCACAACTATTTTGTGGTGGATTTAACATATGAACCCCTTTTTCCCAATTTTACCCATTGGTTGGTCATTTTTCGCAATTGACTATTTCTAGGCGTTCGACCCACAAATGTTTTTGCCTAGAACTTTTATACACATCTAAGGGTTACAAACTCATAATATAAGTTTCTAAACAACCTCTAAGGGTCGTTTACACTGTTTACCTATTAAGGGCTCTTTGGTCACATTTAATCCTTCATTTTCAAAAATGAAGGATTTCGGCTAGATATTTGACCTTCTTTGCACTTTTAACTATAAGTCCACATATGCGTACCTGGCACGGGTCATAGCATTGACCCGTTTACATACCTCTTGCTTTAAATTTTCTAATTAAAGCAACGCAACACATGTTATTTCCTGTAATCACAAAACTCAACAAGTAATCGTCAATTATTAATGTCAAATGGTATTAACACACCATTTGACCCGTTTAGTCGACATGACCATTTATCAACGTATGCTGGTATATTAATTTCATCATGCTCCTTGAACCAAATTCCGGTTCGCGCCGTGAGTTTTACTACATAAAAGACATTTTCTTAATGTGTCCGACCCGTTATATCTTTTACCAAATGGTGTCTTTATTTTTTTTTGTTATCACTATTATTTTAACTATTAATTTGACCCATTTGGTTGTCGAGTGAATTCCATCACCTCATTGACATACCAACTCAGCCATTTTCGCTATATCAACTTTAAACATATTTTAACTAAGCTTGTCTGTATAAATGTAACGAGACGACAAGTCACGTACCTTTAAAGCGTTCCCTTCAAGCGCATGTCCACTCCGGTTTGTCCGCTTGAAAACTCGACTCCTTTGTCTATAGAGTTCAATCAACGATGTGTTTAGAACTCCTTTTAATCACATATCGCATAATAGTCAAAACATCACAATTAGGTGTTTTAACTTCAAAATTCCAGTTTCGAGCCTTCTTTGAGGCATTTCAACAAACACTTTAAAGGCAGAATTTTACATGATTATATAGCAAATCCCTAGCTTATCATCTAGCCCAAATTTCACATCAATCAACCCATTTTACACAATTGTTAGCTTCTAAAATTCTGAAGTCACTTCACAATTGTCAAATTACACTAGAACAACACCCAATTTTCTAGTGTTTATCAAGTTCTACATAACCCACTAATCACCTACAATGGTGTTCATGGATTTTACTAAAATCTCACATGATTTAAACTTGTATTTGTCTAGGGTTTGTCCCTAGACACTATATTGTTCCTAATTCATCATAAAACAAACATGCAACCATAAATTTCAGATTTTCCCAATTTCATGAGAATTTCGAGTTGAGAGTTTTCATCAAATTTTACATACCTTGTAATCCTCTTGTGATGAGGATCAGTAATCTATGCTCGATTTTCGATTCTAACTTGATTTGAGCCCTCAATTTTGTGAATTATGTGATGAACTAGGGCTTGGTGATGTCTCCTGGTCGTCCCCTGCGTCCCATGTACGACCAGACACACTTTTGTGTGTTTGGTCCTTAATATTTTTTTTATCTAATTAAGTTTCAGATTTTACAAGATAAGCCCCTCCACTTTTGAATAACTTAAAGTTTGGTTATTTTAACCCTATTTCAAGTTATTTCTAGACTTGTAGTTAACTAGGTTAAAATTCCTAGTTAGTAAATTCTTGTGTATTTATACTTTATAATTCTAATATAAAGTTTTATATTTTTCGGGGTAACTTTATCGGGTTAATTTTTACCACTAACGGTATTTTACCCGTCTTTACTATTAACGTGGTTTGATTACCAAACCCGTTTTTGGGATGTTACAAGTCTACCCCCCATAAAGAGGTTTCGTCCCCGAAACCTTATTTACGTAGTTCATTGGTTTAATCAAACGAACCTAGTTTCGTTTTCAAGGCTCCCGTTTCCTTTGGTTAAAAGTTTTCATGTATACTGACGCGTACGTCTTTCATGTGTAAGGCCTCGCGGGCCGTTACTTACAGCTTATAACCCTTTATCTTTATTGACTAAGTTGTCACTTGACCACTTAGTCTCGTTAGTCTTTTAATAGGTCTATCCCACGCTTGTGTTATATTAACAAGCGCTTGTATTTGTTATGACGCTTTCTTAACTTTGAATAGTTTTACCGGCTAGACTAATTAGTCGCCGTCACCTCATACCCCGTAACTCACGTTACAACGTGATCATTTTTTATATTTCTTTTCTTGTCCGTGAGCGTGTCACGTCACATTTAAGTTTAATTCAACGTTTCTTTATCATACTTCTTCTTTTCGAATGTATCGTCTCGCACTTATCGATGTTAAAACCCATACTCTTTGATATTTGTTATTTCCGAATTCGCATTATAGTATTCATATTTGTTAAAACGTTATTTCTTACTAAAACTGAATTTTTAGTTTAACGTTTTTTTTAACTATGTCAATTACTCATATCAAGGAAATTGACAACCCATAATCTATTGTTTTCCGTTCTCGTTTTACGTGGGGGTTCGTAACAAGTTCCCTCACCTTACACTATTGACCCGTAGGTTCCTTCACTTAACCTTGTAGGTTATTTCCTTAAGCTTTCACCTCTTTAAGGCGAGGCCCTTATGATCCCTTTGCTTCAATTCATGACCCGTGGGTCATTTTGGCCCCGTACGTTACACTAATTAATATCCCATAGGTTATGATGATCCCGTAGATCATCTTTTATTCGAGTCTTTATTCAAATGTATATACGTTTATATACGCATATGGCGTTAAGGCACCCCTTTTTATGTTTAGAATTATTCACCTTTACTTTTTAGATTTCATTTGACCTTGACCGTAGTCTAAGGCTACATTGTTTTCTTTCGAATTATCTTTCCAACTTCTTGACTTCTAACGTCAATTACACGTCAGTTTGCCCTACACTTACCGTTACCCGGTTCTTACCTATACTTGTTTACGTCCCATTACCCGGGTTCTTTTATTTTAATGTTTTTAACGCCTATAACTCCTTTACATAGGTTTATTAATATTTCACACTTTTATTTATTCGATTCGCGCTTACTTACTTTAGCAAGTGTCATTCTTTATTAAATTTGTTTGACTTGTTCGTGTGAAAATTCATCACTTATGAATGTCAAACTTCAGTCTTTGTTCGAACCGTTCAGCTTTGAAATAGTTGAACGTAATTTATCAAAATTTCTATTTGCAGTATCTTATCGTCCTTTAGTCATGACCCAAAACCCGAGTCTTTTGACTTTCCATACGCGTTCCTGTTTCTCAGTCTACGCATGCGTTTAATTCCTTACCCATCAACCGGGTGTTTTACCGAAATCGTTATCGTTGCACCCCTTCCGGTATGCATTAAGACTTCATTTCGATTTACTTGGTCATCTTAGCGAAATCCGTCGCTTTTATTCGACCATGTCTTTTATTCTTTACGTGACCACCATTGGCGGCCTTATTAATTATGAGTGACGATTATCATCGTTATTCTTGCTTTACTACGACTAGAGTTAACAACCTTGATTATCTTTTTCGTGTGGGCAACACCTTTGTTTTTATGACCCGGCGGTCATCTATACTTTGGTTTTACTTGCCTGTTTTGTTCACCATGGCCCTTTCGTCCAAGATGACTTATTTTCGTGAATTTTCTTTTGATCATTCATTTATATCATCATTTACATTAATCCTTGTCCCTTCTATCGGGCTCATTATCCTAATGTAATACGCTTCCGTCACTCGGCTGTGCGTTTACATTATTTTCAACTATTTTGTTCATTTGTTTCATTTGGGTACTTTTTAATTTGTCCCATTCACCCCGTCCTTACTACATCGGATGTAAATGTGTCCGCTATAAGAAGTTCATGGTATCATATGCCACTACTTACTTGGCCAGAGTAAGCGATTAACACATGACACGCATGACCTTTTTATAGTTTTCACATCACGCCCTATGTAAGTAATGCCTCTATTTAGTTTTCTTGGAAATAATATCCTGGATAGGTATTCTATTCAGGTTTTCCAAGTTTCTAATTTACATATGCAACAATCATTCTCTACATGTTTGTTGGATATTGTTATTTGTGCGATTATATTTAAAAGCACGCACCTGGTAATGCTTGCCCCGACGTGCGTTTCTTACCATTAACTTTGTTCGCGGTCGTTACGCGATTTAGTCCTTGGTGAGCATGCTCCTCTTGTCATACTTCGGACCGTTCCTCTATCATATCCGTAATTTGTTTAACCTTGTCATCTTCAAATGCGAGTTTCCTCCAATTAAAACATTCATAAAGGTTAGTAATGTCAACTTTACTAAATGCCCGTATCATAATACAAGGCTTTTCTACTATACGTGTTAACACACGTAATTTTGTTAACTATATCCATTATTTAATTGAGGTATCGTATATTACACGATAACCCTATGTGTTGTTTACAACACTTTAACATGCTAAACCATTAAAATACACGTACTTACCGGATTTGCGATCAAGCCTCGAACCGAACACACTTTACTTTTTAACCATGAGCTCTGATTACCAACTTGTAACACCCTTGCTTGATTAATACAATATTTTATATAAATTTCATAAAAATACATGTTTATACGATTACACGTAGTATGACAATACGAGTTTATAAAAACTTTTACAATTTAAAAGTTTATGAACAACTTAATGTAATTGAATTCGTCGTTTAAATGATACGACGAAACGTCGCGCGAAAGCTTTTAACTTTATCGTGTTCGGTTCTTCTTCGAGCTTGATCTTCATCCGGGCACTCTTGGCAATCACCTATGATCAAAACCAACTTAGAAGTTAGTTTTGATAGTTAAATAACAAGTTTAAACAAGTTATATGGGTCAAACAAACAAAATTAAACATTTTTCAAGTTCAGGGGGGATAGGCGTCACGCCTAGGGGCTAGACGCCTCACCTAGCCCCTTTTTTGGCAGATTGTTGTTATTATGTTGCTGTACATACCCAGCATGACACGATTTCACGGAAACGAGCATAACTCTCTCGTTTTTAATCCGTTTTACCCGATTCTTTTTCCTACGCGTCCGTAATTTAATTCTCCATCATATGGAGTTAAAATCCTACACCCAACATAAGAAATTTTTGAGACTTCTAAGCCCTCGACTCATTACCTTTTTGCCGAATTTTAACCCGTTCATTATTTTATCACACCAACATGTTTGTTTGATCTTTAAACTCATGAAATTCATTATTTCAATATCTCCTATCATATTAATCTCAATTCACGGTTTTCTTACATAATAAAATCCCGTTTACGCTTAAATGCTTATTTTGACCCGTTAAGGGTATTTACGCATTTTAGTCTAGAACTTGTGCTTTTCTTTTGACGCCACAAAAATTCCATATCTAATTAACTACAACTATTCCACCACAACTATTTTGTGGTGGATTTAACATATGAACCCCTTTTTCCCAATTTTACCCATTGGTTGGTCATTTTTCGCAATTGACTATTTCTAGGCGTTCGACCCACAAATGTTTTTGCCTAGAACTTTTATACACATCTAAGGGTTACAAACTCATAATATAAGTTTCTAAACAACCTCTAAGGGTCGTTTACACTGTTTACCTATTAAGGGCTCTTTGGTCACATTTAATCCTTCATTTTCAAAAATGAAGGATTTCGGCTAGATATTTGACCTTCTTTGCACTTTTAACTATAAGTCCACATATGCGTACCTGGCACGGGTCATAGCATTGACCCGTTTACATACCTCTTGCTTTAAATTTTCTAATTAAAGCAACGCAACACATGTTATTTCCTGTAATCACAAAACTCAACAAGTAATCGTCAATTATTAATGTCAAATGGTATTAACACACCATTTGACCCGTTTAGTCGACATGACCATTTATCAACGTATGCTGGTATATTAATTTCATCATGCTCCTTGAACCAAATTCCGGTTCGCGCCGTGAGTTTTACTACATAAAAGACATTTTCTTAATGTGTCCGACCCGTTATATCTTTTACCAAATGGTGTCTTTATTTTTTTTTGTTATCACTATTATTTTAACTATTAATTTGACCCATTTGGTTGTCGAGTGAATTCCATCACCTCATTGACATACCAACTCAGCCATTTTCGCTATATCAACTTTAAACATATTTTAACTAAGCTTGTCTGTATAAATGTAACGAGACGACAAGTCACGTACCTTTAAAGCGTTCCCTTCAAGCGCATGTCCACTCCGGTTTGTCCGCTTGAAAACTCGACTCCTTTGTCTATAGAGTTCAATCAACGATGTGTTTAGAACTCCTTTTAATCACATATCGCATAATAGTCAAAACATCACAATTAGGTGTTTTAACTTCAAAATTCCAGTTTCGAGCCTTCTTTGAGGCATTTCAACAAACACTTTAAAGGCAGAATTTTACATGATTATATAGCAAATCCCTAGCTTATCATCTAGCCCAAATTTCACATCAATCAACCCATTTTACACAATTGTTAGCTTCTAAAATTCTGAAGTCACTTCACAATTGTCAAATTACACTAGAACAACACCCAATTTTCTAGTGTTTATCAAGTTCTACATAACCCACTAATCACCTACAATGGTGTTCATGGATTTTACTAAAATCTCACATGATTTAAACTTGTATTTGTCTAGGGTTTGTCCCTAGACACTATATTGTTCCTAATTCATCATAAAACAAACATGCAACCATAAATTTCAGATTTTCCCAATTTCATGAGAATTTCGAGTTGAGAGTTTTCATCAAATTTTACATACCTTGTAATCCTCTTGTGATGAGGATTAGTAATCTATGCTCGATTTTCGATTCTAACTTGATTTGAGCCCTCAATTTTGTGAATTATGTGATGAACTAGGGCTTGGTGATGCTCGATTTTTTTTCTAATTAAGTTTCAGATTTTACAAGATAAGCCCCTCCACTTTTGAATAACTTAAAGTTTGGTTATTTTAACCCTATTTCAAGTTATTTCTAGACTTGTAGTTAACTAGGTTAAAATTCCTAGTTAGTAAATTCTTGTGTATTTATACTTTATAATTCTAATATAAAGTTTTATATTTTTCGGGGTAACTTTATCGGGTTAATTTTTACCACTAACGGTATTTTCCCCGTCTTTACTATTAACGTGGTTTGATTACCAAACCCGTTTTTGGGATGTTACATCGCGTACGGGAATATACAGCGAGCAGTTGGATGACATTTCATGCAAGTTGGATACATTCAACGTATTCCAACAACAAAGGGCCGAAATACGAAGGAGCAAAGAAGCTAGAGATGCCGTTAGAGATGCCCAGAAACAAAAACGGGATGATTTGAAATTTTATCCCAGCCCATTGATCACCTACAGGGTGACGAGTTACAACTAGTCTTGGCGTTGAGATAAGAGATAAAAAACAAATATAAAAGTTAGGAATTTTTTTTTTGTAATTTTCTTTATTTAAAAATATTAAAAAAATTAGATTTGTTGCTTTAAATAATATTGAAATAGCCCAGCGGGTCAGCCTAGCGAAGCCCACCAAACCCACACCCCAAACCCCCGCCCCACCATACCGTGTTGAATGTTGGTTTAGCCCATGTCTGCCACCCATTCCACGTGTCAACCAATGCCCAACCCACACCCCAACCCAAGCCCCACCATACCCCACGGTCTAATATCATAGTTATTAACGTTATATCATTGTCATTAATGGCTAGGTTTATCATTATAGAGTAATGATTAACAAACAAACTAATAAATAAACAACAAATCAAATAATAGCAAATATAATAGATAATAAACTCGGCTAAGGACGTTCGGATCAACGTGTCAATTGAAGCAAAGTGTAGCAAATCGAGCATATGAAAAAACCTTAGTCAAAGTCTCATCACCTTCATTAAAGCTTCCAATTGGAGGCATAACACAAGTATCAAACAAATTTACAAATAACAACATAAAATATTTTGTGTATTTAACAACTTAAAACCAAATCTCTTTATAGAGAGATTACAACAAAAACCATAATGATAAATTTAACCACTAATGATAGTTATAAAACGTTAATAACTATCGTAATATTCAAACTTTAAACTAGAAATCATGGTTGCAAGAATCGCTAGGCGTTAGTCGGCCGGTGGGGTACCTACTAGCGACTAATCAGACTCATTTTTTATATGTGATTTTTAGTTTTATAGATATATATACACATTTTTATATGTATTTTTTTTAAGTAGATAGGTTACCCCTCCTCTACCCATATTTTAAATACACAAGATTAATTGCTAGAATTGACAAGTTTTGGCCATAATATAGTCGGAAACTCGCAGGAATCTCCTATTTCCAGTAATTTGCATGTGTTAACTATAAGTCAAACCAAAGTGTACCGCAATCGTGGATATCCTTGTCGCCGAAACGACAAAGTTGTAAAATAGTTTACTTAACAATACCACAAAAATACGGGCGGTGCGTTAATCCTATAGCACTATAACTGTTAAGGTAGTCTTGCAAAGTTAATGAGTATATAGAAAACAAGTATAAACATGGCATGCGATAACAAGGATATAACAAGTATCATGTTTTAACGGATAGAGTGTGCATGTAAACAATTTTAATCGTGATATGTGATTTGTAATAATGTGTACATGTTACACCCAAAGCGTGTTAGGTTAGTCAAGTATGATCATGCATAGGTTGGATGAATCCTTGACCCGGATGCTCACCAATACACAAATCATCACAAGGATGATTCGGTGGTCATGGAACATAAGAACGTAAAACTACTAAATGTAAAAACAACCAAGTGAGCTAGCCAGATGCGTGCATCCCAAACATGGAGAGTGTTTGGGGACGTGATGTAGCCGTCCCTTTGTTGGAAATTGTTTTGTGATTTAGTGGTATGAAGATAAGATTAACAAATTCTTCAAGTGAGGTAGTGGAACATAGTTGGAAAGCCAAGGCTTCCATGGTTCACACTTTTACCAAAACACAAGTTCCATCATATTGAAGATGATGAACTTTGATGGTTTCAACACATTGTAGGTTGTTTGGAACCTTTTGGGCAGTAGCTAAGTGAGGTTTTTAGGCCTCTAATCATCTGGAAATCAACCATACACAAGCCCCACAACGATGAACTTGATTGGGAGCAAGGTTGGTACAAGAATTCCACAAGATGAAACAAGAAACAAACATGTTGTAAAAGTTTTATGAAAACTGAATTTACATCCTACTATGGACATCAAATATAGAGTTGTACCACCTTGTTACACCATGGTGAACATTGGGTAACAATCCTTGATGTTTTCAAAGAGGTTTGAAGCAAGAAAAGCATGAGAAAGAAGGAAGAAAGGTGTTCAAACTCATTGATTTGAACATAAGTATAATCTGCTAAGAACTTGAAGAAATAGAGATAATTTGATGCTTTGAGAGTGTTTAGAGTGTTTGGAAAATGTTTAGGAGTGTATGGAGGCTCTTATTTATAATGGGTTTGATTAGGGTCAATGTTAAATAAGGTTAGAAGCGGATTGTAGGTGGTTGGAGGTGAGAAAGGATGAAACCCGATTTGGCAAAATTGAAGTTTGCGAATTAACCTGGTCGCGCCACGCGACCAAGCTTCCTTCCCCGTCGTGTGGCGCGACGGGTGTCTTCTCCTGATTTTTGGTTTTGTTCACTTTTAGCCCTTGTCCTTCATTTCTAGGTTATTTTATGCCGTTTTCTTGTTTATGGCTCGTTTTCAAGTATAGAAGGTGTTTGTATACATGTGATAAGTTTCGTGCACGTAAGATTGATATTTCAAGCGTATAATAAGTCTCGGTTTGCATGTAAATGTGTATTCGATAATTGATTGCGTATAACACAAGTATAACAAGTATGAGTAGAATAATGAATTTCCATTACGATCAAAGTCTCGGATTACAAGATTGTAAATGAAATATGAACACGATACTATTACAAGTTTCTAAAAATAAAAATGCGAATACATATTTCTAAATAAAGAATGTACAGAAATGCGAAGCGTTACAGTTACTTTCAGAGAAGATAAAGAGGAAAAAAATGGTGAAGTGGAAATAGGGGAAAGAAAAGGGGTGATGAGTAGATTAGGGATTTGATTTTGGAGATGGTGGTGGCCGGTGCATGGTGTCTAGGTGGTGGTGGTGGTGTTCAAGTGGTTTGGATAGAGATTGAGAGAGGTGTGAGATGAGATAGAGAATATTAGGTTTTTTGATATTAAAAACAAAATACTATAAAAAATCTGATGCATATATAAAATTAAGGAATTTATAATGAATAATTAATTCGTTATATGATAAATACTATAATACCCTTATTATTAACAAACATTTTTAATGGAGTTAGTGTCATGGAGCTAGTTGGGAAAAAAAATAGTAGCCACCTGGAGCGAAAAAGCCATTTTTTAACTATTACGGAAAAAATCATTAAAATATCAAAACACAGAGAGCAAAATAAAAGTTAACTTTTTTTAAGAAGAGAGTTGAATTTTTGAAGATTGACTTTTAAGGTGGCAAAATAGGGTTAACAAAAGTTTAGAGTTGTTTAATTTTAAATCGTAAACAAGTAAATCCGAATACGACCAGTACAATCAATCATATCCGGGTTAAAAGGGATGGTAGTAGGTTGTGATACATAGGTAGACGGGTTGATTTTATCGACTATATGTTTTATTTATTTTTTCTAATAATAAACGGGTTGACTTGTTGTGATTAAACAATTTTTTTAACGGCAAACCACTATACATATAGAGCCAGCAAGTAGCTGGAAGCTTACAACCGGAACAATAACAAAACAACAAAAGTTATAACAAGTCCGTTACACACTTGTTATGTATGCTAACCCAAAACTTTTTTTTTTGAAAGGAGAACTTCATTGAAACACCAACCAAACGACACCCTCAAATCGAGGGGCCCAAACAACAAAACCGAACCTACATAATTACAAATTTACACCAATCGACCCCTTCGATAACTTTACATTTACTTCTATATTTAAACCATAAGAAACCTAACACTTTCACCTCGCTAACTATATCCCCGATCCGAAGCTCTTTATTCTCAAACCTTTTCTTGTTTCTAGCTTTCCAAATACACCAAACCGCAATCCTAATTATACCTTTGAAAGCTTCCTTTTTGATCCCGGATAAACCCACAAACTCGTGTATCTCCAAGATATCTTTAAACCCAAAGAAAAACAAGTTTTGTATGTTGCACCATCTGCTAATTTGGTTCCACACGACTGACGCCACATAACAAGCGGAGAAAATATGAGAAACCGAATCTTCTCCGTAGTTATTATATTATAGTACTTTAGTTTTTAAGTTTAGACTTTTAGTTTTTCGCTTTAAGATTGAATTGAATTAAAGCCGGTTGGTCTTGAAAGCCGGTTGGTCTTGGGTCTTCAATTTAATAGCTTTGGTTTCGGTTCGGACCAAAATCTATATAGAGTTGAAGAACTCAAAACAAATGGAAAAACTAAACAAATGAACACCCTAAGAAACAACAATTTGTGGTGGAAGGTGACATATATATTAAACACTTTTATTACATAACCATAACAAACAACAATTCGTGGAAGGTGACATATATATATAACACTTTTAATACATAACCAAACGTTTATGAATTTATATATCAAGCAACAACAAATTTCTTTAAAATGCCGAGTCTTCCTAATTGAAGCTCAAACCATACTTCGAAACTTTTTTCGGGGAGAAAAGCCCAAAATGTTTCTCCGACTCTGCATTAGGTTTCAGGTTCTCATCAAACATTGCAAATAAATACGTCTCGATAGATCCTTCAGGCTTCAACGGTGTACCCGCTGTCCCTCTGACGTGGTTGATCAAGTTCTTATAGTACGTTTCCGCATTTCCTACCGTCGCATCCACACCCTTATCAGAAGGCCATCCACTCTCTGACACGACAATCTTCACATCCTTCCCACCAACACGCGCTTGTGCTGCATAATGCGCGTCTAACATGGCATCAAAAAGGTTGGAATACCGCAGACCATTGTCATCAGTCACCACTGTTCCTCCGGCGGTAAACAATGCATATGAGAGATTTCGGTAACGTTTCTCAGTATTAATGTGACCAAAGTAGGGGTAGATATTGGCTAGCATTGGCAAGTTGTTTTCTGCTAGAAATCTAACTATTGGCTCAGCAAATTCTTTATTTTTAAATGCAGCATGGCTTGGCGGGTAGGTGTTATTCAAAAGACCGGTGTAGGTTGCGGTTGACACCTTAATTTGGTTATCTAGGCCCACGGCTCTAAGGGCGTTGTGAACATTTTGCATAGCGGGGAGTACATAAGTCTGATATCGACTACTATCTTTACTTGGATCTGGATCAACTTCATTTCCGACCGCTATGTATTTGAAATTGACATTGGGGTAATCTTGGATGTGTTCTCTAACCCATGTGTTTGCGGCATTTTGATCAGCGAGCTGTGGAAGAACGACGTTAGGAACATCCATCATGAGTTCGATATTGGTTCCACTAAGTGCTTTAAGCGTGGTATGATTTGTATCATAGATTCGCATCCTGGATATGCCATTGCTCAGGTAAAGGGCTACCGTTTCTTGTTCTGATGGCAAATCGTTACCAAGTCGGCCGTTGCACACGCCAATTTTTGCATCTGGTTTGCATCAAATAAAAATATTATTATTAAGACTGACATATGTGGTGTTCATTTCCGAACCAATAATATGTCGAGAATTGCATAACATATTTACTTATTCTATAAATATGATACACATGACGTTGTGGGAATCTTCTTTGTTTCTCCCTTCCACTATTTTCTGATTATGTTCTATGTACATGTAAATTATACGGTTCTTGTAGTTATTAATTAGTATGCTATTTTTTCCTAACAATAAACTTTTCTTTATCTATATATAGAAATAAAGTCATGAAATAGAACCAAATTTTAGTATTGTTTCAATACAGCCACACATTTTTTCTTACTGTTAAACCACTCAAATTCTAATATTATTCTATTACTGTAAAACATTTCATAATTGTTCAATTTTTTTTTCAAATATAACTATATAAATTTCATTCATACTTGCCAAGTTACATTAAAACAGAAGGTAGACGGGCAGGGGCGCAGCTTAGGCATAGCCCGAGGGGGCGCCCGACCCCCCGAACTTTTCGATGCGTAATGTTATGAATAGTACTTTCGTATAGAAATTTTTTAGGTATATACGTTTCCGCCCCCCCCCCGGTTTCGGAAAATTTGGGGGGGCAAGCTTCGCCAATGTAGACGGGTAACAAGTTACGTCGCTACCCCTTTCTGAGTTACTTAATGATTTTTTCTTCACAATTAAACAGCACAAGGAAATTACTAAAGAGTTACCTAAGTTTTATATATGTAACTTATACTTGACATCTATAAGTACATTCAAACGCGAACAAACAATAATGAAACTTAGAGTAAAAACGTCTAAAACTCATTAATAGTATTTGAGACTACACATTCTTATAAACATAAAAAAAAATTCATTTCCGGTATAGAATTCACGTGTTACTTGATAAACTAAAAGTGAAAAGAGATAAACCTGCGAGCATGAGAAGATTCACAAGTAGACCGAGTAGTATAAGCATTGATGCCATAAGTTCAGGTTTATGAATTATTCTGTTGAGATGTAACCATATATATAGTGGAATTTCTATGATATAATAATAATAATTTATTTTTATTTTAATATAATAATAATAATAATTATTATTTTTATTTTAATATAAGAAAAGGAAAGAAAGATTTTATATATAAAATAACCCGTCAAGTTTTGGGATATTTCCACACAAGAAGTCAGTTTAAAGTTCTAAGTTGTCTCCTTCTTCTTTGCGTCAACTTTCTTGTTGAAAAGTATTAATGCTATGAAATATATTGGTTCATCAATTGTATTTATTAAAAATGCTCATCACATTACAAGAAGTAATGGTAATGTTAAGGAATTATATCATTGGTTCTATTATATATTCAACGAAAAAGATCTCATAGTTAGAAAACTTTTATACAGAACAATTAGAGACACGATAAAAGAGTTAGAAAGAAATCACCTTAAAACGGACATAACTTCGATCGGTTTAATATTACAGGATAATCAACATGTCTTTGTCCCCTGGCGTTTGACATGTTCGGCTCCTTGGCACCAGAGGCGGTTCGATTCTTGGCTAGAGTTCAGCGTGTGATCCACAGCAACTTTTCGACCCCTCAGGGGCGATGCTTTGTTTTTAGTAGATTGGGTTTATTCTATTAAGAGGGTATGGTGGCGCAGTTTGTTGCCCGTCTACCTGTTATCCTTATATCATTTGTCATGATCATTTGAAATGAAACATTCAACCTTTCAGTAAAAAAAAAATAATAATAATAAATTCATAATATATGGATGGAAATGATCAAATTCCGTCACTTGAATCTCTAATTTTGAATGCAAAATTCACCTTCCTCAATTATATAGTTTTAATTTAATTCCATTTTATTAAAAGGGTTGTTTTCTAAAGTACCATTTTTTACACGTACAATATTACTAATCAATTCAAAATAAAAGGGTCGTTTTCTAAAGTACCATTTTTTAAACACGTACATAATTACTAATTAATTCAAAATAAAAGAAGTAAAAAGAAGAGAATTGATAATCGTCTTTCAAATCATGTAAAAACCTAATTAACCAACATAGCTAAGGTAAGCATGACATTAGGGCTGTAAATGAATCGAACGTTCAGCGAACAGTTCGCAAACCGTTCAGCGGGAAGTTCGTTTATGTTCGTTCGATTAGCTTAACGAACGAACACGAACAAAAAATTTTGTTCGGGTAGCTTAACGAACGAACACGAACAAAAAATTTTGTTCGGGTAGCTTAGCGAACGAACACGAACACATGTTTCGTTCGTTTGACTGCGTTCGTGAACGTTCGGTAATATGTTCGGTTACGTTCGTTCGTGTTCGTTTGATTATATTAAAAAATAATAAAGAGTAAAATGCAATTTGCGTCCCTGTGGTATGTCCCAAACATCAACTTGAGCCCCTAAAAACAATTTTTTGCATTCTGAGCCCCTGTGGTATTCATTTCATAACAGTATGAGTCCCTGCCGTCAGTCTTCCGTCAGTTTGACCGTTTGCCAGTTGTGAAAAGTCCATAATACCCCCCACCCTTTAATATCTACACTTAAAGCAGATATTGAACAACAGATCATCATCATCATCATCAACAATTGCTATCAACTCCCAATATCATCATCATCAACAGCTCTCCTCTCCCAACTCCCAAGATCATCATCATCATCTTCATCGAAGAGATCAACAGATCATCTTCATCATCTTCATCGAAGATCGAACAGATCAGGTTCATCTTCATCCTCATATTGGTCATTCGATGTGTTTATGTGTTTATATTGTGAAAAAACAGAGCGATGATTCTGGGTTTGATTTTTTGGTTCCATTCGATGATTTTTGGTTCCATTCGATGATTTTGGGTTGATTTTGAAAAAACAGAGGGTTGATTTCATTCGATGTGTTTATGTGTTTATATTGTGAAAAAACAGAGCGTTGATTTTGGGTTTGATTTTGGGTTCCATTCGATGTTTTTGGGTTTGATTTTGGGTTCCATTTGATGATTTTGGGTTGATTTTGAAAAACAGAGGGTTGATTTTGGGTTCCTCATTTTGAATGTGTTTGAATGTGTTATTTGGGTAACAGTTATTGATTCGATGTGTTCCTCATTTTGATTCGATGATAACAGTTATTTGGGTATGGATTTTTGGGTATGATTTGAATGTGTTATTTGGGGTTAGGGTTTAGGGTTGAATGGATTTTTGGTTTGATTCTTGTGGGTTTAGGGTTGAATGGATTTTTTGGTTTGATTCTTGTTCAAAATGCATCAAAACAGGGTGTTGGTTTGAATGGATTAGGGTTTAGGGTAGCAATGTGTTTTGGTTTGAATGTGTTTTGTTTTGTTGTACATAATGTGTTTTGGTTTGAATGTGTTTAGGGTATCAACTGAGTATTAAGACTGATCGGATGTACAGAATGTGTTTTGGTTTGAATGTGTTTAGGGTTTAGGGTATCAACAGAATGTGTTTTGGTTTGGTTTGTACAGATTCTTGTGGGTTTAGGGTTGAATGGATTTTTGGTTTGATTTTTGTTGTACAGAATGTGTTTGGGTTTAGTGTTGAATGGATTTTTGGTTTGATTTTTGTTGTACAGAATGTGTTTTGGTTTGAATGTGTTTTGGTTTGAATGTGTTTTGTTGTACAGAATGGCTGCGGATGTAAAGATACGCAAAACACCAACTACGAAGGCGAGAACACTTGACAACCTCCTAGAAGATGCGGTGCACATAAGGAAGTGATTGATATGAATGAATATAACCCTAGTGGAGCTCTTCGATTTTCCTTGAAATTCCAAAGCTCGCTAATTACATATCTACCACTGGGGTTATATTCATTCATATCTGGATCAGCTTCCCGAAGTGCACCCGTCAGTAAAAATCCACAATTGCTTGTGGTCGTATGACGTTTTGTCTCTGTATTGTATGTTACGGTCTTTTGTTATTTGGGTCTGTAAGTTCCGTCAACTCTACGAAGTTGGTATGACGTTTTGTCTCTGTATTGTATGTATAAAAAGTTTACATTTAATATACAATTTAGGCTTTAATAATTTGTTAAATATAGTATAAATTTAATTATTATATTTCTTAACAAAAAACCAAGAAAAGAATTTAGGGGCTCAGGTTGATATTTCACTCATACCATAGGGACGCAAAGTGTTATTAACATATGCAAAAAGTCGGTCTTACCCCTGCCTCTAACAGTCAACCTGACGACAGGGACTCAAAGTGTTATGAAATGAATACCACAGGGGCTCAGAATGCAAAAAATTGTTTTTAGGGGCTCAAGTTGATGTTTGGGACATACCACAGGGACGCAAATTGCATTTTACTCAATAATAAATAATAAACCTTTTATCTAAACATATTAAAAACTTGAAACCCTATTTTTTTCTAAGTTATCTAAAATATGGACATGCTAAGACATTTTTTGGGATAATTATGTCTAAGTTAATTAAAGTTGATTCATCGTTCGGTGGTGTATTAGACTTCTTGTGTTTTGATTTATCATTTGATGGTTGTATTTAACTACTCATGTCCAATGTTTAAGGATGACGCTATTTTTATTTTTTTATTTTCAAGTTAAATGTACGTTTGCGTTCTTTTTTTATTTGCTTTCGCTCATTTGTGTTCGCTTGCGTTCGTTTGTGTTCGAGACCAGTGTTCACGAACTGTTCGTGAACAACTGAATTTCCTTAACGAACGAACATGAACATAAACTTATGTTCGGTATGCGTTCGTGAACAGTTCGCGAACATGTTAATTTCCTTAATGAACGAACACGAACATGGCTTTGTTCGTGTTCGTTCGGTTCGTTTACAGCCCTACATGACATCGTATTCATTATTCATGAGTAGAATGTGGTGAGTGTTACATGTTTCATTTGATTATCCATATCAAAACTTAATCAAAACTTGTTTTGATTTGGTTGATTTAATTAATTAAAAACTAATAAAAGAGTAAAATGCACGGATAGTCCCTGTGGTTTAGTGAAATTTCACCTTCAGTCCTCAACTTTTCAAAATTACACTCTTAGTCATTGTGGTTTGAAAAGTTGTTACTCGGATAGTCCCCAAAGCGGATGGAGGCTACTTTTTCTGGTTAAGTGGGTGTGAAATGACAAGGACTATCCGTGTAACAACTTGTCAAACCACAGGGACTATCCGAGTAACCTTCATCCGCTTTAGGGACTATCCGAGTAATAACTTGTCAAACCACAGGGACTAAAAGTGTAATTTTGAAAAGCTGGAGACTAAAGTTGAAATTTCACCAAAACACAGGGACTATCTATGCATTTTACTCCTAATAAAAAGTGCATAATAATTAAAACATGATCACCTATGTCAATCATCACCAACTCTTGACCAGTTCGCCAAAAATCACTTCAATCCCTGATCAGTTCGCATACTTGAGTTTGCAGTACAATCAATCAGTTCGTTTAAGGCATAACTATATTCATACTAGGGGTTTGAAAGATAATCAAAGACTAAAAAATCCGGCCAAATCACTTAACGATACGAAACCGAATAAGAACTTGAGCTAGGACATTGTTTAACCTGCAACTGTCACTTAGTCAGGTACTCAACCTCATGTCATGGTTATTAATGGTTCAACGATCAAATAATTGCCAGATCATATAGTTGAGTCAAGTAAGGTAGATTTTAAAAATTCTTCAAAACACAATAAGAATACATAATGTTAAATGATTACTATTAGTTTAGAGATAAATATTATATTTATTTCGATGTATCTTTGTATTGTTTAATGTTTATCTCTATACTTTGAGCATAAGAGATGTGATCAATTGTATTATATAAATAGGTTTTTTATCAACAATAATTATCGAGTTCTTTGAGTCGCTCTCAACCCTAGAAATCTCATTGCCATCTTCACCGTGATAATCATCGTCGCCTTCGCCGAGACTACTTCTTTAACCAGAGACTTCTCCGATCCGTTTATCTCTCATTCATCGTTTTCCATGGCTTGTAAATAAGAAGCCGGGTCGTCCTCCAAGCCGCTTGCAGTCGGCCTTTATTAGTTGATATATGTCTTAGTATAGGCCCGACCCTAAGCTGCGGTAGCCTAATACAAGAAAGTCGTTCTAAAAAAACTATAGATCATGACATGATTAATGACAAAACATTGTTTATTCCAACCACTCGATTTCGCAATCATCTTTACATTAGTAAGAACACATTTTTACTAAATATTCCAATTTATTTTTTGCATTCAACATGTGTGTGGTGCTTTTGATATCATAAATAAATTTTCATATACAATTGCAAAATGGTGATGGCTTTATTATTTTTGTTTTCATAAGTCGGAAAACATTGAATCATAGTCATGTGGCTCCAAATATTGACTTTTAAGATATAGTCAAGTTTTGTTGCTGAGTTGCAACTTGCAAGAATATAGTCATGTGGCTCCAAATATTGACTTTTAAGATATAGTCAAGTTTTGTTGCTGAGTTGCAACTTGCAAGAATGATTGAATTATAGCCATGTTGCTCCAAATATTGACTTTTAAGATATAGTAAAGTTTTGTTGTTGACAGGTTTTGCCCGTTTTAAGGAATTTTGTTGCACGTTTTGTCATTGACCATAACCCAGTTAGATTTTTTTGTTAAGTCTGGTTACCCAAGGTTATTTTAGGTGGTGTTTGTTTTTGAAGAGGTAAAAGGTCTACAGTCTACGGACCACATCTGCAGGCATCTGCAGGAAAAGAAGTCGACCAAAGGTCTGCAGTCTGCAAGGAGAAGAGGGTTTGTTTTTTTTATTCTACAAAAAGATCTTTATAACACACACTTCACACACAAAGCTCTTGTTCTCTCTCTCTCTGCATCACCACCGTCACAACCATCTGCCTCACCACCACCACCACCTCACCACCACCACCACCACCACAACCACCCACCCCCGTCGCAACCACCCACCCCGTCACAACCATCTGCCGTCGTTCGATTTGGGGGTTTGTTTGAAGATGAAGAACATCAAAACCCACCATCTGCCGTCATTCGATTTGGGGGTTCCACCACTGCCATAGCACCACCGCCATCACAGATCTCTCTCTTCTTTCCCTCTCTCTCCTGCCGCTCCCTCTCTCTCTCTTGATTCTGTGGTGGGTTTTGACATGTTGGGAGTTGATTTGTGTTGAAGAGAGAGAGATGATTCTGCTGAAGAGAGAGAGAGAGAGATGATGGGTGTCGGAGGTTGATTCTACTAAAGAGTGAGAGAGAGAGAGAGAGAGAGAGATGATTCTGCTGAAGAGAGAGAGGGAGAGATGGGTGGCAGAGGTGGAGGTGGAGGTGGAGGTGGAGGTGGTGGTGGCAGAGGAGGTGGTGGCGGCGGAGGAGGTGGTGTCGGAGGTGGTGGTGGCAGATGAGGTGGTGTCGGCTGGAGGGAGAAGAGGGAGAAGAGGAAAAGAGGTTGGAAGAGGATGGAACATGTCTGCGTGATGAAGAGGTCTCGCAGACCTTTTTTAATGAAAGGTCTGCGAGAAAACAAACAAGCTGAAACATCCAAACGTCTGCGCGCGTCTGCGCGGCGCAGACATAAGTGGCCAGAAGTGCTTCTGGCCAAAAAACAAACACTACCTTAGTCTTTTTATCCCTTTATTTAATGTTATATATTATATAAAAATAAAATAAAACAAAACATTTTTAAAAAGTATCTCAGTGTCTCTCTATACCTCTCACCCTCTTTCTTTACAGCTATCTCTCTCTACCACACTCGATCTCATATAGGTTCTGAATGTACCTCCCACCTCTCACCACCATTAACCGACCACCACCATAAATCCACCTGCCACCGCCACCGTTATTAAGCCACCACCACCTTCTCTCTCTCTCTACCACTTTCTATCCCAACAACTTTCTTTCTCCGCCACCCTCTCTCTCACACATAATCAGCCCACCTGCCACCGCCACCGTCAACAACTTCCATCCTACCCATCCCTATCAACGACCCAACACCAAAACTATCAAAATCAACGACCAATAACAAAACCCCCATTTTTCATTCTCCTTCTTCCTCCCCTTTCATTCTCCCCCAAAACAATTCCTGCAACAAACATGCTAATTCGAATATTATGTCTATGGTTGAGATCTGCTGCTTCAAATTTTCTCTGGAATTTAACAACAATCGCTCGTTATGCTGGATCTAATACCTCTACGCCTCGATGTTTTAAGTTCAGGCTTTCATTCGCTTAATCACTCCAGTCGAACGTTTTTGTTCGTTTGTGTACTAATTTTCTGTTGTTTACGTCAATTTCTCTTTGAAAATCGAAGAATTTCTTCTTGTTTTGAGTTGCAATCTGGTTTCCATACAAAATTCAAGATTTCTAGGCTTTCGAGTGCTGCGAAATTGGCTAGAACTGCACTTAGGAATGTGAGATTGAAGGGGCATACATATGTGGAACTTAGGTTGTCGTTGGTGGCAGTTTGGTGTGGTTGTGGTGGTGATATTGTGGATTGAGTTGAGAGAGGAATGAGATTGGTGACATGTGATCTGCACTTTGATTTTTATTAAAAAAACAATAACAAAAATTGAGTATATTAACAAAACTACCTTCATGTGCAAGGCACATGACTAGACTTAACAAAAAAAAAAAAATCTAACTGGGTTAGGGTCAAAGAACAAAACGTGCAACAAAATTCCCTATAAAAGACAAAACCTGTCAACATTCGTTGAAAAGGATACCGCCTGTAAAAGAGTATCAAGATAAAGGACAAAACGTGTAATTTTTCCATTTACATATTATTTTATTATTATAAAAAAACATCAAGTTAGCTACAATGAACCTTCATATGTGTACTATGGCCACATATTTTTTTTTGTTTTTAAATGAAATATTTTGGATATTTTCATGAGTTTGATTGGTGCATGGAAGTTTTGGATTTTTCAAGTTGGTCACAAAAGTTTGTGGTCTTTGAAAATTGACACAAGAAAGTTCATGATTTTTTTTGGTCACTTAAGTACGTGTTTTGAACACCTTAGTTTAAATAGTTTGTAAAGTTTTGATTTTGGCCACCTAAGTTTTAATGTGTAAAGTTTGTAAAGTTTTGATTTTCGCTACATAAGGTTTTAAGTTTGTTTTTTGAACACCTTAGTTACAATAGATAGTTTGTAATGTTTTGGTTTTGGCCACTTAAGTTTTTTAGTGTGTTTTTGTCACACCCCAACCGATGGCGGAAACATCGGGGCATGGCACTGAGCGAAACAAATTGTCCAGAAGTTCTATAACAATTATCATTACCATTCAATTTAAAATAACATGTCCCATACCATGTCTCAAACAGTAAACAAATTATTACAGATAAAAATCTAGGCAAATAATTCTGTTCTGACAACTCAGATTTAAAATAGGGCAATTGTTTATCTGCTTCTAGAGACCCTTGATTCAATTACTACAGACAACTATTTGTTGGGCTCTAAAGCTTTATTCTAACTTCAAATTCCTACCAAGTGTGCATCCTAAGCACCTGTCACATACTTTAAAATAAAGTCAATACATATAATGTAAAGATGAGCATACAAGTTTGATAATAGCATATATAGTTCGAATTCGTTTACGCATAACCAGCACGTACACATAGTGAAATGAAGCACGTTAGTTATCGACATAGATCCATCGATACCAATGACTGCGGGTTGACTGCCCGAGGCAGTTCGCAATACATGATTACCACCGTAATCCATGCAAGTAATTGTCCTTAACAACCCCCGTGGGAACGGGTGCTGAGTCCAAACTATAGTACTATCGTTGCTAAGGCAGGTAGAGAGCATTCCATGTGTAAACATAACAAACAAGCATTCATAAGCCACGTATAACATGCATTAACGGTTAGCGTTCAAATAGTATTGAGTAGTGTGTTTGATGTGATTTGAATAGTTGTAACGTATGTAACACCCAAAAGTGCTTAAAGCAAAAAGGGATCGAGTATACTCACAGCGGTTGATGGATTGAAGGGAGCGCTTAGCGAGTAAAGTTAGCCTGAATGGATTGATAGCATAACGATAAGTGACGCGTAAAACGATGTAAAGTGTTGGAGAGTCGGACAGCTGGTCGATCGGACGGTAGTTCGATCGGACGGCTGACCGTTCGGTTGACAGTCCGCTCGGACCGCTGTCCGGTCAGTCGGTATGGCTGTTCGAGTGGATTGTTTCTTCCTTTAAGAAGGATGTGTTTGTGTATGATGGCTTGACTTTTGAAGTTTTCGTTGTAGCATTTGAAAACATTGAAGTACCTTTACCCTTCAGGACGGTCGATCGGTCGGCAACCCGATCGGCTAGGTATTTTAATGAATTGTAGTGATTTGTGTATGATGGCTTGACTTTTGAAGTTTTCGTTGTAGCATTTGAAAACATTGAAGTACCTTTACCCTTCAGGACGGTCGATCGGTCGGCAACCCGATCGGCTAGGTATTTTAATGAATTGTAGTGATTTGCTTTGGATCGGACAAGTGTTCGATCGGACAGGTGTTCGATCGAACAGGTCAACAAGTCAAAGGCTTGCTGACCGATCGGTTGGCAAGTCAACAATAGTCAACAACTTTAGATGAAATGCAAAGTATGGTGCAGTGGATCGGTTAGCTGATCGATCAAACTCTAATGCTGTTCGATCGGACAACATGCATGAATAACCATGACGAGTTCTCAACAGGGTGTCACCTGATCGGACGGCTGTTCGATCGGTTGGCACTGCCTAGTGCATCGAACATGTTGAAAAATCGATTAAGTGTTCGATCGGACAGTAGTTCGATCGAACAACAGTTCGTTCAATACTAGTCTTCAAAATAAAGTTGATTAAGTGGGACCATGTGTTAACCGATCGGCTGGCCGGTCGATCGGCTGAGTGTCCGATCGGCTGGCTGTCCGTTCGGACAGCAGTCCGATAGGTCAGCACCCTGACCTGATCAGCCTATTCGTTTAACACCTGGTTTTTCTGTTTGTTTGTCGTTTTATTGAGGTATTTTGACAACGAGTCGAGCCATAGATCCCTCGTCCTTACTTGGTTCCCCTGGTCGGACAGGAATCACCCAAATCTGGCTGGTGAACTGTTCGAAACGGAGTTTATCGTTTAACCCGAAATCGGTTAACCTCCTGGATAGAATCCGGATCTTGAGCCATGCAACCACCTGAGTGATTTGTAAGACGGCAAAGGCTCCGTTTCTATCGGTTTTGAAGGCATTGAGTGAAAAAGAGTTGAAAGAAATTTGGAAAATCCATCTTTCAATCCTTTTCGTCGGGTATATGTTTAGATCTGTGAAAGATCTTTGTTTGTTTATGTGGAAATCGGCTAGATCCAGGTTATTCTTGGTGGATTGAGGACAAAACATGAAGTTCTTCAAGAACCCATGATGACATCATCCTAGAACACTTGAATCTTGATGATTTCACGGTTAAAAGTTAAGATTTGAAAGGTATAAAGGTGTAGGGGTGCGTGTAGATCATGAAAGTACAAGATTTAGGACGAAATCTTACTGGAATCGAGAGGAATCTGAGAAAAGGTTGACTTAAGCGTGCTGGTCGAATAGAGGTTTCCAAAAGTAGAAAGGATGACAATGACAGGGGTATTTATAGGATGACAAAAGAGGAAAGTGCTGGCCGATCGGCCAGGCAGCTCGATCGGACAGCAGTCCGTTCGGCTGGCTGTTCGATCGGCTGGTAGCCTGATCGATCAGTTGCACGCTTCGAGTGTTCGGTGCGACGATTTTTGATATTTCGATTTCGGTTGCGAACGGTTCGATACGATAGGGTTTCCTAGTCAAATTACTATCAGTCCCAATCACTCGTATCGAGCACTGTCTCTTCTCCATCAATTATCATAGTTCGATTTCGATTGAGTTCGATTGCGTGTCGATTGATTTCCACACATAACATAAATAAGCATGCACAAGTAACACATAAGGCACACACACACGTATAACAATAATTAAAATACGTAGCTCGAGTTGCGATTCGATTCAATGTCGATTCGTTTAGCATAGTTTGATTATCGTTTCATTAACTTTATCGCATTGTTACTTCCTACAGTTCACAGTCGTAAGTCGATTAGATGGCGATTGAAATACGTCGATTATTGTAATTATCAACACTTACTCCACATAATACAACTGAATTAAACACATAAAAGAAATTCACTACAAGTCAAGTTGCGCGAAGTCGGACTTTGACCTTGACTTTGACTTTGACTTCCCTGAAAACACGGGGTGTTACAGTTTTGAACACTTTAATACGGGAAAAACGACCAAACTCCCATGGCGTCGTGCGGGCGAATAACTTTGTTTCGTTCACTTTTTCCAAAAGTGAAATGCGTGTCCGAATTTAGGTTTTTTGGTCGACCTTCCGTTATAATTATTTTTTTAAAAACAAAGTTATATTCAAACACGAGTATTTCTCTTGTATCGTAGGCTATATCGAGTGTAGTTACTCTTGCGGTGCCGTGACAAACCGAACTGATTATGAGCGAACATCTTCGTTGTTGGTATTGGTATTATAGAAATCGGTATTTGTGTTCACTTTTATGTTTTTAGGCGGGTAAGCCATAACGATCAAAGTCAAGCCGCGTAGTGTGAGGAAAATGGTGAAATCCTCGTCGTGAAGCGTGACCAGAAAAATTCTAGTCATAAGTAAAAAAAATAAATTTTTAATAAATTAAATTTATCATTTCATAAGTTCACGTGGTAAAGTGATTGTCTGTATCGCTTTGGGCATGTAATGGTACTGGAATTCGATCGGTATCAGTTTGGTTTGTTACCATACCAACATTCGCTATAGTAATCAAAAGAAAAAACCCAAACACCCAACATGTGTTTTCTATGGCTAAAATATGTTTGGGATCTACAAAAAAGAAAAATTAGGAGGCTATCAGTCGACATCTTCTATGGCTAAAATATGTTTGGGATCTACAAAAAAGAAAAATTAGGAGGCTATCAGTCGACATCAGTTCGTTTCGTTAGAAGCACGTTACAATATTAACACTCGGTATAGCAACTTAAAGAGATATGTCCAAGAAGATATCAAAACGTGTTTTACATTGAATTAAAACTATACAAATGAATAAATGTACCGGTGTTGTTCAACCAGTATTGTTCGGTTCCTCACGGTACCTTTACCATATCGGCACTGATGTGCGTGCGGTGGTATATATTTTTATGTATATTTTTAGCCTTTTTTACACTTTAGTCAAGTTTTAAATTTATAAAACACGATATTTTACTAACACCAAACACACATATGGGCAAGTGCATCTATCGTGAGCGTTGTATAGTGTTGGTAAGATACCGAGGTCGTCCAAGGACATAAGAGCTTTTAGTACTGGTTTATCCTCAACGTCTAATCAAATCAAAATTTTAGAAAAAGGTTTTTAAACTAGAAAATAAAAACTAAAAATGCTGAAAAATAAAAATAAAAACAGATAGACAAGATAAATCACTTGGATCCGACTCGCCTTTAGTATTATTTCCACACTTTTGCATTTTTTAAAAGATTATCTTAGTTATAGTAGTATGCCCCTCTTTTGAAGGTGACGTTACCCTCAACCCAGTAGTTTGAGTCAGCAAGGATACAATCCTAAAGGGTTGGATTATTGAAAGATAATTAATTAAGTTATTAATGCGTAATGTGGTAGGCCCCTCTTTTGAAGGTGACGTTACCTTCAGCTAAGTAGTTTGAATCAGCAGGGATACAATCCTAAATAGCCGGGTTAATGTTTTAATAGTAGTTTACATATGAGTGGATCAAGAAATTCGAACCCCCGCCATCCAATACCAGTGGGTATTGAAGGAGGTCCTACTAAGCTTGACCCAGGTCCTTGCAGGATCTATACACTGATCTTACCAAACCATTCCCATAACCCCCGACAAGGTAGCCAACATATCTTCATATAGACCGTGGAGATATGAATGGTGTAAATCTTTTATTTTATATAGACAGTAAAATAACGCCAAGACACCACGGACAAATGATAAAGAAGATTCACCTTCAACATAAGAAACTAGTTATTAAAGTCATTAATACATAACCAAATAAAAAATGCGAAAAGATTAAAAATAAAAAGTATTACACTAAATGCTTGTCTTCACCAAATGATGTAAGAGACTTAGGCAAACATGGCCTTTGATTGTCAAGAACTCTTACGATCAATCTTGGATCCCGAGACTACTCACACACTCTATGATGGATGATGGATGATGGTGGTGGATGTGGATTATGATGGTGGTGGTGGGCGGGTGAAGTGTGAGAGAGGTGGTTTGCCAAGGGATGAGTTGAAAGTGAGCCAAGCACCCCTACTTATAGCCAGTACAGAAGCCCTGACACGGCCCTGTGTCCATTGGGCACGGCCCCGTGTCCACCCATCTTCTCTTTCTTCATTAATTGTAGTTTGTCTGCATTAGTTGACCACGCCCCTGTGTCCGCTGGGCACGACCCCGTGTGCAGAAGCGTATCTGTACTATCAAGATTTGCCTAGATTCTGCGAATCTTTGCGTTGACCATGGCCCCGTGTCCGCTGGACACGCCCCCGTGTTGGGTGATAGAAGCTTCTACAACTTTGTCTTTTCTGCAGACACTTGGGCACGCCCCCGTGCTCAGTGAGCATGGGGCGTGTTCAGCCTTCTGTTCTCTTGTTTTTGCTTGGGAAGATGCTCTTGAGGGGTCGGGCACGCCACTTTTATTCCTTTTCTTGTATTATTGTTAGTTTTAGCTGCTTTTTTGCTTCTTTTGTTCTTTTAAGCTCTTTTAACCCTGAAAATACAAAAGGAAGACAAAAACACACTTTTTCCAACATTAGTACTAAAAAATAGTTAGGTTTATGCCACATTTGATGTAATTTATATGTTGCATTTTGCACACATCAGCACTCACTATAGTTTATGATACAAAAAAAAAGAACCTCACTGCAAACACAACTCTGTTTTAAATTTTATACCACCAAGCCTAGAAAACCATAAAAACTAATACGCTACCGGTATCAATGTTTTCGAATGGTATCGATTTTGGTTTGTTACCACAAAGAACAAAAAAGTCAAGTGTATTTAACGCAATCGATTTTGAACTTTTATTGAGTTGTTGATACAGATAAGCACGTCGCAACCATAAATGAAAATAAGGAGAATGTAAACGGCGTTACTTTATATATAAGAAACTAAGCTCCATGCCAGTTTTGATGACCTATACGTTTGTGATTCGGTCACTCATTCACAACTCAGCTTTGAGTAAAATCTATATCTAGACGTAGATAAAAATACGCACATCACATATACATACTCACATGGTTGCAAAAGTCGCTAGGCGCTCTCTAGTCGGATTCGGGAGTACTCGGGAAGTACTCGGCTTAGGCGGAGATTACTCGGGGAGTAATTGGCATGGGAAAAGAGTACTCGTGCCTCGGCAGCCTACCTTGTAACGAGTACTCGGGGAGTACTCGGAACCTAGGCGGAACTTTTACAACCATGCATACTCATAATTCGATAAGATATCGTGTTTTAAAAGTTATACGCGAAAACAACATATACTTAAAAGCAGTTATATTAATAAAATATTGTATGATAAAAAATAATAAAATCATTGTTCATATGTTAATAAAATATTGTATAATAAATAATAAAATCATTGTTCATATGCGTTTGTAAAATAATAAAATCACTGTTCATATGCGTTTGTTAATTGGAATTAAATAATCCCACCTAACTCAATTTGGCCGATAATAATCCCAAGTCAGTTATTGGCCGATAATAATCCAAACTAGTCAATTTCTTTTTGTAAAATAGACCGCTATTAAAATAGCTTAACGGAGTTAAGTTTTTTTCCGAATTACAAACCGATGTTTTAGGCTTTTGATCATAACGAGTATACGAGTCGATTGATGTAAACTTACCTCGAAATTGTGCTCGAAATGACTTGATTTTTGTTAATTGAAAGTTTAAACACCCGAATTGAAGCACCGTTTTCGTGGGTTGGGGCAGTATTTCGAGGTAAGTTTTACATCAATCGACTCGTATCCTCATTCTGATCAAAAGCCCTAAAACATCGGTTTGTAATTCGGAAAAAAACTTAACTCCGTTAAGCTATTTTAACAGCAGACTACTTTACAAAAAAAATTGACCAGTTTGGATTATTATCGACCAATAATTGACTTGGAATTATTATCAGCCAAATTGAGTTAGATGAGATTATTTATTTCCAATTTGTCTATTAATAAAATATTATAATATTCTAATATGCCTTTCTAAATTAATATATAGGATAATAAAATATTGTAATAATAAATAATAAAACCACTCTTCATATGCCTTCGTAAATTAATAATTGTAATAATCTATCTATACTTTCTATAAAAGGAGAAAACCAAGTGACATAAGAAAAGCTGAGGTGGCAGCCATAGAGGCTGTCCAACAAGGCTTTTCTTATGTCATTATCGCATCATAATCCTTAATATATAAAATCACTTTTATTTTCAAAGGTCTGGCCCACATCTAGAAAATCACTTTAATTTTCAAACATCTGCCCACATCTACAAATGGTCAGCTGTTTGTAAAAACGCTTCAAACCTCTGCCCATATTCAAAATTTAAAATCCTGGCTCCAAAATCAAAATTCAAACTACATATGAATCTGGCTCCCTATAAATAACATATGTGAATTTGGCTCCACATTCAAATTTCAATTTATCTCTCTCCTTTATATTTGCGATCATATCTCTCTTACTCAAATACATGATTGAGCCAGTTAATCTTCGATTGCAGTCCTTTTAATATCATTGTTCCAATACCATTGTTCCAACATCGTTGTTTCATTGAAGCTCTGTTTCACACTCCAACGTGTGACCTCGGCTTTTCTGATGTCACTTGGTTTTCTCCTTTTACAGGATTCCAAATTTGCATATTAAGTCTGTTCATCTGCGATTACAGCTTTTTGTACTCCACGTAATTTTTCCAACATCATTGTTGCAACATCGTTGAGGGTATGTTTTCTTCTCTGATTTTGAATCTTAAAATTTGAACTGGTCTGTTCTAATTCTCGGTTTATATTTCAGCCTAATCAGAGTTGTTTAAAATTCAAACAATCAGTTGCGGGTTATTTTAGGTTTGTAGATTCTTTTAAATTGTTGATATATTTCAGTTTTGTTTTTTTTCGAGCGAGCAGTGGGGAGTTCTTCTGCAATGTTTTTGAAGTCTGGAGTGCAGAAAGTGGAGTACTTCATGAAGCGCCGATGTTGTTCCAGGTTTTCTTGTATTTATTATCATTGATGATGTCTATTTTATATATTAGTTCTTCAATCAGTCTAATCATCAGCCTTTTATAGTGTTTAAAATGCATCTTTATGATAAATGAAGAAGTTAATGGTAATTATGAGAGCCTGTTTTTTTTATTTTTATTTTTGTTCTTTCGGTTTCTTGATATTTAACTTTTTAGTTTTCCTATGAAAACTTTTTTGAGAGGCTTTACATTGAATGGCTGCTGTTATTTCTTCAATGTACACATTTTTTGTATTAAATATACAAGTTAAAAATTTCATCATACCCTTCTGTAGGTTCTTATGATTTACTCGCTTTATCAAGCAAGTTGAGGATCAAGTATATGAGGATAGGTCTACTGTTCAAGAGCTGAAGAGGTGTTTTGATGGACTGCATCTTTGTCTGTTTACGAGAGACCAAGTGTCCAGAAACCTGATGGTGATGTCTTTCTGCACTTCAGACTTCAAAAACAGTGCAGAAGCTTTTCATCACGTTTTACTACCACTATATCCTTCTTTTACATCAGACTTGAAGAAATATACAAGTTAAAAATGTCATCATACCCTTCTGTAGGTTCTTATGATTTAAAGTATCGCTTTATCAAGCAAGTTGAGGATCAAGTATATGAGGATAGGGCTACTGTTCAAGAGCTGAAGATTATTAAATTTCGTTGTTCAGTTCTCAATGTAATTGTTGATCTATCGTCATATGTGATATGTAAATTTTAATACTATTAATCTTTGTAGAGCATTTTATTTTTACTAATTTGAGCATCAACAGTTGTTAGAGTTGATACCTGTTATTGTAAATGTTGAGTTGCTACTGTTGCCAACATCTGTCCCAACAGCAGTTTCCAAAGAATTGTCAACCATTAAAACAATAGAAGTTCTGAACATTCTTAAAAAATAGGTATTTTGAAGAAAAATTGACAAAAATCTTTAAAAGTCTGTTGAAAACAGCTGTTTTTAAAACATCTGTTTGGCAAAAGATTCATCCACTGTTTAAAGGTATTGTCTGTTCTCATAATTTCTGGTTTTTGTAACGACTGTTGAGTTGCTACTGTTGCCAACATCTGTTATTCCCAACAGCAGTTTCCAAAGAATTGTCAACCATTAATACAATAGAAGTTCTGAACATTCTTAAAAAATAGGTACTTTGAAAAAAATTGACAAAAATCTTTAAAAGTCTGTTGAAAACAGCTGTTTGGCAAAAGATTCATCCACTGTTTAAAGGTATTGTCTGTTGTCACAATTTCTGTTTTTTGTAACGACTGTTGAGTTGCTACTGTTGCCAACATCTGTTATTCCCAACAGCAGTTTCGAAAGAATTGTCAACGATTAACACAATAGAAGTTCTGAACATCTGTTATTGCTCAACAGATCTTTGTAAAACGTTTTCAGAACATCAAAACTACATTCTTAAAAAATAGCTATTTTTTTAAATATTGGAAAAAATTCTCAAAAGTAGCTATTTTTTTAAATATTGGAAAACTCCATCAACAATGCTAGCTTTTTTTAGGTTATTATTGCATCATAATCATAAGTCTTAATATATAAAATCAATTTAAAACTGATTATCAGTGTTTTCATAGTATTTGTTGATATTTTGAATCAACTTCTGTTTGGATAAAGATTCATTCACTGCTGAAAGGTATTGTCTGTTTTAATAAGTGCTGTTTATCCTAGCGACTGTTGATTTACCACCTTTTACAACATTTGTGTCCGATGAAGTGGTAGTAGCCTTTGTTTGCCATGTAGATTATTCTTGGTCTTTAAATGAAGAGTTTTTTTTTTTTTTTTTAAATTTATGACAGAGGTTTAAAATTTGTCCTTTCAGTTTCTTGATATTTAATTTTATAGTTTTCCCATGAAAATTTATTTTTTAAATGTTTTGCATTAAATGGTTGCTGATATTTAATATCAATTTATTCGTTTATATTAAAAGTCTGTTGAAAACAACTGTTTTCCAAACCTGTGTTTGACTAAGGACTGCTGACTTACTATTGTTGCATAAGATCTGTTGTTGCCCAATAGTGGTTTCCAAACACTGCTGAAGGGTATTGTCTGTTCTCATAGGTTCTGTTTAATATAAGGACTGCTGAGTTACTAATGTTGTCTGACATCTGTTGTTGGCCAACAGTGGCCAACTTGTATTTCTTCACCCAAACCAGAAATATTTATTCTTACTAATTTTTTGTTTAAAATTCTTTATAGAAAAACAAATATTTATTCTTATCTAATTTTTGGTTTAAAATTATTATTATTATTATTATTATTATTATTATTATTATTATTATTATTATTATTATTATTATTATTATGTAGTATGATCATAATAAAAACAAACCTTTATCCTTGTCTAATTTTTTGTTTAAAATTATTTGTAGAAATACAAATATTTATTCTTATCTAATATTTTGTTTAAAATTATTATTATTTAATATGAGAGATAAATACGAAAATAATATGAGAAAGCAGTAGAAAGTGACACGTGTCTAAATTTTTTTTTTAATTAATTTGTATAGGAAGATTATTATTATCATCATCATCATCATCATCATCATCATTATTATTATTATAGATACAGTTTACAAAATGAGTCAACTTTAATTTAATAATAATAATAATAATTATTATTATTATTATTATTATTATTATTATTATTATTATTATTATTATTATTATTTTAGTTAACATAAGAAAAGCTTTTGTATACAAAATAACCCGTCTAACAAGTTTTGGATATTTCCACACAACTAGTCAGTTTAAAAAGGTTTTAGTTGTCTCTTTATACTCTTGAGTCAGTCTGATCGTTGAAAAGTATTTTGGTCTTGATAAGTTAATTTAATGACACAAACGGCCATCATTGATGAATCTTGTGGAATATATTGTTTTATAAATTCTTTTTATTAAAATTAGTTAAATACTCACATTAAAAAAATAATGGCAAAGTTAAGGAATTCATCGTATTAAGAATATTCATTGGTTCAGCTATATGTCGTTTGTAAACAACTAATATCAAATTTACAGAGTTGATTGAAGTGTTAACAGTCAATAAGAGACACAATAAAAGAGGTCGAAAAGAAAAATCATTTTAAAACGGATATAACTTTGATCCCTTTGATATTACCATACCAATAACATATGGATGGAGATGATTTAACGAGCTGGCACTTTGAAAAGTAGTCACATGTAGTCTTCTCAACTCTTGGACCCGAACTAAATTTGACTAAAAAACCTTCCTCAATTTTATGGTTTTCGATTTATTTCGTTTTCAATCACAATCATGAAACATGTGAATCGTGGACCTTGTCAATTCACACTGTTTCATTAGCCGCCTAAGTATAATTTCTTATATCAAAATTCGAAAATCATGATTTTGATTTATATAATTTATAATCATCTTGACAAATATGATCAATTTTGAATTATATAGAATGTTAGGTATTAGATCAGAGTAGGTTTAAGCGGAAGCGAACAAACACATGTACGAAAGCAAGAAAAAATAAAGAACACGAATATTTACGTAGTATGGTTAAAGTGACCCACGTCTACGAGTTGTTATGGTTTCTACGAGTTGCACTTACGTTCAACTAACTGAAAATGAGTATCGCATTGTAAATTGTTGCCACCGTCGTATCGTGCAGGTTTCCTACTAGTCTTGTTAAAAGAAATTAGTAGAAGTGTGTTAAAACATATAAAACAAAAACTTAAATAAGACTTTTCAATAATTAGTTTACATAAAAAATATTTAAATAATATAGTAATTTCGAAAATATAAATATTGACTTCGAGCATTCACAATGGATCTTCCATATTTATATGAGTGTAATCTATATATTTTTTTAGATTGGTTGTAAATTGTTATGAGTGGAGGAGAAAGAAAAAAAAAGAGAAAAACTTACTGTTTATTAGTAAATTTGGAGGAAATACTATTTATCTCTATAATTTTATAATATTTTTAAAGTGGTTGTAAGTGAATGACAGAGAAAATATAATGATAAAAGTATAAAAAATATTATTTAATTGAAAATGAGATAAAAAAAAAGATAGTGTTTTTAATATAACTAGTTTGATTACCCCGCGCGATGCGCGGGTAGTCGATCTTTAGACTTTTTATTTATTTTAGATGAAGTAATTATTTGGATTTATTTATTTTTTTAACATCAAATTTCACTCATTGGTGGGACTCGAACCCACCTAATGTATACCATCATTCAATGCTTCAATTGCTTGTTTCAAATCAGTTCTCCCAGTAGTAACAACAGCTGGCAATCTTCCAGAACCATCCTTCTTCATCCAATTCGCCGAATCCTCTGAAAACTCTCCGTCAATTCCAATCCTACTCGACGGAGATCGCGTCGGAGAAGCCGTAAAAACAGAATCAGACAGAGTATAACTCCCAACCTGCAAGCTATCCACCGGCGGATGAGCAAGCGTGGGAACAGGCACGCCGACGGCACGTGAGAGGTTATCGGAAGCATGACATGGCGGCGGAATCATGACCGGAGAAAGTGAATTGGAGATCGGAGATTGTGCCGGAGTTGTAGCAGCCGGACCGGACTGAGTGCGTTATGGCGGTGGACCGGGAGTGAAAAAGCCGACCTTTCGGACTTTCGGATCGATCACGCGCGACGGCCGGCGAGGATCCATCGGTGACGGTTAGTTGTTGCGGCGGCCATTCATGGTGGATTAGTAGTGGTAGGGTAGAAACGCCATTGATGAAGTGGAAGCTTGAGGGTTTTCAGGATGAATTGCAGAAGTAGGGTAGAATTTTGTCATAGTTTT
Source organism: Helianthus tuberosus (assembly GCA_030545235.1). NCBI lineage: Eukaryota > Viridiplantae > Streptophyta > Magnoliopsida > Asterales > Asteraceae > Helianthus > Helianthus tuberosus. The sequence continues at coordinate 13,245,836 of CM060355.1, forward strand.
GTATTTTTTATTTGTATGGGTGATCGAATAATAAATAATTGTTGGGTGTGCACTATCCTGAAGCAAGGAAGTTCGGTGGTCAAATAATGAAAGTTCGATAGTTGACTATTGCACCTACCAGTTGTCGATTAATACTATATATAGAATTATAGAGATGGAGAAGAAGAATTCTTATGAATCACTTCAACATCCCGAATCTAATCTATTAAAGATTTATTTTATATATTATAAGATTAAATAATATATTGTTTTATTTTTATATCTAAAATTTATATTTTCAATCAACTTATGTTATGGATGATTATAAATTAGTTAAAATTAAAATAATATAAAAGGGTTATTCTTATCTTAAAAATTTGTGTTTTCAACCAACTTATGGATGATGACTTTAAATTAGTTAATAGTCATAATATCTATTTATTTAGGCCGGAAAAAACAATTGAGATCACCACATAGAACGACATGTGTCACCAAATGGTTTGCTTTATTACACAGTATAGATATAGATTTTCTTTAGTTTAAAATGACATTCATTTTATTAGTTTAGTTTATGTTACTTTTTTATTCAACACCGGAAATTTGTTTTAGTTGTGTTATATATAAAAATCTTTTACTAAGTGTTAAATATAAAACAATAAAAGAATTTCAAATATGTCACTTTAATATTACAATTATGTAGGGAGAGTCGTTCGAATTTTTTTATGTAGAATTTCTTTTATAGTGTAAACAAAAAAAATCTATTGTGAACCCCAGATTAAAATACTTGGTTCCGTGCCCTTGAATATATGCTAAGGCCGTGGGGTATGGTGGGGCGAGGGTTGGGCTTGGGTTGGTGCATTAGTTGACACGTGGCTTGGGGGGCAGACATGGGCTAACCCACATTCAACACGGTATTGTGGGGCGGGGGTTTCGGGCGTGGGTTTGGCGGGCTTCGCTGGGCTGACCCGCTGGGCTATTTGAATATTATTTAAAACAAAAAAATGAATTTTTTTTAATATTTTTAAATAAAGAAAATTACAAAAAAAAAATTCTTAACTTTTATATTTGTTTTTTATCTCTTCTCTCATCGCCAAGATTAGTTGTAACTCTTCACCCTCTAGGTGATCAATGGGCTGGGATAGAAATTTCAAATCATCCCGTTTTTGTTTCTGGGCATCTCTAGCGGCATCTCTAGCATCTTTGCTCCTTCGTATTTCGGCCCTTTGTTGTTGGAATACGTTGAATGTATCCAACTTGCATGAAATGTTATCCAGCTGCTCGCTGTATATTCCCCTACGCGAGCCCGAACTCCCAGCTGAAGGCGATGCCGTACCAGATCTTGATTTTTGAGCACGCCTTCTTGAGGCATTTCTTTCATACTCAGGCCGGTTTGGGCTTGGCGAATCATCCAAAAGGTCCTCAAACTCTTGATCTCGTGCATCAGATTGGGCTTGGGACGAGGCCCTTGACCTTTTGGAAGACGAGTTAGTTTCGCTACCAATGGGGATATTCGCCCACTTTGGATGAAACTTACAAATCTCCCAACAATGCATGAAACGGAAGTCGGTCCCCACATTTGATTTGAATGTGCACACTGCATTTGTCAAAATGTCGGCTTCGGTTTCACCACTTTTTGGGTTTTGCTTTGCTTTATTTAATAAACCACTATATTTTGGAAGTTGGGTGCTTATCTCGCTCCACTTTGAGGATAAGCTATCGTTTTCACGATAAGCCTCCATTCCCATTTCTTCATGGAATAGTCTACTAACCGATTCCCACATGGCGGTTCGATGTTGCGAATTTCCTATTTTAATAAAAACAAAGGTTAAGAATACCTAAAGTTGAATGTTGAGATTGTTGACACCAAGCCCTCGCCAATGCAACTTATTCAGCAACGACCCATTTTTGTTGTTTTCGTTTGACGGTTTCAACTACTTTACCCGTCTCGGTTTTTTTTCTTATGACTTCTCTTTTTGATGGGTTTCGATGCGGGAGGACCATCATTGGGTGGTTGAGTTTCGGGAACGGTTTCGTTTTGTGAAAGGTCGATGGAGGTTGGTGAAAGGTTGATGGGCGATTGTGTAAACGGGGTAGGTATCGAATCATCGGAGTGTGGGAAGTTAGTAAACAAACGATTCCCAAGAAGCGATGCGTAACTCGCTTCATGGGGCAAAGAAGAGTGTCTGAAAAATGGACGAGACATTGGACGATTGGGTGGTGGGCTAGGATTATTTTCTTGGAATGCATACGGGTTGTTCGGGTCAAAAGGACGGTTATAAGGATGCATTTTTTTCGTTTTGTAGAATAAGAATTGAAGATGATTTTATAGAAGATGTGGTTGAATGTGGTAAAAAATGGAAGAAAAATGTGAGTTTTATAGTGAATTTTTTTTTAAACATAGCCGTTGGCCAACGGCTAGCCCAACGGCTATTTTGTTTTGGCCATACACAGCCGCCATGTCACTCGCTTCCCCCGACTCACGCCCGGCATGAAACCCAAGCCCCAAGGGCCACGCCCCAACCCAAGCCCATCCGGGGTTGTGCCTTGGGCGTTTTCCCCCAACCCACGCCCCAACCCAAGCCCCATACCCCATAGCCTAAAAAGTTCTTTGTTTTAGAATGTATGGTATCAAATATAATTTTGACATATCTCTGAATTTTTCTTTTAAATCTGACACTCTACATGTGTATAATTAGTTACCCACAACTTCATTGATCAGAAAATATATACAAGCATATATACTAGTGATTCGATTAGGGTAAGGTGGGGAATGGAGAGGATATCCGTTTTTGGATAGATACATGGGTGGGTGATCTTTCATTCGTGGAAAAATGGCTACATCTGTTCGGTTTGGATTTGTGTAAAAATTGCAGGATCGTGGATAGAATTGATACGAGACATGGAAGTGGTGGTTACATGTAACACCTCGAAAATTCACGTCCTATAATGTGTAGACACGTGTCAAATGTTTAAACGTGTGTAACAAATATTATAGAAGGACTAAAGTTGACAAATCATGGAAAGTATGTGGATATACGTATTCTAAATGTCAACAGTGAATAAATATATTGTATATTAACCCCACATAATGTTTATACCATCAAACGAATAAATCATGGATCATACGAAGCTAAAAGTGAGAGAGTACAAACTACGGGGGTTAAATGTATCAACATGTTTAAAGATATACCTCTGAGTGACCTTTTGAAAAACCCGAAGCTTTGTAACTGTTAATTATACTCACTAGAATGCACGACATAAATTTCATAAAGTTTCGAAATTGTATGAGCAAGTTGTGATCAAATTCGTGTGCGAGGGGTTAAAGCGTCAACATTGAAAATTAGGCCTTTTCGGGTAACAATAAAGTTAACCGAGGACTAATCAAAGTGGGTAAATGTCTTAAAGCCCTTATAAGTAAATATAGAGGGCTCATAGTGCAAAACAAGTTGTGAAAACGACCTTTAGAAGGACCAGGGGCCAAAACTGCAAATAAGGAAAAGTTGGTTTGGCTGGAACACTCATGCTCGCGTAGCGCGAGCACTAGCCATACATGCAGTCGCGCTACGCGACTGCCTTAGCTGGGCAGAAAGCCTATATTCTTGGATTTTCTTGGATTTCTTGTCTGCCATAGCCATTTCAAGCGACCTTTAACTCGATTTTCCTCATCACTTGACCCCTAAACGACCCCTAAACCTCTAGGAACATGTGTTGATCAGTTGTGGTGGGTTGTAGACTCATGTGTCAAGGATTTATGGTGAGAAATTCACTATAAAAGGGCCTTGAACTTGCAACAAGTCTTCACACCTTCATTCAAGCTATCTGATCATTTCTGGAGCTCAAGGCTGCTCTCAAGTGTTCACAAATCGTGCATAGGACCTTTGTAAGTTGGCTTAACCTTTCTTAATTAAGTTTTAGCTTAGTTTTCGCTTAAAAGTCAAACCGTCGTAATTAACGGTTGACTTTAAGATTAATCACTAATGGTCCAGTGATTAGTCGAATCAAAAGTAGTTATAAGTTGGTAATTATGTGGGTATTAAAACCTCAAAAGGGTTCCCCCTGATTCCCACTCTAACTAGGTCAAATGTCGGGTCAAAGGTACTAATAAAAAGTCAACAGAATGTTAAATTTGCAATTTATGCATGATTAGCAATGTAGAACACATACAACCTATTTGATCATTAATATAACTTAGTAATTAGTGTAAGGACATGTCTAAACATGTTCAACCCGACAATTTCCTGTTTAGACCCGGTTCGGAACCGAAAGTCGCATAGTTTGACTTTTAGTTCTGACCCGTTATGGTATGTTTTAGAAATACCTAAGAGCTTCATTTGGACCAGGTTACATGCTAGTATAACCCCCTGTGATTATACACCATGGTTCATTAGTTAACCGATTAATACGCATGATTCCGTTAATTGCCCATATGTTGACCATTATGCCCTTATTACCATAAAACGAGAATTTTGGAAATGTAAAAGTGTAGAAACCTTAGTTGCTGATATATAAACTTGTATGCAAAGTTTGACATCAGTTTGAGGTGTAGAACAAGAGTTATGCTCATTAGCGCAAATTGAAAGCTTTATGTTAATTAAAAGGCGTAATTAGCGTATAGCCTAGTTAAGCCTACTTTTTGATATCAAATATTTTACCCACTGATGTAATATATTATTTTGGGATTTTTAAAGATTTTTAATTAATTTTAGGCTGAGCATAACTAATGGTCGTAGGCTTAATCCGGTAATTGTCGGTTTTTCCCTTACGGGCCATAAAATGAGTTCTACATATCTAAACGACTCTAAACCTTTTGCTACTGATCACATATGATAAATAAATTATTTTAAGCCTTCTGGAAATATAAAAATATCAGATTTAAGTATCAAACCCGGAAATGGCCTTTAATCGCCTAATTAAGCGTTTTTAACGCATAGTATGTGCTATAACTATAATAAACATACAAGGGTTGATACCTACTGATATTTGAGGCAAATTATAATATTTTAACAGTAAGCAAAGGTTGATAAACTCAGACTTCGGTTTTGAGCTTTTCGGCTTATGTGAAATTACCAAAGTACCCCTACGGGGCATAGTTTGGTTATAATTGATAAATTTCACTTATATACTTTAACCTACTGATATAACTCATTAAATTGAGTATGTTTGCTGATTACATCAGACCTGTAACTCAGTTAAACACTTAAACTCCTTTATAAACTCTTAAATGACCAAGCTACCCCTACGGGGCATAGTTTGTGTTTAAACACGTTACGGGCATAATAAAAGACATCTTACTGATGTCACAACATATTAGGAGCATATTAACTTAGGAAACCTGTAAATGGCTCATATGAATACCCGTTACGCTATTTACGCGTTCGGTTCGGTTTATGTAACTAGTTTACATAAATTAGCCGAAACGGGTCAAACCTTATCGGTTTTACCTCAAAATCCAGAATGTGTATAATAAACCCATATTAAGCAAGTCTCTGAACTTGTCGGGTCTAAATCACGTTCTATCCGGTCTTCGCTTAATCGTGCGTACGAACCGTATCTTTGAAACTAGCCGGTCTAAGCCTAAGCTTAACTAAAGACCCGTTAGGATTCTAATAGGTTATTATAAACCTTCATTCCAGATTAGGAGTACCAGTAAAAGATACGTGCATTTTGCTTATTGTGATTTATACAATTGCTCAGGTAAATACTTTTAACTTATTTTCCCTATACGGGCTTGGGTTACGGTATATAGTATACCGCTTGATCGGGCATCAAATCCTCCACCGTTGAGTGGGTAATTGAATAAATTTGATCGGCTCGTTTAAACAGTCTTGTTACTTAAAGCCTTTGGGGGGGTTAATGACCATGTCCCGGATATCCTTGGCATCATTTTACGAAATGGCCACGACTTAAGCGCGGGGTGTAGGCGTACACCCGTCAGTGCATAAAAGAACATTGTGGTGTGTCTATTGATCTTTAACCCGGACAAGATCCGGGCTACTGAACGCACAAGGGACATGTAATTCTTTCACAAGATTATAATATTAAATAATTCTCCCAAGTTAAATAAAATGTTTATACCACGTGCATCCAAACCAATTTCCAATCATTTTCCAAAATGAGTCAGTTGATTGTATTTACCAGTGTAAACTGACGTATTTTCCCAAAAAGATTAAATGCAGGTACTAAGCGTAATTGGCTGGGATTTCTCCTTAGCATCATTAGAAGTCTCGCAAGCTTAAGATGCCTGAAGTCTGTTGAACTATTGTTTCATATTTTAATTCGATCCGTTCTGTGGTTAAACTTCCGAATATTGTGACATTTGATATTACAATATTAAATTCGGTTGTATTATATTTTAAATTGCTTCCGCTGTGCATTTAATTGTTGTGTTGTTTGACTATTATGTTACCAACCATGACGTCACGATACTCCCCACCGGGCCCACCGGTGACACGTGGAAATCGGGGTGTGACAGGTTGGTATCAGAGCCAACACTGAGTGAATTAAACACTAGCCTTTTGTGTTTAATCTCAGTTACACAATTACACAAATCTAAACTTTCGAGTCTAGACTTATAACATTGGACAAATTCCACTTTGTTTGTGTTGTCCTTTATTTTTGTATATTTTTGTTTTGTTATCTCATGCTATATTGACAGGATTAACAAAATGCCGCCAAGATTCTTCAGGAGAAGAGGAAGAGGCAAGGGGCCAATCACCGCCCCCAATGATAATGATGCTGGACCTTCAAATGTGCGAGCTCCATCTACAACGGAGATTGACGATCCCCGGAAAAATCGGAGAAACCTCTTTGAGCCGGCTAGACGGTCGGTCTCGCATAGTTCAACACCTCCTAACCCTTATGGGCCACAGCCGGACTACGAGCCCAACAACCCTCAACCCTCATACATTCCGTTACAGCGATCCTTATCGCATCATTCTTTTGGTGACCCTACACCAGTTTTTAGGGGCCGGTTTAACCCGACGAATTATATACAAGAACCAGTGGGTTCTAACCCATTGGGACCAGAGGACCATTTTTTCCGGAGATCACGCAGATGATATGGACGAGGATACAGACCCCGTCGAGCCAGCCAGTGGTACACCAAACCACCCGATAGAGATCTCTGACGGATCTTCTTTCCACGGATCACCCTATGTTGGTCCAGATAGCTTTCAAGCTATGTTCACCAGGCACGAATGGTACTATACACCTCCTCGACATTCACCGCCTCAATAGCAACAGCAGCAGCAGCAGGATCCCCCTATGGATTCAAGATTTGTGGCAGTCACGCCACCACCTCCACCGCCACCAGTTCAACTGGTACCTCCTCAACCGCCAAGGCGTAGGAGAACCGGAGCGCGTATGTCTTCGCGAGCAGGAGACTTTCATTTCAGCTCTCCTCGCCAGTCAAGTGGCAGCCACTACCCGCCACATCAGGAGGACCCACAAATGGGTGGACCCTCACACCCAGTTGCACCGCAACCACCGCCGATGGGTTTTGACAACCCAATTCCAGCATACACGGGTCCAAGTACTTACAACCCGTTTGGACCGCCGTTTCACACCAGCTATGGTTACGGGGAAGCCGGCCCATACTTGGCCGCGTCCAACTACAACACCCTCCACCAGGAACAGTATGGGGATCCATGGGGAGTAGGGTACCCAACACATGGGTGCCAAATACCTGCAAGACCGATTATACGGGCACAATCGCAGCCGCCACGGATGTCTCCCCCAGAACGGGAGGAAATTTTGCAAAGGTTGAACCATGTAGAGGGAGAACTTCACAGGGAACGAAGGGAACGGCAAACGTTCTTCCACGGACTGACGAGCCTAATTAAAGGGAAGAGCAAGAAGGACCACTGAATCCTTCCACTGTTGTTGTATTTTCCTTGTATCCGTTGAGCCCCTGCGTGGGTATTTCTTGCTGTATTAGCCCCTACGTGGGTATGTTTGTTGTTTGTTTGTAATGACCCCTGCGTGGGTCTATTTTTCCGTTAACCCCTACGAGGGTATGATGTTTGTGTAAGTCCCTGCGTGGACTATTATGTTATTAAGTCCCTGCGTGGACTATTATGTTATTAAGCCCCTGCGTGGGCATGTGTGGTATTAAACCCCTGCGTGGGTAAGTACTTGTTTAAACCCCTGCGTGGGTAAGTTATTATTTGAAAAGACCCGTTTAGGGCAGCGTGTAATATTTTAAATAAATTAATGGAATGTTTGTTTTATAAATTTTCATGTTGCCATTATGCGCATAGATAAATTATATATAAAATAAATAAATTAAAATCATTCCTTTTAAAATAATCTGCCTATGTAAATTTTGAAATAAGAATCTTAAAGAGTGAAACCTAGCCTTTGGGTCATTATAAGGTCGGGCCAAGATGGTAAGACCTGTTAAAAAGATTCAAATCCCTGTTAACATCTGAAAATATGTTAACACTCCTGGCAGACGTGATTCATTAAAAATCACACACGTCATTTATTAAAGGATTCTTTAGAAGATTCCTAACCCAGTTTAATGATCTCTGAATCCTGGGTTTACATCATCAATTAAGATGATCATATTTTAACCATATGTGGTAATATAGTGCCTACGGGCCTTGCTCATTTCTACATGAGCCAAAGGTACAGTGGTAGCGATGACTCCCTGTCAGATAAGGTAATGAACTAGGTTCAAACCTTCATGCTTTGATTCTCTGAAATCATAGCTTATAATTTATAAATGTCCTTGTGACTAGGCCTGTTGTGCCAGCATACCTTAATGTTTTGATTCTCTGAAATCATAGATTAAATAAAAATGTCCATGTGACTAGGCCTTTTGTGCCACGAATAAAACTGTTATTGTTTTATAATTAGGATAAATTATAATAGAAATCCTAAATAAATTTGATTAATAAATTAACCAAATATGGTCTCTGTTACCATGGTTAATGAATTACCCTAAGGGGCAATTCCATAATAAACTCCCAAATAAACTATTGTTCTTGTTTTCTGTAACAGTTCAATTAAAATGGCTAACTCAGACGAGATAAATAGTCATCCAGTGGAGAATAACGAGAACGCCCGATTTAATTTAACGAGTGCTGAATTGAAATCGATAATAGACGGCGCAGTTACCCAGTCATTGGAACGGCAGTACGAAGAGTATAGTGGGACTCGAAGTAGGACCCTATCTAAGCCGCATTCAAAGCCACCGTCCAAGAAGGACGACTCGAAGAAAGATGATGACCGACACTCCTCGAACCATAGTGCTCCATCTCAGCAGGTTGTACTAAACCAGGGACCCCGTGACAAGGGTTGCTCTTATAAATATTTCGTTTCCTGCAAACCCCGGGATTTCACTGGGGAGAAAGGAGCCATTGACTGTATGACGTGGCTGGATGAGATGGATACGGTTGTGGATATCAGCGGATGCGCTGAGAGAGACGTGGTCAAGTTTGTGTCGCAGTCTTTTAAGGGTGAAGCGTTAGCATGGTGGAGATCTCTGATTCAAGCCACCGGAAAAATCCCATTGTACAACATGTCGTGGGATCAATTTGTTGCCCTTATCAGGGAAAATTACTGCCCTCAGCATGAGGTGGAGAAGATAGAGTCTGATTTTCTATCATTGGTGATGACAAACCTTGACTGTCAAGCTTACCTAACGAGCTTTAACACGATGTCCCGGTTGGTTCCTTATCTGGTAACCCCGGAACCAAAAAGAATAGCTCGATTTATCGGTGGTTTAGCCCCGGAAATCAAGGCAAGAGTAAAGGCTTCTCGGCCAGCTACTTTTAGATCTGTAGCTGACATATCCCTGTCCCTCACTTTGGATGCGGTCAGACAAAGATCGCTGAGGAGTAAGGAGGCTGAGAAGAGAAAACGTGAAGATGATGGTTCACGAAGATCGAACAAGAAACACCGTGGGAACGGTGACAACAAGAAAGGATCGGAGTCAAGGAAAGATGGGCATCATTCTGCTGAGAAGCCCAAATGCAAGATTTGCAAGAAACAGCACTTTGGAAAGTGCAGACTTAAGTCGAACTCACAGACTCAGTCAAAATCTTATGCTTGTGGTATATGCAAGTCCACGGATCACAAAACCTTGGATTGCAAGAAGATGAAGGACGCAACGTGCTATCGTTGCAATGAAAAGGGCCACATTAAAACCAACTGCCCTAAATACAACAAGAAGCCAGAAGAGGCCAAGAAGACTAATGCCAGAGTCTTCAGAATGGACGCAAAAGAAGCGGTTCTAGACGACAACGTTATTACAGGTACTTTCCTTGTAAATGACGTCTATGCTAGAGTACTTTTTGATTCAGGCGCTGATAAGTCTTTCGTTGATAATAAGTTTTGTGAATTGTTGAAATTACCTGTCAAAACCTTAAATGTGAATTATGAGGTGGAGCTAGCAGACGATACCCTAGAAACCGTCTCAACTGTGTTAGATGGATGTGTTATATCCATTAAGAACCATTCTTTTCCTCTGTCTCTACTTCCATTAAGAACCAGGCCCAAATCGTCTGCAACAGAAAGCAAGTGGTAATAAGGACTCCGTCTGGTGAATCACTTACCATTCGGGGAGACACCCAGTATGGGCTACCTGAGCAAGCGACAATGCTCAAGGCTTCAAAATGTTTAAAGAAGGGTTGTGTCATCTACATGGCACAAGTGATTATTGATGAGCCCAAACCGAAGATAGAAGACATCCCTGTCATCTCGGAATTCCCAGAAGTTTTTCCGGAAGAACTACCTGGTTTACCACCAGATAGGCAAGTGGAATTCAGGATTGATATCATCCCCGGAGCAGCACCAGTTGCAAGAGCACCCTATAGGTTGGCTCCAACGGATATGAAAGAACTGAGGACACAGCTAGACGAATTGCTAGCTAAAGGTTTTATTAAACCTAGTTCGTCTCCCTGGGGAGCACCAGTCGTGTTTGTCAAGAAGAAGGACGGATCGATGCGTCTGTGCATCGATTATCGTGAGCTTAATAAGGTCACGATCAAGAATAGGTATCCTTTACCAAGAATCGACGATTTGTTTGATCAACTGCAAGGAGCAAGTTACTTCTCGAAGATTGACCTGAGGCCAGGCTACCATCAACTAAGGGTTAGAGATGAAGACGTGCATAAAACTGCATTTAGGACTCGTTACGGTCACTACGAGTTCCTAGTGATGCCTTTTGGGCTCACTAATGCACCTGCCGCGTTCATGGATCTCATGAATCACGTCTGCAAGCCGTACTTAGATAAATTCGTCATCGTTTTCATCGACGAAATTCTTATCTATTCGAAGAATCAAGCTGACCATGAGAAACACCTTCGCTGTATTCTCAAGCTCCTGCATCAAGAGAAGCTCTATGCCAAATTCTCCAAGTGTGAATTTTGGCTTCGAGAAGTCCAAATCCTTGGACACGTGGTTAGTGAGCGTGGTATCCAAGTGGATCCCGCTAAGGTTGAAGCAGTTATGAACTGGCAAGAGCCAAAGACGCCTACAGAGATTCGTAGCTTCCTGGGATTGGCAGGATATTACCGGCGTTTCATTGAAAATTTTTCAAGGATTGCTGCACCCCTAACTTCCTTGACTAAGAAGAAGGTTAAGTTCGTTTGGGGCCCTAAGCAGCAAGAATCCTTCGATATTCTGAAACAAAAGTTGAGCAATGCCCCAGTACTGACATTGCCAGATGGAATAGAAGATTTTGTGGTTTACTGCGATGCATCGCACACTGGCATGGGGTGTGTGCTTATGCAAAAAGGCAAGGTTATTGCCTATGCATCACGACAGTTAAAGGTGCACGAAAAGAATTACACCACCCATGACTTGGAGTTGGGTGCCGTTGTATTCGCACTAAAACTGTGGAGGCATTATTTATATGGAATCAAGTGTGTGATCTATTCTGATCACAAGAGCCTCCAGCATCTGTTTAACCAGAAGGAATTAAATATGAGGCAACGCCGATGGATGGAGACTTTAAATGATTATGACTATGAAATCAGATACCATCCCGGCAAGGCGAATGTAGTCGTCGATGCCTTGAGCCGAAAGGAGAGGGTGAAACCCATCCGAATCAATGCCAAGCGCATGGAGATAAAGAATAATTTGATTGAAAGGTTGTTAGCTGCACAGAAGGTAGCTGTGCTGGAAGCTAACTATCCTAATGAAAAGTTAGGAGTAACTGAGGAGCAGTTAACTCTTAGCAAGGACAGAATTCTAAGATTAAACGGACGAATATGGGTTCCAATTTATGGAGGACTTCGAGATGTCATCCTCCAGGAAGCCCATAGTTCCAAATACTCCGTTCATCCTGGAGCTGATAAGATGTACCAGGATCTAAGGGCAAATTATTGGTGGATAGGCTTGAAGAAGTCTGTAGCCACTCATGTAGCTAAATGCTTTACATGTGCGCAAGTCAAAGCCGAGCATCAAAAGCCGTCAGGCTTGCTACGACAGCCTGAACTTCCTACGTGGAAGTGGGAAATGGTAACGATGTATTTTATTACCAAGTTACCCAAGACAAGGAAAGGAAATGATACAATATGGGTTATAGTTGATAGACTGACTAAGTCAGCACATTTCTTACCCATCAAGGAGACTTATAGCTTCGACATGTTAGCCCAGTTATACGTTGATAAGATTGTAGCCTTACATGGCATACCTGTGTCTATTATCTCCGACCGAGATACTAGATACACGTCACATTTTTGGAAAAGTTTCCAACAATCTTTGGGCACACGTTTGAATTTTAGTACGGCTTATCATCCTCAGACTGACGGTCAGAGTGAGCGTACTATTCAAACGTTGGAAGACATGCTACGTGCATGTGCGATCGATTTGGGTGGTAGTTGGGATAAGAACCTACCATTAATTGAATTCTCCTACAACAATAGCTACCATACCAGCATTAAGGCTGCGCCCTTCGAGGCATTATACGGTAGAAAGTGTAGATCGCCTGTTTGTTGGGCGGAAGTTGGAGATGTCCAATTATCAGGACCAGAGATAGTCTTTGAAACGACGGACAAGATTGTCCAGATTCGTGACCGTCTCAAGGCTGCCCGAGATAGGCAGAAGAGTTACGCTGATCCAAAGCGTAAAGCTTTTCACTTCGAAGTAGGTGATAAAGTGTTGCTTAAAGTATCACCCTGGAAGGGAGTGATGCGGTTTGGTAAGAAAGGCAAGCCAAGCCCGAGATACATAGGACCTTTCGAGGTTATCGAACGTGTCGGGTCAGTTGCCTATAAGTTAAACTTACCGGAAGAGCTCAGTGGAATTCACAATGTGTTCCACATCTGCAATCTGAAAAAGTGCTTCGCTGATGAATCACTGGTAATACCGCATACATATGTACATATAGATGAGAGCTTAAAATTTGTGGAAAAACCTTTGTCGATTGAAGATCGACAGGTGAAGAAGCTTCGAAGGAAGCATGTACCTATTGTGAAGGTCAAATGGGATGCCCGGAGAGGTCCCGAATACACGTGGGAGGTTGAATCCACGATGAAAGAAAAGTACCCTTATTTATTTCAGTAAATCTCGGGTCAAGATTTATTTTAAGGGGGTGAGGATGTAACACCTCGAAAATTCACGTCCTATAATGTGTAGACACGTGTCAAATGTTTAAACGTGTGTAAGAAATATTATAGAAGGATTAAAGTTGACAATCATGGAAAGTATGTGGATATACGTATTCTAAATGTCAATAGTGAATAAATATATTGTATATTAACCCCACATAATGTTTATACCATCAAACGAATAAATCATGGATCATACGAAGCTAAAAGTGAGAGAGTACAAACTACGGGGGTTAAATGTGTCAACATGTTTAAAGATATACCTCTGAGTGACCTTTTGACAAACCCGAAGCTTTGTAACTGTTAATTATACTCACTAGAATGCACGACATAAATTTCATAAAGTTTCGAAATCGTATGAGCAAGTTGTGATCAAATTCGTGTGCGAGGGGTTAAAGCGTCAACATTGAAAATTAGGCCTTTTCGGGTAACAATAAAGTTAACCGAGGACTAATCAAAGTGGGTAAATGTCTTAAAGCCCTTATAAGTAAATATAGAGGGCTCATAGTGCAAAACAAGTTGTGAAAACGACCTTTAGAAGGACCAGGGGCCAAAACTGCAAATAAGGAAAAGTTGGTTTGGCTGGAACACTCATGCTCGCGTAGCGCGAGCACTAGCCATACATGCAGTCGCGCTACGCGACTGCCTTAGCTGGGCAGAAAGCCTATATTCTTGGATTTTCTTGGATTTCTTGTCTGCCATAGCCATTTCAAGCGACCTTTAACTCGATTTTCCTCATCACTTGACCCCTAAACGACCCCTAAACCTCTAGGAACATGTGTTGATCAGTTGTGGTGGGTTGTAGACTCATGTGTCAAGGATTTATGGTGAGAAATTCACTATAAAAGGGCCTTGAACTTGCAACAAGTCTTCACACCTTCATTCAAGCTATCTGATCATTTCTGGAGCTCAAGGCTGCTCTCAAGTGTTCACAAATCGTGCATAGGACCTTTGTAAGTTGGCTTAACCTTTCTTAATTAAGTTTTAGCTTAGTTTTCGCTTAAAAGTCAAACCGTCGTAATTAACGGTTGACTTTAAGATTAATCACTAATGGTCCAGTGATTAGTCGAATCAAAAGTAGTTATAAGTTGGTAATTATGTGGGTATTAAAACCTCAAAAGGGTTCCCCCTGATTCCCACTCTAACTAGGTCAAATGTCGGGTCAAACGTACTAATAAAAAGTCAACAGAATGTTAAATTTGCAATTTATGCATGATTAGCAATGTAGAACACATACAACCTATTTGATCATTAATATAACTTGGTAATTAGTGTAAGGACATGTCTAAACATGTTCAACCCGACAATTTCCTGTTTAGACCCGGTTCGGAACCGAAAGTCGCATAGTTTGACTTTCACTTTGACTTTCAGTTCTGACCCGTTATGGTATGTTTTAGAAATACCTAAGAGCTTAATTTGGACCAGGTTACATGCTAGTATAATGTCACGACCCCCGACCCACCCTGGACGGAATCGGGTGCCGTGAACAGTCCAGCGGTACCGGTGATTATTTTGAAAACGTTGCAGCGGAAATTTCATCAGGATCGTGAGTTAGGAAAAATATCAGAGTTTAGAAACACCGGATTTTATTTATTAAATAGATGGGATAAACCCATGTTTTATAAGATAAATTTGTTTACATAAAACAATATTTCTTAATTTGATTTAATTAATAAAATAAGCCACTTTTTGAAGCCTTTCAGTGTTGAATCCAGCTCTTATTCCAATCTACTATAATTCCCTGAAAAATGTTTGAAAAAGGTTTTGTCAGCGGAAATGCTGAGTGAATTCATTCCTATTTTTATAAAATATATTGTTATACCTTACAGTATTAAGGTTTTTATATCTATTTATATTTACTCAACTCAATCAGTATTTGTCACATGGTGACAGTTCCGATGTAACAGTAATCATATTAATTATTGGCTCACTTTCATCCAATAGTGAATTTATCAAATAATTATATTTTACTATTATTCAATTTATCTGTCACTAGGCGATTCCTGTGATTATAATCATCAAATAATTATATTTTACTATTATTCAATTTATCTGTCACTAGGCGATTCCTGTGACTATAATCATATCATTGTTGATCATTCTTTCAACTAGTGATTCTATAATACTGTTGATCATTCTCTCAACTAGTAATTTTCTATTCATAACACTGTTGATCATTCTCTCAACTAGTGTCTTTGGATATGTCACTGTTAATCATTCTCTTAACTAGTGACTCCGGACTTAATTGTGTCCCGTGACATTTCTTTGTCAAATATATTACTTATGGCATAAAACCATTTAATCCAGAAAATGACATATCATTTTATATCAAATTAAAATAACTTTATCAAATATAATATGTCAATTAAATAATTGTAATATCATTATTTAATATATTAACATGACTAAGACTAAAATATAATCTTAGTAGAATGCATAATTTCCAATGTTAATGTAGTCATGCTAATATTGACTAATTTTCTGGCAAATAATAATGAGAATCAAATAGTATATAAAACCTCCCATACCCGCAGTTATTATAGAATATACAACTTTAATCACTGTAAGTATAACTGATAAACATTTTAGGATTTTGAAAAGTCTTTGTAAATATAATTGCATCACAAAAAGGTGATAAAATTGTGAGAAAATAGAGTGGACTCACAAACTGTGAGAAAAGAGAAATGAACTCACAGTGCAGATTTCTTACGGGCAAAGCTTAGTCTACAGATAATCCTTGATATATTGCAGATTTAATTTGAGCAGAGCTTAGCCTATTTCTTAGCCTTGTAACCTAGTGCATACAAACTAGGTAATTAACCAATACAACATTTACGATAACTCATGAGATCATATTCTCACAACGAACGACAAAGTGCGATACTTAAACATCCATCGAATTAACGACGAACGACAAAGTACGATACTTAAACATCCAGCGGATTCACAACTAAGGACAAAGTATAGTCCGATTTCGGACAGCACTCGACATCCCGTTGAAATCACGACGAATGACAAAGTATAACCCTAATGTGGGCAGCACTTAAACATCCATTGGAAATATTGATCGATCGGACAATGAATCGTAATAGCGATCGAGTTAATACCCTGTGCAGCAGCACCCCGCTATACTAATTAGTGATTTAGTGTGTGTTAATTGAAGTAATTGGACGATATCTCCGCGCCTGAGTTGAATTTTATCGTCGAACGAACGCACAGAAGCAAGTCCCAAAGCCTGCTATTTATACACCAATTTGCCATTTGTTACGGACCGTAACAAATATACCTTACGGTCCGTAAGGGATACATTTTCTCCATAGGGTCGCCACGTGTGGGAGTAGGCCTGCTGAGTCGACGTTTCGATTAAATTCGAATTTTATAATAAGTTATAAGGATAATCATCGAGTAGGAAATGCCCCCCCCTGAGTTTTAGGGGCCCTGATCCTGATTCTGATTGTTCTGAAATTTGTAGGTTTTGCGCAGAATCACTTGGGTCTCTCAATTAGGGTTTTCTATTGAATAAAATAATAATATAAATAGGACTTTTAATGAGGGTAGTTACATTCTCCCCACCTTAATAAAAATCTCATCCTCGAGATTTACTGGAATAAGTAGGAATATTTTTTCTTCATCTCAGATTCCAGTTCCTAAGTGTATTTATGATATTTCTTTTAGACTTATGTTATATTCTAGTCAATAAAAACAATATTAAGGTAGATGACACAGAATTGAATATCAAACGAGTCATACAATAAATAGGACTCAATGGTTCAACTGAACTATTTCAAGAAATCGATGTCAAATGGATAAGATGAAATGATATAATTTCCAATGTGACTATTTTCAAGCCAAAAGATATATGATCAATAGATATTTAGAATGAATGTGAAGAACTTTTAGAATCAATAAAAATTCTTTTGTCAAAAGAAAGCTTACTTTGATTGGCAACTGAAGAATACTCAGAATTAACAAGTTCAAAATGAAATAGAAGCACGAAAATAATTTGTCAACTATCGAACTATAATAAGAGAAAAATCAGGGTGTTGACATTGAGTTGCAAGGATACACCGAAATACAATAGAGTTTAGTGTATCATTGTCTTAATACATAATTGTATCAAGACTACTTTCAAATGATGAGTCAAACGAAATACATACGTGATTTTGAATGATTCGTATGCTTTTGATTAGCCCAAGCTACAAGTTTATAATGACGCCGCAAGGTGTCATAATGATTGAAATAATTCAATAGTTACGGTGACCGAACAATTTCACCGTATAATCAACTGAAAGCTTTAATGAAGTAAATTTGGATATTCATTTCGAATAGGATTTTCAAATGAAAAGACCAAATGAATATTATAGAATTTTCGATAAATGATGAAAGAAACGTTTAAGAGGTACACCGGAATATGATATAAATTTGTGTACTCTTATCTTAACACATAATTGTATTAAGACTGTTTAAGATAATGAACCGACAAAATTAAAATTCGTTCATTAGGAGTGAAAATGAGAATAGCTCAAGCTTCAAATTAAAGAAAATGCCACCACAAGGTGTCATAGAAATTGAAAATAGTAGCGGTGAATGAAATGAGTTTCACCATACTTTAAATCAAATGAAGTAAATCCGAATGTTTCAAATAAATCTAGTAGGATTGAAATCGAAATACTTGAAAAATGTTTTTCGATCAAAGATGATAAAACAATAAAGATTACGAAACGCTCGATTGCTGATATAAAAATCATTAAGAGATACACTGAATGAAATGAATTTGTGTATCTTTATCTTAGCACATGATTGTGTTAAGATTGATTTTATAGAATAAAACAACAAAGCGGATTCAATATAAATAAATAATTAAACCCGTATGCAACGAGATTAGCACAAGCTTCAAATTTTGTGAAAACGTCACCGCAAGGTGATCGTGACCAAATGAATGATTTAGTGAAAGTAAAAACCAAACAATTTTGTTATGGTTTTGAATAGATGAAGTACTTGACAGAATATATTTATTTATAAACTTTTATTTGTACTGGGGTCAAATAATAACTTAACTTAGATATTATATATCAACGATTATGTCTGGAATCATTTCTGCTTCTTGCGTAGTAAGTACGAATGCTCACGCGTTCTTCTTAGCTTCGTCGGTTGTTCTGGCCTTGTTGTCAAATGCTTTGGTTAGTTTCAGGCAGTATGGTTTAATGTGTCCTGTTTCTCCGCAATTGAAACAAACATTAGTTTTCCTTCTACACTCTTCCTCTATATGCCCGGTCATCTTGCAGAAGTCACAGTAGGATGTTTTCCTAAGACGGCATCTTCCTGAATGCTTTTTGTTACAGCTTCTGCAGGTAGGTTGCTTTAGTGACGATTCAGTTCTTGTCTTCTTGTAGAATTCTTGGGAATTTTTCTGGGCTAACTCTTTCTTCTTGTTTTCTTCTCTTGTGCGAATTAGTCCATCTGTCAACATGTTAGCTAGTTCGACTGCTTCTTCAATAGTCTGTGGTCTAGCGGCCTTGACTATGTCTCGAATTTCGCTAACTAATCCCCAAATATAACGAGAAATTAGTACAGGTTCTGGCGAAGCCAGAGTTGGTACCATTCTTGCATATTCGAAGAAAGTTGTCGTATATTCACGACAATTCACATCTATCATTTTATGATTTAGGAACTTGTTAGCCATTCGTTCCTTTTCATAAGGAGGACAAAATTTCCTTTCTACCATTTCTTTGAATTTTTCCCAGTTCATGGCATAAGCCATGCCACTTCCTTTTGTCTGAAGAATTGTATTCCACCATTCCAAGGCTTCTTCCTTAAAGAGGTTAGATGCATACATCACCTTATCTTCTTCGGTACATTTGCTGATTGTAAGAACAGCTTCCGTCTTTTCCAACCATCGCAGAGCAGCCGTGGCTCCTTTACTGCCGGCGAACTCAATTGGTTTACAAGCTAGAAATTCTTTGTAGGTACACCCGAAAGTCATCGCCTTCTTTTTCTTGGGAAATGGGGTTTTGATAATATCATCATTACCTCCATTGACACTATGGCTAAAACCATCGTCACGAGTATGCTTGCTACTCACAACTTTGGTAGGTTCTACGGGATTTTTAACAGCTTTAATTATTAAAGGTAAAGCATTAGCTATTCCTTGAGCTATTAGATTTTCTATAGCATTTTTATCGAAAGGATTTTCATTATTAGCATGAACTTCTGAATTATGTGGTACTTTATTCGACATCTGAATTGCAAACATTTTCACTTATTAATATCACATAATAGCAAAACAATACATCCAGGATATTATATGTGCATATCGACATATATATATTCATATATAACACATATGTTAATTTGTATCAGTTTCCTAACTTTATTGTTTAAGTTTAGGTATTAAAAGAACACCTAAATAGCTTAAACAAGTGGCTCTTTGAGTTGGCTCTGATACCACCTTCTGTCACGACCCCCGACCCACCCTGGACGGAATCGGGTGCCGTGAACAGTCCAGCGGTACCGGTGATTATTTTGAAAACGTTGCAGCGGAAATTTCATCAGGATCGTGAGTTAGGAAAAATATCAGAGTTTAGAAACACCGGATTTTATTTATTAAATAGATGGGATAAACCCATGTTTTATAAGATAAATTTGTTTACATAAAACAATATTTCTTAATTTGATTTAATTAATAAAATAAGCCACTTCTTGAAGCCTTTCAGTGTTGAATCCAGCTCTTATTCCAATCTACTGTAATTCCCTGAAAAATGTTTGAAAAAGGTTTTGTCAGCGGAAATGCTGAGTGAATTCATTCCTATTTTTATAAAATATATTGCTATACCTTACAGTATTAAGGTTTTTATATCTATTTATATTTACTCAACTCAATCAGTATTTGTCACATGGTGACAGTTCCGATGTAACAGTAATCATATTAATTATTGGCTCACTTTCATCCAATAGTGAATTTATCAAATAATTATATTTTACTATTATTCAATTTATCTGTCACTAGGCGATTCCTGTGATTATAATCATCAAATAATTATATTTTACTATTATTCAATTTATCTGTCACTAGGCGATTCCTGTGACTATAATCATATCATTGTTGATCATTCTTTCAACTAATGATTCTGGTCATATCACTGTTGATCATTCTTTCAACTAGTGATTCTATAATACTGTTGATCATTCTCTCAACTAGTAATTTTCTATTCATAACACTGTTGATCATTCTCTCAACTAGTGTCTTTGGATATGTCACTGTTAATCATTCTCTTAACTAGTGACTCCGGACTTAATTGTGTCCCGTGACATTTCTTTGTCAAATATATTACTTATGGCATAAAACCATTTAATCCAGAAAATGACATATATCATTTTATATCAAATTAAAATAACTTTATCAAATATAATATGTCAATTAAATAATTGTAATATCATTATTTAATATATTAACATGACTAAGACTAAAATATAATCTTAGTAGAATGCATAATTTCCAATGTTAATGTAGCCATGCTAATATTGACTAATTTTCTGGCAAATAATAATGAGAATCAAATAGTATATAAAACCTCCCATACCCGCAGTTATTATAGAATATATAACTTTAATCACTGTAAGTATAACTGATAAACATTTTAGGATTTTGAAAAGTCTTTGTAAATATAATTGCATCACAAAAAGGTGATAAAATTGTGAGAAAATAGAGTGGACTCACAAACTGTGAGAAAAGAGAAATGAACTCACAGTGCAGATTTCTTACGGGCAAAGCTTAGTCTACAGATAATCCTTGATATATTGCAGATTTAATTTGAGCAGAGCTTAGCCTATTTCTTAGCCTTGTAACCTAGTGCATACAAACTAGGTAATTAACCAATACAGCATTTACGATAACTCATGAGATCAAATTCTCACAACGAACGACAAAGTGCGATACTTAAACATCCATCGAATTAACGACGAACGACAAAGTACGATACTTAAACATCCAGCGGATTCACAACTAAGGACAGAGTATAGTCCGATTTCGGACAGCACTCAACATCCCATTGAAATCACGACGAATGACAAAGTATAACCCTAATGTGGGCAGCACTTAAACATCCATTGGATATATTGATCGATCGGACAATGAATCGTAATAGCGATCGAGTTAATACCCTGTGCAGCAGCACCACGCTATACTAATTAGTGATTTAGTGTGTGTTAATTGAAGTAATTGGACGATATCTCCGCGCCTGAGTTGAATTTTATCGTCGAACGAACGCACAGAAGCAAGTCCCAAAGCCTGCTATTTATACACCAATTTGCCATTTGTTACGGACCGTAACAAATATACCTTACGGTCCGTAAGGGATACATTTTCTCCATAGGGTCGCCACGTGTGGGAGTAGGCCTGCTGGGTCGACGTTTCGATTAAATTCGAATTTTATAATAAGTTATAAGGATAATCATCGAGTAGGAAATGCCCCCCCTGAGTTTTAGGGGCCCTGATCCTGATTCTGATTGTTCTGAAATTTGTAGGTTTTGCGCAGAATCACTTGGGTCTCTCAATTAGGGTTTTCTATTGAATAAAATAATAATATAAATAGGACTTTTAATGAGGGTTGTTACATATAACCCCCTGTGATTATACACCATGGTTCATTAGTTAACCGATTAATACGCATGATTCCGTTAATTGCCCATATGTTGACCATTATGCCCTTATTACCATAAAACGAGAATTTTGGAAATGTAAAAGTGTAGAAACCTTAGTTGCTGATATATAAACTTGTATGCAAAGTTTGACATCAGTTTGAGGTGTAGAACAAGAGTTATGCTCATTAGCGCAAATTGAAAGCTTTATGTTAATTAAAAGGCGTAATTAGCGTATAACCTAGTTAAGCCTACTTTTTGATATCAAATCTTTTACCCACTGATGTAATATATTATTTTGGGATTTTTAAAGATTTTTAGGCTGAGCATAACTAATGGTCGTAGGCTTAATCCGGTAATTGTCGGTTTTGCCCTTACGGGCCATAAAATGAGTTCTACATATCTAAACGACTCCAAACCTTTTGCTACTAATCACATATGATAAATAAATTATTTTAAGCCTTCTGGAAATATAAAAATATCAGATTTAAGTATCAAACCCGGAAATGGCCTTTAATCGCCTAATTAAGCGTTTTTAACGCATAGTATGTGCTATAACTATAATAAACATACAAGGGTTGATACCTACTGATATTTGAGGCAAATTATAATATTTTAACAGTAAGCAAAGGTTGATAAACTCATACTTCGGTTTTGAGCTTTTCGGCTTATGTGAAATTACCAAAGTACCCCTACGGGGCATAGTTTGGTTATAATTAATAAATTTCACTTATATACTTTAACCTACTGATATAACTCATTAAATTGAGTATGTTCGCTGATTACATCAGACCTGTAACTCAGTTAAACACTTAAACTCCTTTATAAATTTTTAAATGACCAAGCTACCCCTACGGGGCATAGTTTGTGTTTAAACACGTTACAGGCATAATAAAAGACATCTTACTGATGTCACAACATATTAGGAGCATATTAACTTAGGAAACCTGTAAATGGCTCATATGAATACCCGTTACGCTATTTACGCGTTCGGTTTGGTTTATGTAACTAGTTTACATAAATTAGCCGAAACGGGTCAAACCTTATCGGTTTTACCTCAAAATCCAGAATGTGTATAATAAACCCATATTAAGCAAGTATCTGAACTTGTCGGGTCTAAATCACGTTCTATCCGGTCTTCGCTTAATCGTGCGTACGAACCGTATCTTTGAAACTAGCCGGTCTAAGCCTAAGCTTAACTAAAGACCCGTTAGGATTCTAATAGGTTATTATAAACCTTCGTTCCAGATTAGGAGTACCAGTAAAAGCTACGTGCATTTTGCTTATTGTGATTTATACAATTGCTCAGGTAAATACTTTTAACTTATTTTCCCTATACGGGCTTGGGTTACGGTATATAGTATACCGCTTGATCGGGCATCAAATCCTCCACCGTTGAGTGGGGTAATTGAATAAATTTGATCGGCTCGTTTAAACAGTCTTGTTACTTAAAGCCTTTGGGGGGTTAATGACCATGTCCCGGATATCCTTGGCATCATTTTACGAAATGGCCACGACTTAAGCGCGGGGTGTAGGCGTACACCCGTCAGTGCATAAAAGAACATTGTGGTGTGTCTATTGATCTTTAACCCGGACAAGATCCGGGCTACTGAACGCACAAGGAACATGTAATTCGTTCACAAGATTATAATATTAAATAATTCTCCCAAGTTAAATAAATTGTTTATGCCATGTGCATCCAAACCAATTTCCAATCATTTTCCAAAATGAGTCAGTTGATTGTATTTACCAGTGTAAACTGACGTATTTTCCCAAAAAGATTAAATGCAGGTACTAAGCGTAATTGGCTGGGATTTCTCCTTAGCATCATTAGAAGTCTCGCAAGCTTAAGATGCCTGAAGTCTGTTGAACTATTGTTTCATATTTTAATTCGATCCGTTCTGTGGATAAACTTCCGAATATTGTGACATTTGATATTACAATATTAAATTCGGTTGTATTATATTTTAAATTGCTTCCGCTGTGCATTTAATTGTTGTGTTGTTTGACTATTATGTTACCAACCATGACGTCACGATACTCCCCACCGGGCCCACCGGTGACACGTGGAAATCGGGGTGTGACATTACTTGTGGAATTGGGTAAGACAACCAGAGAGTCTGATACAGAGCTAAAGGAATGACAGGAATGTCAAGACGTCATAAACATGGTAAGATTGTCCAATATAAAAAGACGCGTGGGTGTGGAACGTTAACAATCGGGAAGGATTCTCCGTTAAATCAGTGAAAAGGAGATAATTTCGGACAGGGGAAATGGCAATCTCCCTAATTTTGAATGGTGCAAATGGGTTCCCCTCAAATGCAATATAATGGCGTGGAGAGGTAACTTGGATAGGCTGGCTACCAGAGTTAATTTGAGAAGAAGAAACGTGGATTTAAATTCGGTTATGTGTCCCTTCTATGATGAATATGAGGAAACAACGGATCATTTATTCACTGCGTGTTCGGTGGCTATTAGGGTATGGGCGGCAGTCAGCGTGTGGTGCAACGTCCCATCGATTTTCACTTTCGAATTCAAAGATTTATTGGATATCCATTATTCCATTCAGGTAGGGAAGAAAAAGAAAAAGATTATCCTTGGAGTGTATCTCGTGTTGGAGCATTTGGAGAAGTAGAAATGAGTTGGTATTCAATCAGTTCAGGAGAAGTCCTCAAGATATTATGATAGATCAAGTCTAGAGGTTTTGGGTGGGTCAAAAATAGATCTTCATGTAAATATATTATAGGAAGTAATGGTATAAGTACCCTATGTATATTTTGTAAATTTGACATTTGCATGTTTGGATCGGGGGTGTTGTTTTGTTTGGTCTTTTACCCGTTTGGGTCGAAGTTGTATTTTTAATGAAATTTTATTTTCAAAAAAATTATATATATACTAGTGATTCCATTGGGTAATTAAAAATTCTTCTATCGTCCTTTAACCATGCCGAGCACGCAAGTGTGCATGGTAATGCTAAAAAAATCAAATGCTATTATCTACCAATGCATCATTAAGTTTTTAATAATAAAATATGTTTTTTAAAACTATTAAAAATCTGATGTGATAACTGTCTATACGTGTTTATGAATTTAATTAACCATTAGGGATGTGAATGGTTTTATTTTCTCATTGACTTGGTTTATTTATGAGTAAATTACAAAAAAAAAAAAAAAAAAAAAAAAAAAATCATGATTTATGTTGACACCAGATTAAAAACTATCTCCCTTGTTTTCAAAAATTACAAAAAAAAAAAGTACTGGATATTTGCAAACCCTTGCACGTTAGGTATGTTTGGCATGGAGCTTTTAGTAGCTTCTAGCTTTAAGCTTTTAAGAAAAAGCTCATACTCAATAAAAAGCCTTGTTTGGTTGGAGGAGCTTAATAAAAAGCTCATACTCAATAAAAAACCTTGTTTGGTTTTAGGTTAGGAGTTTGAAGCTTTTGGTTGAACGCTCCTACTAGTAGCGTTTAAAAGGAGCTACAAGCTTTTAGGGAAAAAAATGAATATTTTAACCTCTAAAGATAATAAATTTTTTTAATGCACAAACATTTTAAATTTTTAGTTATGTCCATTTTGGTCATTTTATACATTTTATTAAAAGCTTCAGCTACTCTGTCAAACATCAAATATATCTAAAAAGCTACAGCTAGTAGCTACCAGCTACAACTACCAGCTTCTAGCCACCAGCTACCAGCTTCCAGCCACCAGCTACTTTTGCCAAACTGTAACAACCCGCACTTTTGTGCGTTGTTACTACTCGATATACTCGTTACGCCTAACACCAGAGATTCGGATCATAATGAAACTATATCGTATATACCGTTATTCGAAGGTTAATCGCATATTTTCGAAATACAATATTGCTATATTATACACTATTATCACACTAACACTCACGGAGGCATTGAGTGAGGACCTATTCTACCCTCCTCAGTGGCCGTGATGTGTCGAACGTAAACGATTAACGCGAACAAAGACTCTCGGGTGAGTGCTATAACTCCAGTCGTCGTGACGATGATGACAATACGAGCGAATGGTACCCCGTCAGTCCTTGTGGCACAACTCGCAATAACGATCACGATAACATCGAGAGAGGACCTATACTACCCTCCTTGATGGCCGTGAAACGTCGCTTATAATCGCACACTCGAAACGGAAACCGATTGTTAAGTATCGAAACTTTGGAATATGGATACGTAAATACGATCCCTAGTGATATATATATAAGTATATAATAATAATAATAATAATTTACTAAGGCACGTACTTCGAAAACTATCGCAACTATTAAAAAGCGAAGAAATTCATCGCGTCAGGATAGCCATCCGGACGGATAGTAATCCGGATGGACAGCTATCCGCGCGAATGGGCTATCCGCACGAATGGGCAATCCGGACCAGAACTCCCTTCTCCCCTCTGTTGCCTATAAATACCATGTCACATCACTTGAACAGTGATGTGACAGCTCCTACTCGACCAAACACGCTCCAAGACCCTTTTCTCTCGATTCCTCGCGATTCCGGTAAGATTTTAACCTAGAAACTTGTACTTCTACAAACTACACTAAATTCTACACCATTCTATCTTTCAAAACTCGATTTCTAACCGTGAAATCTGCGGATTTGATGCGTTTTGAGGTGATGTCACCAAGAGTTCTTATGAACTTCCAGTTGTGACCTCATCCCACCATAAACGACTCAGATCTGGGTGATTTCCACGTGTTTTAGTAACAAATCTCGCCTAAATCTAAGTATTCAACCAAGGAACTGTGCGATTTCGAGTTAACCATGAAGAACCATCAAGAACAACCAGACCTGATGGAACGGGGTGATTCCCGGCCGTTAGAACGGGTCAGAACTGATGAAATTTCAAGTGTTAGTGCGAAATTACACTACCCTAGTAAAACCGAACGTATTCCTCCCGTTAAACACTCGGAAACAGTGTTCAGGATGCGAAGCAGACGTATCGTCTGCACGGATCACATGTTCGCACGGATGACATGTCCGCACGGATCACATGTCCGCATGGATGACACGTCCGCACGGATGACACGTCCGCACGGGTGACATGTCCGCACGGATCACATGTAATCTGCACGAATAACATGTCGTCCGCACGGATAACACTTACAATCCGCACGAGTCAACACTAATCCGACCGGATAGCCTGTCATCCGACCAGATGACGGCCATCCGACTCAGATCCATATGCCATCCGATCGGATGAGCCCATCCGAATGGGTGAGCACCATCCGACCAGATAACTGACTTTTCGATACTATTCTCGCTTAACCGTGCATCGTTTACTATATCCTTCAATGATTAACGCAGACGTACTCGCAACCGATCCAATTAAGTTGTATTCTCGCAAAATACGCACTGTGAGTATACTTGAACCCTTTTTTAATCGTATTTTGGGTGTAACATACGTTTCTAATAAATCGAACTTATCAAACGAATTATTCAATCAATCGAATTATCACTTGCGAATAACTGTTATGCATAGATATACGTGATGCTAGTTGCATATGTGCTAGGGCTTATACTCGCGACGTCCCACCATGACTAGTATAGTACTATTGCGCCCGACGGGGTCTTGTTTGCCATCGCATAATCGAGCATCGAGGACTTAGTCGGTAGTATCAGCTTGTGAGTATGTATGTCGTGTGTTACGTTTATGCATGTGGAAATTCGCTACACGTTTTTATTCTATTATGCTACTTATCAAACCTGTATACTCGTCAATACTTTTGTATTGACAAATATTTTAACGTATGTTGCAGGTTAGATCGCAGACTATATCAAATCAAGCTAGGAAGTCTAGAAACTCAACTAAAATCTAGGTTGTCGGATTTGTATTGTTCGAGAGGACAAGAAATCTGTGATAACTTATGTGATTGTATTATTTGTTAGTATGGGATAACGAATGTATTAAATATTATCGCAATATAGTTGTTATGGATTCTCTTGAGCAATCTGATTCGCCTAGTGCCGTGCCCCGATGATTCCGCCATCGGTTGGGGTGTGACAGATTGGTATCAAAGCCATAACTATAGGGAATTAGGCCAGACTCGACCTAGTCCGGGTCGACGTCTTAGAAATTGACCTAGTCTATAGTCTAAGTACCAACAGGCCGACTCATACAAACCTGGTGGGGTTTGTATTGGGCTTACTTGATACTCTCGATCGAAATTGCTAAAACTACAACTTTGTGTGAACACCGCGTACTACAGCTTCACACAAAGAAGCCTTTCCTAAGGCTGGAATACTACTTAGCCTTTCCTAAGGCCGACACAATACACATGTTTTCGAAAAACACTCGCATAACGAAACCGAGCGATCCAGTCAAGATCAGGCGTGAAAACCAAGAACTCTCAATAGGATTGCTCACTCAGCGCATTTTTCTAGCACGAGAACCTTTCATCGAGTTAGGAGTGACATCCACATCTCGACGAAAGCCTCCATTTCAAAATCTAGTGGAACTCACGAATTTATTCGAAGAGCATAACCACAATTAGGAACGAAACTGTTAAGCCAGGGGTGAAACCCGTACCTTAATAAGTCGTTCCACTCTCTATAAACTGGTTTTCAAAAGCTCTCACCAAGGACTCGACTATCACGATAACTCGAGCCACGCGGTGACTAGGAAGACGAATGCCATGAGCTGCATCCTAGTGGAAGCATGAAGTCCTCTAGGTCGACGCGCATGCTCGAACTTGTTAGATATAGTTGGGTTACCTTGGGTAGTCAACGCCTAAACACCCAAGGCACTCTACCATACGACCCGCCAATTTTACAAATGATCGGAACTTATTTACGTTTTGAAACTTTACGCTTTATCGATTTCTCGATTTAACAATTTTCACTCCCTACTTCATAAACGCACAATTCGCACAGCCATCGCAATCCAAAACAAAACCCGAATGTTCGCAACGAAACTAATGCATAATCTATCGTCTTCGCTCTCGTTATCTCACCTCAACGCATCCTCGCTTATTCTAAATCAACCAGTATGTGTATGATTACAAGTTATATCTATATAGATATATATATATATATACATACGTATAAACAAGTCATTGTGTGAGAACTTAGGAACTTCGTGTCTCCTATATGGCTCCTATGTGATTCGCATTACTACTATACTATTGCATCAAGTTTTGAACTCGCTCAATCGCATCGCAAAACTCAAAAATCATTATGATCGAATCTCATTCCTAGTCTCTTCCTGTCTAGATGCCTTCCAACGATTCTACCTCGAGACGGGTAGCTAGGAGGAGAGCCAAACGAAGTGCCAATGAGAGGATTGCATCACTTGTGACCAAAGAAGTGGTAAAGCTTATTCCTCGGATTGCCGCTCAAGTTCACTCTCTCAGCAACTCTCGAGCCTCAGAAGACTCCAAAACGGAAGCGCCGCAACCTGCTTTTCTTTACAAACACTTCAAAGCCTGTGACCCGATGGAATTCACGGGTGAAGGAGGTGTGACTCAACTACTCCAGTGGTTCGACTCTATCGAAGTTACCCTTCTCAAAGTGGGTCTCCTGATAGTTTCCGTACTACCTACGCTACTGGAGTATTTCAATCACGAGCACTCGACTGGTGGACCGCCGAGCGTAACAAACGTGGGATCTCCGCAGCTTATGCTCTCTCTTGGGACGAGCTGAAAGAGCTCATGAAGAAAGAGTATTGTCCTCCTTACGAGATCCAGAAGCTAGAAAACGAATTTTGGGAAATCAAGCAAAACAAAGGTGACAATGTTGGCTACACCGCAAGGTTCAAACAACTTAGCATAATCTGCCCAAGATAAGTCAACACCTCAGAAAAAGCCATTTCAAAGTATATTCGCGGCTTGCCTGAGTGTGTGGGTGATTTTGTCGAAGCTGCAAGACCTGCTACTATCAAAGAGACCTACCGCTTAGCCGCAGAAATCAACAACAAACGACTCATGGAAGGGTTATTATCAAGGAATCCTGTCAAGCAAGCTCATCAAGCAATCGCCATTAATCCTTCAGGCGAACATGTCGACGATTCTTCTGACGAATCTGCTAACGATTCTTCGGACGAATCCACTGCCGATTCTTCTGACAAATCTGCCAACGGACCTTCCGATAAGTCAGCCAAGGACTCTGCAAGTGAGTCCTCAGACGAATCCTCCCACGACGACGTCTCTTCGCAAGACACCGACAAACCCAGCCGCAAACGGAAGACTTCAAGCCCGAGCTCATCAACAACCGAACTGCTGTAACCGAAACCTCTTCGAACAGTTCCGATGTTTCCAAAACGAGCCTACACTAGAGCTCATCCTCAGTGTTACTCGTGTACCTATCATCATCCAGTTGGGGCTGACTGTCGCTATTGCAATAACTGCAACCGTTATGGTCACTTCACCCGCCACTGCCGCATCGAACCGTGAACTTGAGTACAACAACAACAGCTCCAGCAAAAGTCTTCAGCATCAGACACCTAGCAAGCTGTCACGACCCCCGACCCACCCTGGACGGAATCGAGAGTCGTGAACAGCCCGTGGTACCGGTGATTATTTTTATTTTAAAAACGTTGCAGCGGAAATTTTATCAGGACCGTGAGTTAGGAAAAATATCAGAGTTTAGAAAACACCGGATTTTATTTATTTAAATAGATGGGATAAACCCATGTTTTACAATGGTAGCTTTAGTAAAGATAATTTTTATTACATAAGACAATATTTCTTAATTTGATTTAATTAATAAAATAAGCCACTTCTTGACGCCTTTCAGTGCCGTATCCATCTCTACTGTAATTACCTGAAAAGTGTTTTAAAAAGGTTTTGTCAGCGGGAAATACTGAGTGAGTTCATTCATTTTTATAAAATGACCAGTTGTTATAGTCTACAGTATTAAGAGCGATTACAATTGCCTCATCTTTTAAATTAACTGATCCAGTTGTCACTTTACCGGACTGTGACTGTGGACATATCACTTGTAGGGTCCTTTCACCCCAAGTGATAAATAATTAGTAGCTATGTGCACATCCCCCCACATACTGGCAGTAATTTCAGATAACAAAGACTTAATCCCTGTAACTATAATCTTGATAAAAACATGCTTTTGAAAAGTAATTTAATAAAAAGAGAATGACTCACATTATAAGCATGCAGATTCATATGGCCAAAGTTACAGATAAGCCTCGATATATTGCAGATTTAATTTGAGCAGAACTTAGCCTATTTCTTAGCCTGGTAACCTAGTGCATACGAACTAGGTAGTAACTAATACAGCATTTACGATAACTCACGAGATAAAACCCTCACAACGAATAACAAAGTGCAATACTTAACAATTCAGCGGATTCACAACGAATGACAGAGCATAGTCCGAGTTCGAACAGTACTCAAACATTCAAGTCGAAATCACGATGAATAACAAAGTATAACCCAAGTTTGAGCAGCACTTAAACATTCATTGGATAGTTTAATCGATCGGACATTGAATCGTAGCAGCGATTAAGTTAATACCCTGTATCGTAGCAGCACCCCCTCTACTAATTAGTGATTCGTGTGACTGATTCGACTATAACTCGACGTACAGATCGAATTTGAACGTCGTATGAACAACAGAAATCGATTCCCACTGCCCTCTATTTATACCCAAATTTTGGTCAGCCCTACGCATCGTAGGCCAAACATCCCCTACGCATCGTATGGGGTTTTAACCTGGCTGCGCATCGTAGGCCATAATAGCCTGCGCATCGTATGGGTTAAAAATAGGCTTATAAACTAGCCACGTTTGGGACTAGCTATGATGAGTTGACACTTTCTTCTTTTAATATTTTGACAACGAGTATTATAGATAAATATTAACTAGGGTATATACCCCCCTGAGTTTTAGGGGCCCTAATCCTGATTCTGTTTGTTATAAAAATTTTAGGATTTGTACAGGATTACTTATGGGTCTTAACTAAGGTTTCTTTTTGAACAAAATATAATAATAATAATAATAATAAATAATAGTTTTGGTAAGCGTTGTTTATGGTTTGGAATATTTTTGAATATAATTATATTATAAAGAAAAAGGGAATAAAATAGTGAGAAAAGAAAATGGACTCACTTGGTAATTTTAGGGTTCAACTAGAAAACCTCCTAGTAAAATATTGGGTATAACTTTTGAGCTATTTAAAAATATATAATGCACTCGTGTTAAGTATAATACCCCTAATTCAACCTTGTCCCGATGTCCCGAGACCGAATCCCAACAACTTAGTCGGGCAGAGCCCTGACATATGTTATGAGGCTCAGATTAATCGGAAAGGGTAGCGGTGATCGGGAGGTAAAACACTTACAAACGGGGCATGGCATTATTATTATTATTTATAAATAAGAAAAATAGAATTGTAGAGGTTGAGAAAATTGGCGAGAGGGGTAAGGAATGAGCAGCTTCAAAGTTAGAAGTGCCCATCCTATTTATAGTTGGTTTTGAACTTGAAGAGCACGTTATTTTGATTTTATCTTTTCTGGACACCTATACTACATACGTATATATGACATGAATTCATATGTAAGTTTTAATATGTTATTTTATTTTATTCTCACATTTAAGTATACAGAGACACGTATACTTACCATTCATTTTCATTTGAATTGTAAATTGTAAGTTAGAACTATTATTATTATATTATTATAATTAATTCAATTGGTTCACTTCTTTGGCGCGTATAACTTCTTAAATATGATGTTTTACGAAATAATAAATATGTCTTTTAGAACGAGTATATTTTTGTCTACATTTGGGTCTAAGTTTCATTAAAAATATAGTAGGTTCAAAATACAATGTATTTTATAATTTAATTATTATACGGTTCCTAGGTCCGTCTAAGAACTTCATATTTCTAATAGTCAACTTACCCGTAGACTACCCGTCTATTAATATAAGTTTTTATATACTTTTATTTTATTTTAGAAAGGTGACCCATATACAGGCCAATTATTTATTTCAACCAACTATATAAAATAGTATTTAAAACTATTTGGGTTGAATAAAAAAAAAAATAAACTAGTTACTAGTTACTAGTGGTAAATAAATTTAACCAAACTTATAATCTTATATGATAAAAATAGGAATGTTACATTCTCCCCACCTTGTTTTAAATCTCGTCCTCGAGATTTGGGTTACTATATTTCTTTTAGACTTATGTCATATTTTAGTAAATAAAACAATATTAGGGTAGATGACCCTTAGTTAAAATATCAAATTTTGCAAATACGGGTTGTACCAGAAGTAAGATTTAATGGTTCACTGATTTAGTTCAAGAAATTGATAACAAACGAATGAGATGAAAGGATATATTTTTCTAAATGACTAGGTTCAAGTCAAAAGATATATGATCAATAGATATTTTAAAATGAATTTGAAGGACTTTTAGAATCAATAAAATTCTTTGTCAAAAGAAGGCTTACTTGGATTGGCAACCGAGGAAGACTTTGAATTAACAGGTTCAAAAAGTATGAAAAAAAATGATTTGTCAAATATTTTTGAAAAGATACACTAAAAGACAATAAAGTTAGTGTATTATTATTTAGAGTTCCAAGTTATTTTATTTGTGATAATACTTTTTTTTTTTTTTTTTTTTTTTTTTTTTTAGGGATCATATTTTTCATACTATGTCCTAAAGATTAAAATATAATAAAACAAGTTGTTTTGGCATGACCAATTATATTATATTTTGTAAAACAAATGTAATAAATATATATATATTATTTGTGTTCCGGTCTGAACCGTATCTTATATATATCAAAATTTACGTATTTTTACTATATATAAATGGTCACTACTTTTAAATACATATTGTTTTAGTAGTTTACCATACTTTGTAAAATAACTATGTAATATCTATTATAAAATACCGTAATGAAGGTATTATGTTACAAAATATTATTTTGTAAAAGAAATCACTATTATTTATAACGTTTAAATGAAAATTGTAAGTAAAGGTGTAAAATATTTATTGTACAAAAGTATTTGTAAAATATTTGGTAAATATATAACACTTAATGGGTCGATTCTATGTGATTACTTATTTTTCATTTTGAATTTATATAACATTGTGAAGGTATTTACAAATATTGTAAATAAGTGAAAACGGGAATTATTTCTATATATATATATTATAATATTCTCCTAATCCAACGTAGTATAGTTATTTTGTTACAGTACATGGTTATCACAAAACATGTAATACATATTTATTTATATATTTTTATTCATCCCTCTTGTTTTATGAAAATATGTCTTTTCCAAAGTATATATATTTTCATATATAATTAAAATTTACGAAATAAGTATGATGATTTAATTTATATATTAACTAGTTATTATCATGGTTAGATATTGGTTAGTGCTGCCTTGTTTAAGCATAGGTGGCCAATCCATGCCTAACTAAGGCTAGGCTATCTAATACCTGCCCTTGATAATAACCCTAGTATTAAAATAATCTTAACACTACTACTTATTAATATATTATTATTAATAATAAAATTATTAATAATAAATAACTAAACAATAACTTTAAATAAAAGTATACCTCAACTATAATTTCTTCACCGCAATGGTTTAAAATATAGTAATACTATATTTGTAAATTAGGTAATTCTATATATAATCAATTAAATTTATATATACTGTTTTTCGATCAATGATGATAGAGCAATAAATATTACGAAAGGCTCGATTGATATTGTAATAACTATTAAGTGATATACCGAAATATGAATTTGGGTATCATTATCTGAGCACATGATTGTTTTAAGTTTACTTGTATAGAATAAATCAACAAAGTGGATTTAATATAAATAATTAAATGATTAAATCCGAGATTAGCGCAATCTTCAGATTTTGTGAAAATATTACCATAAAATGATTGTGATCACAGAAATGATTTAGTGAAGTCGAGGATCACATAAGCATGTTATAGTTTAAGAGAATTAAAATGCTTGTTAGGATTATTTTGAATATGAAGGTTTTAATTCATCATATGGAACTTTGAATAGAATATGTAATGTGAGCAAGTTCAAACAATTTGAACTCGGTTTAAACAAAACGAGTTTAAATAAGAAAGTTCAGACATGGTCATAACAGAAACCATGGATGCCAAAGAAAATTGAGTTTTTCAAAAATTTATTGACTCGGTGTTAAGAGTTTAGCAATAATGAGGTTTACCGTGCCAAAATCAAGTCTAACTAATGGATATTTGAGTTTGAATAAAACGACAAATTAGAATGAAGCCCTTTAGTGGAATTCAGAATTTAAACGAACCACATGCACAACAAACGGTGCATGTGAGGATTTACCAAGAAATGAAATGAATCAATATTCGCTAAAATAAATCCTCCTGGTATGATGACCTTTAGGAAAAGTAGAAATGCGAAAGTCAACCTATTATATGCAGAAGTCAGAATTTTCAACAAAAGAGATATAAGAACTTCTATCTGGAATTTCGTGTGATAACTGTTGTTAAGTGACATTATCAGGGAATGTCGAAAAAATAAAATAGGGAATTTTGCAAAAGTATATGACTCCTTTTGCAGTGATAATTATGACTCTGATTAGACTGTGCACGGATGTTTATGGAATCCTGTTCTAGCGTACCTTAGAGATATTCATTTTGTAGGATCATGTGGCAAAGTGCCTCTTTTTGATTAGTAGTTCTTCTTACTGACGGAATTTTAACATTGGTGTCATTGTGACCAATTTATATTTTCAAAAGGTATTGCCTCGAAAATTATGTGTAATATACTTCAACTTCGGTGGATTTATAATTTAAATTTTCATGTGTTTTCTTGTACCTTATCACAACTTTACATGTTTTTTTTACTTGCGTTAATAGTTTATGGTAACGTGTTAGAAATTCTTTGCACTTTCAATAGTATTCCAACTTAATGGGTTTCCTTTGTTTATTTTATTATACGAGCTACGAGACAGATGATTAAACGAAAGAATGTTTTGATATCGGAAAAGAGATCCCTGGATAAGAAATCTAGACACAGATACTGGTGCTTTATTCTTAATTGACTTTTGGAATTCCTTATAGATATACCTATCTATATAATCACATATTTCACATGCTGTAATATACATACCATCTATCAGGTCAATGTATTTAACAGATTCCTATTTCCAAAACCAGTCAGATATCTGGTCATGTTACTATTTAGGGAAATCTTGTCACTTGTTTGACATATTATATACCCCGTCTTATCCGGTTCTCGCCGGAGAGGTAACCTCAGTATATCCGAACAAACTGGAGAGTCTGCTACACCATACCCAGTCTTGTCGGAGAAAACTTTCTATTTCCCATAAATAGTATTTTTAAAAGTGCCTCTTTTATTAGGCTTTTATCCAGAATTAGAGAAATTTGTATTCCCGTAACATATCTTATTCTAGACCAAGTAATATCAGATAAGCAATAATTACTATTAATTCTTGCTTATTTATCATATCATGCAATATTCTAATTACCATTCTTATGGTATATCAAAACGCATCATAATTTATTCACATAAGTACTTAGCTTATCTTGAAGCTGATACTAAGGCATCTTTTCTTAAGTTCAAGTCTAAATGCTATCATGTGTGCTACCAGTTAACAGCAATCTCCTAACTCTTTTATATAAACATAGGTATTATTGTTACAACACCTAAAGGCTTAAATCAGTGGCTCTTTGAGTTAGCTCTGATACCACCTTCTGTCACGACCCCCGACCCACCCTGGACGGAATCGAGAGTCGTGAACAGCCCGTGGTACCGGTGATTATTTTTATTTTAAAAACGTTGCAGCGGAAATTTTATCAGGACCGTGAGTTAGGAAAAATATCAGAGTTTAGAAAACACCGGATTTTATTTATTTAAATAGATGGGATAAACCCATGTTTTACAATGGTAGCTTTAGTAAAGATAATTTTTATTACATAAGACAATATTTCTTAATTTGATTTAATTAATAAAATAAGCCACTTCTTGACGCCTTTCAGTGCCGTATCCATCTCTACTGTAATTACCTGAAAAGTGTTTTAAAAAGGTTTTGTCAGCGGGAAATACTGAGTGAGTTCATTCATTTTTATAAAATGACCAGTTGTTATAGTCTACAGTATTAAGAGCGATTACAATTGCCTCATCTTTTAAATTAACTGATCCAGTTGTCACTTTACCGGACTGTGACTGTGGACA
Organism: Helianthus tuberosus; assembly: GCA_030545235.1. Classification (NCBI taxonomy): domain Eukaryota; kingdom Viridiplantae; phylum Streptophyta; class Magnoliopsida; order Asterales; family Asteraceae; genus Helianthus; species Helianthus tuberosus. The sequence continues at coordinate 13,283,208 of CM060355.1, forward strand.
TATCACTTGTAGGGTCCTTTCACCCCAAGTGATAAATAATTAGTAGCTATGTGCACATCCCCCCACATACTGGCAGTAATTTCAGATAACAAAGACTTAATCCCTGTAACTATAATCTTGATAAAAACATGCTTTTGAAAAGTAATTTAATAAAAAGAGAATGACTCACATTATAAGCATGCAGATTCATATGGCCAAAGTTACAGATAAGCCTCGATATATTGCAGATTTAATTTGAGCAGAACTTAGCCTATTTCTTAGCCTGGTAACCTAGTGCATACGAACTAGGTAGTAACTAATACAGCATTTACGATAACTCACGAGATAAAACCCTCACAACGAATAACAAAGTGCAATACTTAACAATTCAGCGGATTCACAACGAATGACAGAGCATAGTCCGAGTTCGAACAGTACTCAAACATTCAAGTCGAAATCACGATGAATAACAAAGTATAACCCAAGTTTGAGCAGCACTTAAACATTCATTGGATAGTTTAATCGATCGGACATTGAATCGTAGCAGCGATTAAGTTAATACCCTGTATCGTAGCAGCACCCCCTCTACTAATTAGTGATTCGTGTGACTGATTCGACTATAACTCGACGTACAGATCGAATTTGAACGTCGTATGAACAACAGAAATCGATTCCCACTGCCCTCTATTTATACCCAAATTTTGGTCAGCCCTACGCATCGTAGGCCAAACATCCCCTACGCATCGTATGGGGTTTTAACCTGGCTGCGCATCGTAGGCCATAATAGCCTGCGCATCGTATGGGTTAAAAATAGGCTTATAAACTAGCCACGTTTGGGACTAGCTATGATGAGTTGACACTTTCTTGTTTTAATATTTTGACAACGAGTATTATAGATAAATATTAACTAGGGTATATACCCCCCTGAGTTTTAGGGGCCCTAATCCTGATTCTGTTTGTTATAAAAATTTTAGGATTTGTACAGGATTACTTATGGGTCTTAACTAAGGTTTCTTTTTGAACAAAATATAATAATAATAATAAATAATAGTTTTGGTAAGCGTTGTTTATGGTTTGGAATATTTTTTAATATAATTATATTATAAAGAAAAAGGGAATAAAATAGTGAGAAAAGAAAATGGACTCACTTGGTAATTTTAGGGTTCAACTAGAAAACCTCCTAGTAAAATATTGGGTATAACTTTTGAGCTATTTAAAAATATATAATGCACTCGTGTTAAGTATAATACCCCTAATTCAACCTTGTCCCGATGTCCCGAGACCGAATCCCAACAACTTAGTCGGGCAGAGCCCTGACATATGTTATGAGGCTCAGATTAATCGGAAAGGGTAGCGGTGATCGGGAGGTAAAACACTTACAAACGGGGCATGGCATTATTATTATTATTTATAAATAAGAAAAATAGAATTGTAGAGGTTGAGAAAATTGGCGAGAGGGGTAAGGAATGAGCAGCTTCAAAGTTAGAAGTGCCCATCCTATTTATAGTTGGTTTTGAACTTGAAGAGCACGTTATTTTGATTTTATCTTTTCTGGACACCTATACTACATACGTATATATGACATGAATTCATATGTAAGTTTTAATATGTTATTTTATTTTATTCTCACATTTAAGTATACAGAGACACGTATACTTACCATTCATTTTCATTTGAATTGTAAATTGTAAGTTAGAACTATTATTATTATATTATTATAATTAATTCAATTGGTTCACTTCTTTGGCGCGTATAACTTCTTAAATATGATGTTTTACGAAATAATAAATATGTCTTTTAGAACGAGTATATTTTTGTCTACATTTGGGTCTAAGTTTCATTAAAAATATAGTAGGTTCAAAATACAATGTATTTTATAATTTAATTATTATACGGTTCCTAGGTCCGTCTAAGAACTTCATATTTCTAATAGTCAACTTACCCGTAGACTACCCGTCTATTAATATAAGTTTTTATATACTTTTATTTTATTTTAGAAAGGTGACCCATATACAGGCCAATTATTTATTTCAACCAACTATATAAAATAGTATTTAAAACTATTTGGGTTGAATAAAAAAAAAAAAAAAAACTAGTTACTAGTTACTAGTGGTAAATAAATTTAACCAAACTTATAATCTTATATGATAAAAATAGGAATGTTACACAAGCGTAGGATAAAGTTGTAATGATACGATTTTCGACGTTATTTTCTAAGTTTCGAACCTACTCTATTACTCGATGTTGCCCCTATGCGTAACATTAACTCTCGTTTCGTTTTCTCTCTCACACTCTAGTCACCGCACTTAGACTAAATTCACACACATACTATATACTATATACTATATCACGAAATAATGTTTTTACCCCTACACTCTTAGGACGAGGTACGATAAACGTGCAAGGAACGATTAATCACGGGTGCACACGGGATTATTTAGGTCAGTGCACGGAGATCGTAGCGAATTCTAAGGTGCCATAAGCGTTTTGACGAAGTAAGACACCAAATCACGGGATCTAAGTAGTAGGGGTCAAGCAAGGTGTGCTTTATCATACTACCGAAATTCCGTGAAGAAAGTGCCACGTGGAGTTGAACATTATTAAACCTATTATACTATAGTGATTATTTTCAACACACTACACTCAATCGCAAGGCGTAACAACTGAAATTGCATCATCGCAAGACTTGTCGTAAGTCTGCAAACGCGATGCAATTGCCTCATCGATGGACTCTAGAGAGTCTACCTCGCAGGACAATTGCATCAACGCAAGACTGGTCGTAAGTCTGAAAGCCATAAATCTCATCAAGCGCATTAACGCCCACGATGTTGTCGGGTGAGGACCTATTCTACCCCCCCCCCCCCCACGATAACCGTGATGCGTCGCAACGTAACGTAAAGCTTATTCGAAACGAAACCCAACTAATCGCAATCGTTTACCATATGTATCTCGCAACCTCTATCGCTTATCACGTGAGCCTATATTATGTTTGCTGTGTATCAATCTATCGCTGTCGCCTACCGTTATCAGTGGTGTTTATGTAAGTTAGCACACATGACCTCGCTTCACGAGAGGAAACTCATATGATTAAAGCAAGGTGTTTTAGTCATATCGGCGGGCTTTCGTGGAAAAAGGCCATGTGGGGCCTAAAGTCAGTTAACCTCTGTGATGTAAATCAATCAATTCGAACCGTGTGAATCATGCATGTCTCTACCGCTTGCAACGCAACCACTGCCGATTATCGTAATTCGTTTATCGCTGCCGTCATCACGGGTATTGGGTTGTGTTAATCGCTTAATCACTTAATCGCTTGTCGCCTATCGTGTAAAGTCTACCGCTTATTCGTGTATCGCGTACCGTTTATCGCTCGCTTGGTGTTCATTGCAGTCTGTGTGGTATTAGTACACATGACACCGCTTCACGAGGCAAAACTAACCTGGTTAAACATGGTGTTTCGCCATGTTAGCAAACCCTCGTGGAAACGTGCCATGTGGGTTTAATGTGGAATCTAATCAAAAACGCGCTTATCGCTCGACGCCTACCCAGACACGACACATAAACGTTTTGTGTCGTCAGGCTACTCGCGCACGATGTTGTAGCTACATTCGTAATTCAGCTCGCCGGCTTAACTTATCCGATTCTATCTTATACTCGGTCTGACTTTCTATCGATTGGGCCGAGTAAGCGCAATTCTATCCATGTCGTATCGGCACACATGACACCGCCCCACGAAACAGAAGTAATATGATCAAAACATGGTGGATACGCCGCTGGTACTTCCTATATATAAATGTTTTGAACATATTAACGAACTTTCGTGGGAAAGTGCCAAGTGGGGCTCGGTGATTAACTACCTTCTGTACTATTAAAACTGATTTTATAAAACCTTTGTTAAAAACCATGGGACAAGTGAAGTTCCTCACAATGTGGAGGTAACATCGAACCAGCTTAACTCCATGTCCAAAGGGAGCTTTCACGAGTCCAATTTTTTTCCCTAAAACTTTTTTTTCAATGACAAAAATAAGACTTTCTTGAGACATTGGTTCAGCATCGAGTTCATCTGAACCCGTGTCGTAGGAGAGTTTCCATAACCCTAATTTCATCTTCGAATTCCTTAAAATGTCGGAAACCTAAACTTTCTTGCAACGTTGGTTAACAATCGACTCAGTTAACCCTACGTTATGAGAAACCTTTCATAGTTCTTTAAATTTCAATCGCATCGAACTTACGAATTCTACGCAACACAAGGTACTTTAGAACGCCAACTCGTGGGATATTACTTTCGTCTTTACGTCGCTTCCCGCTATCGCAATCGATCTCTCTTGTTCGAAACGCTCTCGTTGTCAACTCTCGGTCAAATCACTGGCTATATCGTTGATAATGTAAGATCAACTCCTGGAAGTCTACCTATTGGATTAATTTCGGGACGAAATTTCCTAAAGTAGGGGAGACTGTAACAACCCGCACTTTTGTGCGTTGTTACTACTCGATATACTCGTTACGCCTAACACCAGAGATTCGGATCATAATGAAACTATATCGTATATACCGTTATTCGAAGGATAATCGCATATTTTCGAAATACAATATTGCTATACTATACACTATTATCACACTAACACTCACAGAGGCATTGAGTGAGGACCTATTCTACCCTCCTCAGTGGCCGTGATGTGTCGAACGTAAACGATTAACGCTAACAAAGACTCTCGGGTGAGTGCTATAACTCCAGTCGTCGTGACGATGATGACAATACGAGCGAATGGTACCTCGTCAGTCCTTGTGGCACAACTCGCAATAACGATCACGTCGAGAGAGGACCTATACTACCCTCCTTGATGGCCGTGAAACGTCGCTTATAATCGCACACTCGAAACGGAAACCGATTGTTAAGTATCAAAACTTTGGAATATGGATACGTAAATACGACCCCTAGTGATATATATATAAGTATATAATAATAATAATAATTTACTAAGGCACGTACTTCGAAAACTATCGCAACTATTAAAAAGCGAAGAAATTCATCGCGTCAGGATAGCCATCCGGACGGATGGCTATCCGTCCTTTCCGGACGGACAGCCATCTGGACGGATGGCTATCCGTCCTATCCGGACGGATAGCAATCCGGACGGATAGCAATCCGGACGGACAGCTATCCGCGCGAATGGGCTATCCGCACGAATGGGCAATCCGGACCAGAACTCCCTTCTCCCCTCTGTTGCCTATAAATACCATGTCACATCACTTGAACAGTGACGTGACAGCTCCTACTCGACCAAACACGCTCCAAGACCCTTTTCTCTCGATTCCTCGCGATTCCGGTAAGATTTTAACCTAGAAACTTGTACTTCTACAAACTACACTAAATTCTACATCATTCTATCTTTCAAAACTCGATTTCTAATCGTGAAATCTGCGGATTTGATGCGTTTTGAGGAGATGTCACCAAGAGTTCTTATGAACTTCCAGTTGTGACCTCATCCCACCAAAAACGACTCAGATCTGGGTGATTTCCACGTGTTTTAGTAACAAATCTCGCCTAAATCTAAGTATTCAACCAAGGAACTGTGCGATTTCGAGTTAACCATGAAGAACCATCAAGAACGACCAGACCTGATGGAACGGGGTGATTCCAGGCCATTAGAACGGGTCGGAACTGATGAAATTTCAAGTGTTAGTGCGAAATTACACTACCCTAGTAAAACCGAACGTATTCCTCCCGTTAAACACTCGGAAACAGTGTTCAGGATGCGAAGCAGACGTATCGTCTGCACGGATCACATGTCCGCACGGATCACACGTCCGCACGGATGACACGTCCGCACGGATGACACGTCCGCACGGATGACACGTCCGCACGGATGACATGTCCGCACGGATCACATGTAATCCGCACGAATAACATGTCGTCCGCACGGATAACACTTACAATCCGCACGAGTCAACACTAATCCGACCGGATAGCCTGTCATCCGACCGGATGACGGCCATCCGACTCAGATCCATATGCCATCCGATCGGATGAGCCCATCCGAATGGGTGAGCACCATCCGTCCAGATAACCGACTTTTCGATACTATTCTCGCTTAACCGTGCATCGTTTACTATATCCTTCAATGATTAACGCAGACGTACTCGCAACCGATCCAATTAAGTTGTATTCCCGCAAAATACGCACTGTGAGTATACTTGAACCCTTTTTTAATCGTATTTTGGGTGTAACATACGTTTCTAATAAATCGAACTTATCAAAGGAATTATTCAATCAATCGAATTATCACTTGCGAATAACTGTTATGCATAGATATACGTGATGCTAGTTGCATATGTGCTAGGGCTTATACTCGCGACGTCCCACCATGACTAGTATAGTACTATTGCGCCCGACGGGGTCTAGTTTGCCATCGCATAATCGAGCATCGAGGACTTAGTTGGTAGTATCAGCTTGTGAGTATGTATGTCGTGTGTTACGTTTATGCATGTGGAAATTCGCTACACATTTTTATTCTATTATGCTACTTATCAAACCTGTATACTCGCCAATACTTTTGTATTGACAAATATTTTAACGTATGTTGCAGGTTAGATCGCAGACTATGTCAAATCAAGCTAGGAAGTCTAGAAACTCAACTAAAATCTAGGTTGTCGGATTTGTATTGTTCGAGAGGACAAGAAATCTGTGATAACTTATGTGATTGTATTATTTGTTAGTATGGGATAACGAATGTATTAAATATTATCGCAATATAGTTGTTATGGATTCTCTTGAGCAATCTGATTCGCCTAGTGCCGCGCCCCGATGATTCCGCCATCGGTTGGGGTATGACACAAACATACCCGTTATGTGTTTTAGTCCTGACTCAGTTAATTTTTTTTGTTTAAATTTGACAAAGTGAACCTAATTTAAGGGCAAATTAGACTTTTTACCATTTATTTATATAAAACAATATTTAAAAAAAAAACATATAAAAGTTTATCCCTTTTCTTTCAAACATAGATCTCTCTTTCCCTCCATCTCTCTCTCTCTCCAACACACCTACCATCCACCACTATCACCACGACTATAATACTTCTCTCTCTACCTTTCTCTCTCGGCCTCCCCTGCTATCCACCATAACCACTAGGGAGGAGCTCGGTACCGACTGGTACCGAAAATCCCCAAAAGTGGTACCGGTACCGAATATAACTGGTACGGTACGGTTCGGTACCGGTACCGTATTTGAGGGTAAAACCCGGTAAATACTGGTACCGAACCGGTACCGTACCGGACCGGTACCGAAAATGTCCAAAGTTGGTACCGAATCGGTACCGAAAATGTACCCGGTTCGGTAAATTCGGTACCGGTACCAGGTACCATTTGCTCATCCCTAATAACCACCACCCCAAATTTGGAATTACCTAATCCCACGGTCATTTTCTATTGATAACTGGCCGGAAACGTCAGATGTCAGCGACAGGGTGATGACTGGCCGGTGACGTCAGATGTCAGCGACAGGGCGATAACTGGCCGGAGATTTGGGATTGGAATTGTTTCATATCTGGTGGAAGGGGGCGGGGTGCACATGAGCTTCTCCTCGGACAAAGATGGTGAAATATTGTTCTCGGGTTGGCCCGAAATGAACTGGGGTACGTACGCTCTGGTTCTCATCTTCGTCTTTTTACTAGCATTTCTGGTCGAGTTCTTGTCTCACTAGAAGTTTGGACGGAATGAGTCCGATAGGGTGGAGGTGGGATTCGTTCAGATCTCGTGGAATTTGAGAGTTGGTTTTGTTGTTATTTAGATTTTATGTTTCGAAATTAGTGGGAAATGCATAGAGAGAGACAGATGATGGTGGTCGGTCGGTGGTAGAGAATAGATAGATAAAGGGGTGAGAAAAGGGAGGGTGGTTTATGGTAGTGGTGGTGCTATGCGGTGGCGAGTATAGGAAATTAGAGAGAGGGAGAGAAAGAGAGTTGAGATAGAGGCGGTTTTTTATAATTTTTTTTGTTTTATTTATTAAATATATTATAAATAAAAGAGTAAAATTACCATTATACTCTAATTTAACATTAAAAATTAGGGCTTGCAATTGGGTACCTGTTAAGACACGATTAGACCTATTTGACTGAAAAATACACCCTATGACTTTTTAAAATGAGTAAACTGCCATTTTGGTCCCTGTGGTTTGGCCAGTTTTGCCACTTTAGTCCAAATCTCAAACTTATTACATCTGGGTCCCTGTGGTTTGCATTTTGTTGCCATTTTGGTCCAAAATTCAAAAACCCCATTTTTTTTACTGTTGCAACCACCTATTTTGTCTTTTAGTTCAGGGGTATTTTAGTCATTTTGCTTTTCATTTTACATTTTCTTTGTTAACATCATCCCCAAATAAATAAATCATTATCATCATCATCATCCCCAAATAACTGATTCTCTCTCTTCTCTCTCTAAATCGATCAGATCCAGATCCACCATCGTCATCGTCATCTCCGGCGTCGTCCCTACCGAAACTCAGATCCACAATCGTCATCGTCATCTCTGCGTTCCTCTCTCTCTCATGTTTCTCTCTGGTTCGGCTCTCTCTCTCTCTCTCCTGTTTCTTTCTCTCTCTCTCTCTCTCTTTCTAGTGGAATGTTGTTTGAAGGAGATGCTGTTGTGATGTAAGAGAGAGAGAGAGAGAGGTGCGGTGGTTGCAGGGGGAGCGAGAGGGTGGTGGTGCTTGGCGGCGAGAGGGAGGTGGTGGTGGTGGCAGGTGCTGGTGCTTGTTTTTGCTCCACTCCCGCATCTCCACTCCCGGATTGAGTTGCAGGTGGTTTTTGTTTTTGTTTTTGCTGCATCCGCATCTCCCAACTTTGTTACTTGAATCTGTGCTGCATCTCTGTGAATCTATGTGATCTCGGTGATCAGAGTCATCGCTTATATGGCGGTGGTGGTGATTGTGGTGGTTATTGTTGTTGTTGTTGTTCTGGCAGTGGTTATTGTTGTTGTTCTGTAGCCATGGCGTAACTCGTTTCTTCTTTGTCTCAATCCCCCAATTACAGATCTGAGCCTGTCTCCTTGCATTTAATTTATTTTCTCTTGAAGATATGCTTTTTTTTTTAAATCCAGGTTGTGGTGAGTTGTGATGGTGGAGGAGGTGGTGGTGTTTGGGTTGTGCAGAGGTTGAAGATGATGATGATCAGGGGTTTTTATATTTGGGGGTTTTTAATAAAAGAATTGCTTTAATGAAAATTAAATGACCAAAATGCCCCTGCACTACAGGACAAAATAGGAGGTTGCAACAGTAAAAAAAATAGGGTTTTTGGATTTTGGACTAAAATGACAACAAAATGCAAACCACAGGGACCCAGATGTAATAAGTTTGAGATTTGTACTAAAGTGGCAAAACTGGCCAAACCACAGGGACCAAAATGGCAGTTTACTCTTTTAAAATTTTAAAATAATTAAAATTACAATGTTAGGATCTATCATTTATTCATCTTTGTACATAAAATTGTTTTATGAACATGAGGTAGAAAGTAGTTAAACAAGTCGTAATCATGTTTGAAACTTATGTTGTGCGCGCCGTCAGAAACCTGTTAAACCTGTTAAGACACGATCTGTCAGCCTTATTAAAAATTAACTGAGTTAGACATAAGGACATAGTTTGCAATATGGTGTTAACATAAATGACGATTTTTGTAATTTACTCTTTGTTATTATTTTTTTAGTTTCTTTTACAATCCTTTTTAAGCTCTTAAATATATTCTTTTAATTTAGCATAAAGCTTTTATAAAAGTCTATTAGCTTTAGTTAATGTTTAAAAGATTATATTCAACATATTAATAATTATTGTTATTTATATTTCTAAATATAAGGTGTTACATAAACTCTCAGAAAATAATCAAACATAATTCTTTAATTCATTATCGATTTATTAACCATAAATCACATTTCTTTGACAAATGCCAAGCCTTCCTAATTGAAGGTTAACCCATCATACTTAAGTTGTTGACTCAGGGAGAAAATCCCAAAATGTTTCTCCGTCTCGGCTCCACCTTTCAGGTTCTCATCAAACATCGCAAACAAATACGTCTCTATAGATATTCCCTGCTTTGCGGGCGTGCCCGTCGCCCCTCTAACGTGCTCAACCAAATTCTTATAGTAAGTTCCAGCATTGTCTGGTGTCGCTTCCTCGCCGCCTTCTGAAGGCCATCCACTCTCAGACACAACAATCTTCACATTCTCCCCACCGACACGCGCTTGAGCTGCATAATGCGCGTCTAACATGGCATCAAAAAGGTTGGAATACTGTAGACCATTGTCATCAGGCACCACTGTCCCTTGTGCGGTAAACAATGCGTATTGGAGATTTTTGTTAGGGTCACCAAGGTAACCAAAGTAGGGGTAAATATTGGCTAGCATTGGCAAGTTGTTTTCTGCTAGAAATTTAACTATAGGCCCAATAAACCCTTGCACATTGCCTTTAAATACACTATGACTTGGTGGAGATGTGTTCTCCAAAAGACCCGTGTAGGTCGCGGTAGACACCTTAATCCGGCCATCGAGGCCCGCACCTTTAATAGCGTTGTATATATTTTGCATTGCGGGGAGTACAAAATCTACGTACCCACTGTTCTCATTATTTGGATCAACTTCATTTCCAACCGCGATGTATTTGAAGTTGACGTTTGAGTATCTTAGGATGTTGTCGTTAACCCATTTGTTTGCGGTATTTTGATCAGTGAGTGATTGAAGAGCATCATTAGGAACACCAATCATGACTTCGATGTTGGTTCCGCCGAGGGATTCAAGTGTGGCTCGAGATTGATTTGGATCATATATTCTCATCCTTGATATGCCTTTGTTTTGGAAAAGGGTTACCACGTCTTGTTCTGATGGCAAATTGTTGCCATTTCGGCCGTTGCATACGCCTACGGGTTCGGCATCTGTTTTGCACCAAATATAAATAATCTCATTAAAATATATAGGGGAAGGTTAACGTACAATATCCCTTAACGCATGATATGAAATTACTCACGTTATAAAACTTAAAACCCTAATCACGTATGTTGAAAGCCATAAATCATGCATGTTGAAAACCATAATCATGCATGGCTATGATTTTTAACATGCGTGATTATAGTTTTTTAAACATGCGTAATTATGGTTTTTTACCATGCGTAATTATGTTTTTTTAACATTGTGATTAGGGTTTTGAGTTTTATATAGTACGTAATTTCATATCGTACGTTAAAAACTATTGTAATTTACACTTTCACAAAACATATAATACTACTTCTACTACTACTGTTATTATTGTTATTGTTATTATTATTGAAAATATTACTAATAAAAATAAAATTAAAACTATGCATGATTAGAAAATTTGGATAATGAAATCATAACAAAAAATACACACGGACGATTGATAAACCGATGATGGTTCAGTTATGTTTTTTATAATAACCATTTTTATGGTTTGGTGATAATTGTATATGTATATAAAACCAAAATAACTAAAACAAACCAATACCGTAAATACCCAACATTTTTATTTTATATTTTATTTCTACAAATTCCTTCTTTTTATTTGACCGTATAAGAGAGTTCAGAGCAGAAACCTCTGAAACTTGTAAATAATATTGACATTTTTATGAACACAAAATCTCTTATTTTACATGTTATACGATAAACTATAGATAAAATGAAAAGAGAGAAACCTGTGAGCATGAGAAGATTTACTAGTAGACCGAGTAGTAAAAGCTTGGATGCCATAACTTCGAGTTTATGAAATATTTCATTTGAGATCTTACCATATATATAGTGGACAGACATTCATGAGTCAACCTTAATTTCTATAATATAATATTATTTTTTTTACTATTTAATATAAAAAAGGGGATATTTTTATGTGAACCAACCCGTGAAACAAGTTATGAAATTTTCCACACTAGACTTTTTGGCTGTCTTGATGTTCTTTGAGTCAATTTTCTCGTTGAAAAGTCTTTTAGTCATATGATGAATTTATTCAAGGCCATATCTAACGGTATGATTGATTATATTAATGCTATAAAGTATATTGTTTGATAAAATATTTTATTAGAACTACTTATCACATTAAAAAGATGAGAGTAATTCTAAGGAATTCAACCTGCTAAAAAATTTAAAAATTTTAATCTGATTAAAGTTACGAAATTATCCGATAATTAGCAGATTTATATACGAATAATTGAAGAAAGAGTAAAAACGATAGAAAGAGATCCGTCTTTAAACATATATAGCTTTTGATCTGCATGGAAACAACTTAACGGCCTATACGCTTTGCAAAATAGCCATATACAATTTGCCTAATCACATTACTGAACGGAGTTTTAACTAACCCATCCTTCACAAGCTTGTTATGGTTTAACTTACAAAATTAAATAAAAAAAGAAAAACAATAAAGAAAATTGGTGATTGGTTAAGGCTCCATAGTCCCACATCTCTTTCTCCCTAATAGCCATTAAAGGGGTGACGCCCCAATATTTGGCCCCCTCTAAATGACATGTTTTGGTGCATAACGCCCTTTGTTGGTGAGGTGGTATGGGGCACCATCCCACAACATGCCGTGTAAGTACTTCAAATAAGTATACATTCATCAACTTTACGTTTAATTTGATTTCGTTTTAAATTATAAAACTCATGAATTGTGGATGTCATCAAATTACAAGTTTCATTTCACCAGCCATCTAATTTAATTAGAACTAGGTTCGTTGAGGTCGCACGTTGCGGCGAAACGAAGCAAATAACAATGTAAAATAAACGTTATTTGAAATTGAAGTATGTTGTTTAGAAAGGCAAACCGTCAGAATCGGTTTAGTTTATCATCATACCGTTTTACGACACCAAATAAATACTCTATTTTGAATACAATTTCATTTTAACAAAACTTATACCGGAATGTAGATGGAAATAATTAAACACAACTCGTACCAAAGTTTTTAGAAAAAAATTAACAAACGTAAATTATTAGAGAAATTTGAAATTAATTGATAATGGAAATATGATAAAAAAAAGAAAATGAATTACTAAAAGTAAAAAATAAATAATAAAAGAAATATAGTTTTAAAAAAGTAAAATAAAACAAAAGTTATGTTAAAACTTAAAAGTAAATATAATAATAAACTATTATAATGGGTAGGGATATGGTAAAAAGTGTTTAAAATGTGAGAAGGGTAAGAAGTGTTTTAAACCATTGGATATTTGATCTAATGGTTGAGATCAATAGGGTATAAAAATGTAAATTGTGTTTTAATTAGAGGGACCTTATATAAAATTGAAGGGCAATAGTGTCTTTTTCAATGTTTCAAACATGGTAACCGTATCCTACACAACCAAAAACACCTACATTCACTCCTTTTTCCTTAAAAATCGGAATTAATAACCAAGATCTAAATCGGAAGCCTCTTTGTTTTATATAAGATTCAAGGCGTGGTGTTTTACGTTTAGAAGAACTGTATCAGATTCATGGCTTGGTGGTTTAAAACATCTGGATAAATTGACTATGATTCAAGTCATGGTGTTTTATCTGGAATCCAGAAAACACCATGACTTGAATCATAGTGTTTTATCTGGAGACATTGTTCAATACAATACAATACAATACAATACAAAACATGACTATGATTCAATACAAAACATTCCCAGATTTTAAAACACCATGACTATGATTCAAGTCATGGTGTTTTATCTGGACAATCAACACAAAACATTCCCAGATTTTAAAACACCGTGACTATGATTCAAGTCATGGTGTTTTATCCGGAGACATTGTTCATGGCGTGGTGTTTTAAACATCTGGAGACATTGTTCATCGCGTGGTGTTTTAAAACATCTGGAAACATTGACTGTGATTCAAGTCATGGTGTTTTATCTGGAATTCAAGTCAGATAAAACACCATGACTTGAATCATAGTCAATGTCTCCAGATGTTTAAAACACCACGCCATGAACAATGTCTGTAGATGTTTAAAACACTACGCCATGAACAATGTCTCCAGATAAAACACCATGACTTGAATCATAGTCAATGTATCCAGATGTTTAAAACACCACGCCATGAACAATGTATGATTAAAAGATGTTGCGATTAAAAGATGATGAAGAAGATAAAACAATCAGATGTATAAAATCGTAAAAACAAAATATGTTTCCTAAAATTTCTCCTAATTCAAAATTCGATTCAATCCCTATAAAAACTCATCGCCAATTTTTTTTTTTTTTTTTTTTTTTTTGCAGTTATCTTGGAAATCAATTAAATGATAAGAATGTTAAATTACTAATATACCCTTTTGAATTAATTAGGATAAAGGACACTTGTCATTCCCAAATTATTTCTCACACTTCTCACAAAAGTTCCACTTTGTACAGGATCCTCTACCCTATTATAATATTAAATAATAAAATATTAAAAAAGTATATATTATTATGAAAATGAAATCATTGAATATGGTTTTAAAAAAAATTAACAAACATAAGTTATTAAAGAAATATTAAACTAATCGAAAACGGAAATATGATTTAAGGAGAAAAATAAATTAAAAAATAAATAACAAATGAAAAAGAAAATATGGTTTTATAAAAGTAAAATAATAATATGAAAATATGTTAAACTTAAAAGTGAATATACTATTATAATATTAAATAATAGAATATAAAAAAGCTATATGTTATTATAAAAATTAAGTTACTATACATGAAAAAATAAATAATAAATGAAAAAAATATGATTTTGCAAATATAAAATAATAATATAAAAATATGTTAAATTAAAAGTGAATATACTATTATAATATTAAACAATAGCATAATAAAAAGCTATATAATATTATAAAAATAAAATTACTATTCATGAGCATTCATCAATAATATATATATATATATATATATATATATATATATATATATATATATATATATATATATATATATATATATATATATATATATATATAGGGGGCCGCTAGAATGAGAACCACATATATATATATATATATATATAACATTAAATAATAGAATAATAAAAAGCTATATATTATTATAAAAATAAAATTACTATTCATGAACATTCTATAATGCCCATTTCAAATATCAAGATTGTGGGTTACCTTTTTTTTTAATAAGGGCGAAAATTTTATAGAAAACCTTAAGCGAGGGGCTCAAGCACATTTACAAAACAAGAAATTAAAGATACAAAGTCATAGATAAAAGAAACGGAATGATATAAAATTTATACACTTAGAAAAATGTATTACTCTTCCCTCAAAGCTTGTACCTTTTTATTTGTACCTATGTTATGTCATGTGTCTCATAGGCATTGGCTTAATAAATTTCCCATTAGACCATTTGTACTCATACAACGTCACTGGCTTGATAAATTTCACATTAGACCATTTGTACTCATATAACTGTCACACCCCGAATTTCCACGTGTTACCGGTGGGCCCGGTAGGGGAGTAACGTGACGTGGTTGGCAACATCATAGTCAAACAACACAATATATAAATGCACAGCGGAAGCAAAAGGATAAATATATTACAATCCGAATAGTGTAACATCAAAGTATTACAACGGAAGTAAAAGATCCACAGGCGGATCTCAAAACATAAACTTTATTCAACAGACTTTAGGCACCTAGAACTTTCAAGATTCCTTAGAAACGCCCTGAGCTTCCAGCCAATTACGTTCAGTACCTGTCACTTAACCCTTTTGGAAAATACGTCAGTTTTCACTGGTAAATACACTCAACCGACTCATTTTGTAAATGTTTATGAAAATTTGTTTAGGTGCACAAGACATGCAAATATTTCGACACTTGGATTAAAATGCATAGAGGCAAAATTAATCTTTTTAACTTGGGACAATTATATTTATAACCTTGTATACAGATTTACATGTTCGTTGTACGTTCAGGGCCCGATGTAGAAATCGAGTCAGATTAACAGACACGCCACAAGTATAGGCCCACAAGAGAGTGAGATACCGTTATCTCTTAAGCACTGTCAGGTGTATGCCTACACCCCGTGCTTAAGACGTGGCCATTTTATAATACAATGATGTCACTAGGATATCCGGGACATGGTCATTAACCCCTAAAGGTCTTTGTTTCAAACAATACAGATTAAACCGGGTTACCTCAATGATTTAACCATAATAAGATTAAAGATTCAATACCCGACCAAGCGGTATTATTATACCGTATCCCAAGCCCGTATAGGGAAAATAAGTTAAGAGTATTTACCTGAGCTAGCTCCTGTCTTAAATAGCAGAAATTAATAACTCAGCCGTGTTCACTTAAGTAAGCGTAGGTACAATTTACCGGAAATCTCTAGTCTGGAATGATGGTATAAAAACCAATTAGAATGCTAACGGGCCTTTAATTAAGCCTAGGCTTAGACCGGCTAGTCTTATAGAAAGATACGGTTCAAACGCACGATAAGGCGAAGACCGGAATAGAATGGGATTTAGACCCGACAAGTTTGAAGACTTGTATAATATGGGAAATCTAAACACCTTCTGGATTTTGAGATAAAACCGATAAGGTTTGACCCGTTTCTGCTAGTTTATGTAAACTAGTTACATAAACCGAACCGAACGCGTATGAAGCGTAACGGGTAACCATAAGAGTCCTAAACAGGTTTCCTAAGTTAACACGCCTTAATTAAGTTGTGATATCAGTAGGATATCACCCATGATGCCCAAAACGAGTTTAATTTCTTATTAAGCCCTGCAGGGGCATTTTGGTCATTTTAAAGATTATATAAGGGTTTAATTAGACGCCTGTGATCCGGGTCTGAGTTGATCAGTAAAATAACTTATTTTAACAGGTTATAACCTTTGGTAATAAGTCTTATATACTAAAATAGTTTTAAACCCAAACTATGCGTTAAATACGCGTATAAAGTCGTTTTAAGCGATGTACGGGTTAAAATACGATTCTGAGTTTTCTGATCAAATAATCAGGCTCAAAATACTCCATTTATTATTTAAAATCAGTAGCAATTGGATTGGCATTAAAAGGATTTGTAAAATTCATTTTATGGCCGAAAAGGGTATTTTTGGTATTAACCGAATCGAGGCGATTAACCTAGCTTATGATCAGTTTAAAAGTAATTAAAAAACTTCAAAAATCCCAAAATATTATATCACATCAGTGGGTAAAAGGTTTGGTGTCAAAAATGGGTTTTAGATAGGCGTTACGCTAATGACGTCATTTAATTATTAAGAATCGCTATAATTACGTCATTAGGCATAACTCCTAATCTGGACCTCCGCTTGATGTGAAAATTTACAGACATGTCTAATAATCAGTATCTAAGATTATTTTACTTTCATATTTCCAAAAATCTCGTTTTATGTTCATAAGGGCATTACGGTCAATATTTAGGCGTTTAACGGAAACATCGGACGATTTGGGATTCGAGTGGTATAAACGCAGAGGCTTATACACACATGCAACTTGGTCCTAATGGAACTTTAAGGCATGTCTAAACCTATATAAATCGGGTCAGAACTGAGGTCAAAGCAAAAGTCAAACTTTTGCGTCTCTCGGTTCCGAATCGGTTCAAAACATAAAGTTGTCGAATCAAACAAGCTTAGACAAGTTATTATACTTATTTTCAAGTTGTATGACTGATAAAACAGGTTTCACGCCTTCCGTGTTGTTAAATATGCGATTAAGGTTTCTGTTGACTTTTTCGGACAACCTTGGACTCGACAAACGACCTAGTTAGGATTCGAATCAGTGAGTGACCTTTTAGGGGTTTATTACCCATATAAATACCAACTTATAACAACTTTCGATTCGACTAAACTCTGGACCGATTGTGATTTATCGCGAAGTCAAACCGTAGTTACGACGGTTTGATTTCTAGGCTATAAACTAAGCTTAACTCAATCGAGAAGGGTCAAGAGCACTTACACTCGTCTAATGGATGATTAAGAAGCTTGAGAATGATCCTTATGCTCCAGAAGTTGATCAGATGATGAATGGAAGAATGTTTGCAACTTATGACTTTATATAAGAACTTTGATCTTGCTTAAATTGATGCCAAACAACTTTACAATGATGTTAGATCAATCCCAAGTGTCTCTAGAGGCTATAAATCATGTAGGGGCTCTCACAAATGCAGATAAGATCAACTTAAGTCGGTTACACAGCAACAGGCAGCTGTCTGTCGAATTTTTGATGCTGGGCACTAGCTTACGGACCTCAAGGTCCCCAGCTTTGAGGTCCTCAAGGCAGACATCAGCACATGCACATTTTTAAATAATTGCAGTTTTGGTCCCCGCACTTCCAAACTTGATTTTTCCTTTATTTCTTGCACTTTGGGCCCTCTTAATTGAATTCTAAGGG
Source organism: Helianthus tuberosus (assembly GCA_030545235.1). Classification (NCBI taxonomy): domain Eukaryota; kingdom Viridiplantae; phylum Streptophyta; class Magnoliopsida; order Asterales; family Asteraceae; genus Helianthus; species Helianthus tuberosus. Next base: position 13,301,546 of record CM060355.1, read on the forward strand.
CTTCAAGACTTATACCAACTTTGTTAAGTCCTTGGTTAACTTTTGACTACCCGAAAAGTCATAGATTTCAACGTTGACACTTTTAACCCCTCATACACGAATTTTATCATAACTTTCTCATACGATAACGAAACTTGGTGAAATTTTTATGGTACATTCTAGTGAGCATATTTAATCGTTACAAGGCTTCGGGTTTGCTATAAGGTCACTCAGAGGTATATCTTTAACATGTTGACACATTTAACCCCTGTAGTTTGTAATCTCCCACTTTCTTTCACAATTCGCTTCGTATGATCCATGATCCATTCGTTTAAGGTTATAAACATCATGTAGGGTTATTGTGAAGTATAATTATTCATTGTTGACACTTTGAACCCTCAAATTCACATAGTTTCTTTGTTTGTCAACTTTAGTCCTTCAAGAACATTCTTTCACACGTTCAAAGGTTATGACACGTGTCAAGACATTATAGGACGTAAATTTTCGGGGTGTTACATCCTCACCCCCTTAAAAGAAATATCGACCTCGAGATTTGTTAAAATGCTGGAAGTACTCTTTGTCGCATAAGGGACTTAACTTTTATAGCATATCTGGAGTCTTTCCAAGCTCCCATAGTGGCTCTTATATTAGGCGTATGTATCCTTTTGGAGCTTCTTGACCTGTCGCTCCTCAATCGATACAGGATGCTCATCACATCATAATTCTGCATATCATTATGTGATAGTGCTTCTTGACTTATTGGCGGAACACATCCTCCAGTCACTATTGTGCAATGTATTGCGAGCTCCGTCAAACTCCTTAAGTAGGTTTTAGCTTACAAGCTACTTGATCTTGATACATTCAATTTCCTTCGAATGCTTTCCATATATTCAGAGATTAACTAGCCTGATAATTTCACAAATTTGGTACACCCTTCCTGGGTGATATCTTTTGTTAAACCATATTCCTTAACAAGAACTTAGGAAGTTTGCTATTTTCATAACTCCTCGATTTCTTGCCATATACTGGCAACCTACAATCGATTATGGATTTGTATAATCTTATTTGTTGTTCCCCAGGCAACTTTCAGATCTTGATCATTGGACTTACCAATTCTCTATCTATCACTAGATATTTAACATTCCATCTATACAAGGTCTCCAAAGGAGTAGCCTTAATACTTACATATCCATTATTATAGAAAGCTTTATTTTTAAGGTGAGATGGTTATTCCAACCACTGCTTAGCTAATGTGTAGGGAATAGCTAATCCTTACCGTTAGTCGAAAAGATCGACGATCCTGGGCAGTTGATGGCAAATTCTTAATCGTTACCTAATTAGGGTTGCGGTAATGAATGCATAATCAGAATGAACCGTCTTTCTTATCAAACTCTCGGAATATCGAGTTAGGCTATATGAATCTCCTATCTTAAAGTTTACTTAATCAGGGTTTCGATTCTCCCAATGATGGTACTAGCCGTCTTGGAGATTTCATAATAACACAGCCTTAAACGGAATTTAACCCTTAACTCTACCTGCCTCTCTGGGGTAAATAGGGTAATAAAAAGAGAAGATAATCAAGGTACAAAGAGGTTACAGAGAATTTCCATATCTCAGGCTCTAGTCTAATTATCCTTGCTGGTGTCAAATGAGTGACACCTATATGCTATGAGTCCACAGCTTCCTTTACCAGGGAACATTTATTTGGACAATTCTTTTCTGGATATCTTCTTTGAATACTACTAGTCGACTTTGGTATAATATGACCATTGGGATATCTCAGCGGTTCCATGCATTAAACCTCCATACTGATCAGGCATGGAAGCAATCTATGGGACACACTAGGATACGCCAATCCTCATATGGCACTTTTATCAAACATAGTTTGGCATTCGCGGTCGATAGAAAACAATGAGAAAATAATAAAATAAAGTAATATATATTGTCGTACTCGATTCGAAGAAAGAGTACTCTCAGATTTTTCAGAAGGATCCCTTGCCGATACTCAGAAGAATCGGTTACTATGGTTTCCTTGGTAAGTTATACCTTGTGGATGATATAAAAGTTTGCTAAGCTTATGGTTTATGAAGATTTATTATTGCCTGTATTAAATCAGGACACTTAGCAGAAATTATCATTGGTAAATGATAAGGAAGGTACTTGATGACATCGCGAACTGCCTCTCCGCATTCATCAGGTGAGTTCAGGCGTTTCCTTTCTTAGCCTTTCCAGGCTTAGCTGCACCTTCTTTGGTAGCCTTATGGTATCTAGTTCTGAGGCGGCCTTACTCACCACAGTCGTGACAGACTGTATTCTTTATGTCCCTACATTCATGGGAAAATGATGACCCGTTCCTTTGCAGATGTCACACTGCTTTGGTCCTTCCAACTGCTGCGTCAACCACAGCTTGGAGATTAACTCCATTAATATTGAGGTTTACATTTGTAGCTTTATTAACTTTCGTCGCCTTAATAGTATTGCGACTGTCGTCTACCTCATCTCAGTTTTCCATACTTGAAACTTGGTACCAATCACCAAAATTTAACAATTATTAGTCATCATCCTGATGACCCGACTTAGATTAGCCACGACATTCATAAACCGTATGGGCTATTCTGTTCTGAACATTCCTAGTGAATGTTATTTGAATGTATATCCATTATATTTAGCCTAGGTCACAAAAGACCTTTAATGGCATTTAAAGTTTGGTCCGAATCCATCACCTTTTTGACAGGGGATCTAAATGTCACATCTGTCTTTATTATAGTGATGAATTTGGATAGCTTGAAAGCTTGCCATAAGGATATCAGAAAAGAGTGATTCCTAAAAACTATAAAATATCAATCTAGGATTTGTTGGAGCATTTTCTAAAGTATCAACCAATTTCTACCTTGCATTAAATGACCGGAGTCCAAATCAGGCGGAGGCAACAGTTCTCAACTTTTATCGTTCATTATAGAATCATATGTGTCAGCAACAAATAAATTGTTTGATAAGGAAATGTACCTGCTATGTAATTATCCTTCTGCACCAACTCTTGGGTGTTCATCATGCGTTTGTTTTCTTGGCCTCTTCGGGCTTCTTCTGATTCCTAGGGCAGTTGGTCTTGATATGCCCCTTCTCGTTGCAACCATAACAGGTTGCATCTTTCAACTTCTTGCAATCCAGGGTTTTATGTTCCTTAGATTTGCAAATTCCACACGGCCGAGGCCGAGATTCAAATCTGCATTTCCCGAGGTGGTATTTCCTACAGGTTTTGCACCTGATCTTCTCACCCGGCTGCTGGCTGTCTTTCTTAAACCCGGAACTCTTCTTATCCTCAGAGTTCCTCTTTGTTTCCCTATCAGAGCGATGAGAAATTTCATCCTCCCTTTTTCTCTTTCCTTCTTCAGAGACTTTGGCAGCCTTGTTTCTGACCACATCGAGTGTGAGAGATAGCGACAGATCGGCCGCTGACCTGAATGAAGTAGGTCTTGAAGCCTTAACACTGGCTTTGATTTCTGGGGCTAAACCCCCAATGAAGCGAGCAATTCGCTTTGGTTCCGGTGTGATCAAATAAGGAACCAATCGAGACTTGGTATTGAAATTTGTAAGGTATGCTTGACAATCTAAGTTTTCCATGACCAATGTCAAGAATTCAGTCTCAATTTTCTCAACTTCATGTTGAGGACAGTAATTTTCTTTGATAAGAGCAACGAACTGCTCCCAAGTCATGTTGTACAAAGGAATCTTCCCCGTAGCTTGGATCAGTGACCTCCACCAAGCTAGAGCTTCTCCTTTAAAAGATTGTGAAACAAATTTCACAACATCTTGCTCTGCACAACCGCTGATGTCAACAACAGCGTCCATCTCATCGAGCCACGTCATGCAATCGATGGCCCCTTTTTCTCCTGTAAAGTCTCTAGGCTTGCAGGAGACAAAATATTTATATGAACAGGTCTTAACTAGTGTCTCTTGATGGAACACAACCTGTCTAAACGGAATACTCCTTTGATTTGACAAGTCATGAACATCGTCTTCACTTGACTCAAGTATTTTAGAAGGGGGCTTACTACGAGCCACAGATAGAGTCTTAGAATGGGTATCATTTGATTCATCATACTGTCTGTCAAGAGCTCGAGTAACAGCATAATCTATTATTGCCTGCAGTTCCGCTCCAGTTACATTGATTCTGGTAGCATCATTGTCCTCCTTCATGTGGCTGTTAACTTCATCTAATCCAGCCATGTAGCTTGATTGCTTCATAAACATTGACAATGATTTATCCAGAGGTCATTATGAAATTATCATTTTTGATAATTTATTAACCATGGTAATATAAACCATATGGGTTAATTTGTTAGTTATACTTAGTTAATATTTTTCATTATAACTTATCCTAGTTATAAAACATCAAGTATATTAAAGTGGCGTAATAAGCCTGGTCCCAAGGACAGTTTTAAATTTTATAAGCCATGATTCCTATTGATCAATTACGTTAAATAAGGTATTTGGAAAAATTCCTAATATAAGAATGACAAGTGTGATTTTTATAGCATCACGGTTGTCGGGAGTGTTAACACATTTTCGGGTGTTAACAAGGATCTGAATCTCTTTTTAAACAGATTTTACCATCTTAGCTAGGTCTTCAACGACATTCAAGCTAGGTCAAACCATTTAAGATTCTCTTTTAATAATTATTCTGGCAGGAAAGGAATGATATTTATTTTTATTCAGGATTTTTATCATAATCCTAATTTATAAGTTAATAATAGCACAAATGGCCTAGTCGCGTAGACAAGTTTAATTTATACGCCATGATTTCAGAGAATCAAAGCATGAAGGTATACTAGCACAATAGGCCTAGTCACAAGGACGTTTATAATTTATAAGCTATGATTTCAGAGAATCAAAGCATGAAGGTTTGAACCTAGTTCATTACCTTTATTTGACAGGGAGTCGTTGCTACTACTGTCTTTTGGTTCATATGGAAATGAACAGGGCCTGTAGGTGCTATATTACCACGTATGGTCAAAATGTGATCATCTCAAGTGATGATCTAAACCCATGATTCAGAGATCATTACATTGGGTTAGGAATCTTTTGAAGAATCCATCAATAAGAATGACGTGTGATTTTAATGAATCACGTCTGTCAGGAGTGTTAACATATTTACAGATGTTAACAGGGATTCGAATCTTTTAAACAGGTCTTACCATCATGGCCCGGCCTTAAAATGACCCGAAGGCTAGGTTTCACTCTTAAGATTCTTATTAATATTAACGCAGAACAATCCTAAATTGAGGTGTTAAATATGGATCTGAATCTAATTATGGAACTACCATCTTTGCCCTGCCTCAAAATAATGCGTGACTAGGTCTTGTCCTTTTTTAGATTTTGCCATTTTATATAAAGGTAGATCTTATAAAAGGAATGTCTGAAAGAAAATTTAAAGTTAATTATTCCACTATAAAATTAAACAATACAGATGTGCCCTAGACGGGACTTGAAAGGAATAATGTTGTCCTCGAAGGAACTGAAAGGTAATTATGTCCTTATAAGGACTATTAAGGAAACGATTTTTCGCAAAGGGAGTTTCTTCTTCATTTTATTTCTGAATGCCTTCTCCTTGTTTGCATGTTTCGTCCTAGCCGTTGTACGAAGGTCAGCAATTTAAGGCTCCTGGTGTGGAGAATTATTATTATGGCTTCTTCGCTCGGCGACGTATCCAATATATAAAAATTTTGGAAGCAGAATTTCCAGATAAGGATTGAGAATATTCCTATGTTAAGTCTAGACTCAGAAGATTTAGAAATGTGCAATTGTGTCATTGAGATTAAACACAAAAGGCTAGTGTTTAATTCACTCAATGTTGGCTCTGATACCAACCTGTCACACCCCGAATTTCCACGTGTTACCGGTGGGCCCGGTAGGGGAGTAACGTGACGTGGTTGGCAACATCATAGTCAAACAACACAATATATAAATGCACAGCGGAAGCAAAAGGATAAATATATTACAATCCGAATAGTGTAACATCAAAGTATTACAACGGAAGTAAAAGATCCACAGGCGGATCTCAAAACATAAACTTTATTCAACAGACTTTAGGCACCTAGAACTTTCAAGATTCCTTAGAAACGCCCTGAGCTTCCAGCCAATTACGTTCAGTACCTGTCACTTAACCCTTTTGGAAAATACGTCAGTTTTCACTGGTAAATACACTCAACCGACTCATTTTGTAAATGTTTATGAAAATTTGTTTAGGTGCACAAGACATGCAAATATTTCGACACTTGGATTAAAATGCATAGAGGCAAAATTAATCTTTTTAACTTGGGACAATTATATTTATAACCTTGTATACAGATTTACATGTTCGTTGTACGTTCAGGGCCCGATGTAGAAATCGAGTCAGATTAACAGACACGCCACAAGTATAGGCCCACAAGAGAGTGAGATACCGTTATCTCTTAAGCACTGTCAGGTGTATGCCTACACCCCGTGCTTAAGACGTGGCCATTTTATAATACAATGATGTCACTAGGATATCCGGGACATGGTCATTAACCCCTAAAGGTCTTTGTTTCAAACAATACAGATTAAACCGGGTTACCTCAATGATTTAACCATAATAAGATTAAAGATTCAATACCCGACCAAGCGGTATTATTATACCGTATCCCAAGCCCGTATAGGGAAAATAAGTTAAGAGTATTTACCTGAGCTAGCTCCTGTCTTAAATAGCAGAAATTAATAACTCAGCCGTGTTCACTTAAGTAAGCGTAGGTACAATTTACCGGAAATCTCTAGTCTGGAATGATGGTATAAAAACCAATTAGAATGCTAACGGGCCTTTAATTAAGCCTAGGCTTAGACCGGCTAGTCTTATAGAAAGATACGGTTCAAACGCACGATAAGGCGAAGACCGGAATAGAATGGGATTTAGACCCGACAAGTTTGAAGACTTGTATAATATGGGAAATCTAAACACCTTCTGGATTTTGAGATAAAACCGATAAGGTTTGACCCGTTTCTGCTAGTTTATGTAAACTAGTTACATAAACCGAACCGAACGCGTATGAAGCGTAACGGGTAACCATAAGAGTCCTAAACAGGTTTCCTAAGTTAACACGCCTTAATTAAGTTGTGATATCAGTAGGATATCACCCATGATGCCCAAAACGAGTTTAATTTCTTATTAAGCCCTGCAGGGGCATTTTGGTCATTTTAAAGATTATATAAGGGTTTAATTAGACGCCTGTGATCCGGGTCTGAGTTGATCAGTAAAATAACTTATTTTAACAGGTTATAACCTTTGGTAATAAGTCTTATATACTAAAATAGTTTTAAACCCAAACTATGCGTTAAATACGCGTATAAAGTCGTTTTAAGCGATGTACGGGTTAAAATACGATTCTGAGTTTTCTGATCAAATAATCAGGCTCAAAATACTCCATTTATTATTTAAAATCAGTAGCAATTGGATTGGCATTAAAAGGATTTGTAAAATTCATTTTATGGCCGAAAAGGGTATTTTTGGTATTAACCGAATCGAGGCGATTAACCTAGCTTATGATCAGTTTAAAAGTAATTAAAAAACTTCAAAAATCCCAAAATATTATATCACATCAGTGGGTAAAAGGTTTGGTGTCAAAAATGGGTTTTAGATAGGCGTTACGCTAATGACGTCATTTAATTATTAAGAATCGCTATAATTACGTCATTAGGCATAACTCCTAATCTGGACCTCCGCTTGATGTGAAAATTTACAGACATGTCTAATAATCAGTATCTAAGATTATTTTACTTTCATATTTCCAAAAATCTCGTTTTATGTTCATAAGGGCATTACGGTCAATATTTAGGCGTTTAACGGAAACATCGGACGATTTGGGATTCGAGTGGTATAAACGCAGAGGCTTATACACACATGCAACTTGGTCCTAATGGAACTTTAAGGCATGTCTAAACCTATATAAATCGGGTCAGAACTGAGGTCAAAGCAAAAGTCAAACTTTTGCGTCTCTCGGTTCCGAATCGGTTCAAAACATAAAGTTGTCGAATCAAACAAGCTTAGACAAGTTATTATACTTATTTTCAAGTTGTATGACTGATAAAACAGGTTTCACGCCTTCCGTGTTGTTAAATATGCGATTAAGGTTTCTGTTGACTTTTTCGGACAACCTTGGACTCGACAAACGACCTAGTTAGGATTCGAATCAGTGAGTGACCTTTTAGGGGTTTATTACCCATATAAATACCAACTTATAACAACTTTCGATTCGACTAAACTCTGGACCGATTGTGATTTATCGCGAAGTCAAACCGTAGTTACGACGGTTTGATTTCTAGGCTATAAACTAAGCTTAACTCAATCGAGAAGGGTCAAGAGCACTTACACTCGTCTAATGGATGATTAAGAAGCTTGAGAATGATCCTTATGCTCCAGAAGTTGATCAGATGATGAATGGAAGAATGTTTGCAACTTATGACTTTATATAAGAACTTTGATCTTGCTTAAATTGATGCCAAACAACTTTACAATGATGTTAGATCAATCCCAAGTGTCTCTAGAGGCTATAAATCATGTAGGGGCTCTCACAAATGCAGATAAGATCAACTTAAGTCGGTTACACAGCAACAGGCAGCTGTCTGTCGAATTTTTGATGCTGGGCACTAGCTTACGGACCTCAAGGTCCCCAGCTTTGAGGTCCTCAAGGCAGACATCAGCACATGCACATTTTTAAATAATTGCAGTTTTGGTCCCCGCACTTCCAAACTTGATTTTTCCTTTATTTCTTGCACTTTGGGCCCTCTTAATTGAATTCTAAGGGCTTCAAGACTTATACCAACTTTGTTAAGTCCTTGGTTAACTTTTGACTACCCGAAAAGTCATAGATTTCAACGTTGACACTTTTAACCCCTCATACACGAATTTTATCATAACTTTCTCATACGATAACGAAACTTGGTGAAATTTTTATGGTACATTCTAGTGAGCATATTTAATCGTTACAAGGCTTCGGGTTTGCTATAAGGTCACTCAGAGGTATATCTTTAACATGTTGACACATTTAACCCCTGTAGTTTGTAATCTCCCACTTTCTTTCACAATTCGCTTCGTATGATCCATGATCCATTCGTTTAAGGTTATAAACATCATGTAGGGTTATTGTGAAGTATAATTATTCATTGTTGACACTTTGAACCCTCAAATTCACATAGTTTCTTTGTTTGTCAACTTTAGTCCTTCAAGAACATTCTTTCACACGTTCAAAGGTTATGACACGTGTCAAGACATTATAGGACGTAAATTTTCGGGGTGTTACAATAACGCCTTCTTGAAATGGAATATTTTTATTGGCTGTAAAATTAATCCATATACGGATATACAGTTATACACTCTCATGCTTCTTCTGAACTCTTTCACGCATGTTATCCTGCTCAAGCCCAAGCCCTTAGCACACCCGTAATAGTGTTTAATGCCCATTGAGGGAGACTTAGCATGGGGCAGCAAGCAGTGGCGGAACTAGACCTTCAACTCAGGGGTATCCCAAAATTTTTTTGGGGTGTCCTCGTACTTGTTCTGGGGTGTCCTGTGTATAAAAATCGGAAAACAAAATTTTTTTTACACTACTCATAAAAACTTGAGCCGTAGCCCGGGCTACGCCCGTTTACACTACAGGTCCGCCCCTGGCAGCAAGCCACTGCACCGCACCTTATAATATTTTTTTATTTGTATCACATATATAACAACTGATTATTTTTAAATAAATACAAAAGAAAAACAACTAAGAATTTTTTTTTAACGGCAAATTTGGATCATTGACGGACCACTGGAGTATCATCGTGCCACCAGCGGAACCACCCGATCATATCCATCTCCACTAGCCATAATATCTATACACCAATTCAGGAGGAAAACCAATAAATATGGGAAAAACCCCATTTGTGGGAATCGAACCCAAGACCTATTGGTCCCAAACTCTTATCCCACTCCCAAGATGTCACTAGGCTATAAAGCCATGGGCAACAAATAAGAAATTAATAAAAAATCCAACTGTCTGCCTAGTTGCTTATGTTCACATGTTAAAACGAAATCTTCCCATTAATATCAGTGTTTAGACTACCCATGGCTTTATAGCCTAGTGGTATCTTGAGGGTGGGATAAGGCTTTAAGACTAATAGGTCTTGGGTTCGATTCCCACAAGGGGGTTTTCCCATATTTATTGGGTTTCCTCCTGAATTGGTGTATAGACATTATGCCTACTGGAGATGGATATGATCGGGTGGTTCTGCTGGTGGCACGATGATACTCCAGTGGTCCGTCAGTGATCCAAATTTGCCGTTCAAAAAAAAATATCAGTGTTTAGACTGTTAGCGACCTGAAACGTCTTACCCCTTTGTATTGGTGACTTCATAATAACAATATGGACGAATCTTATAAAACAAAATTAACTTGAATTATATATAATATTTTATAATAATTACAAAATAACAAAAACGTTTTTTAGAACGGCTAAGGGGCTATTTGTTTACCTCTTAATGATGCTCTTAATGGTTCAGATCTCTTACTGGTTCAGCGCTTAATGGTTCAGACTGTTTGTTTCATGAGCAGACGTCTGAGTGGTTCAAACATTTGCCTCCGAATGGTTAAGCATTATACCGAGTCTGAATGGTTAAGACCTCTAATCGGAATTGGTCAGACATTTGTCTCTGAATGGTTAAGTTTTATACCGGCTCTTAATGGTTCAGACATCTTACTGGTTCAGCACTTAATGGTTCAGACCTCATACTGACTCAGCTCTTAACCATTCAGATGTTGTCAAACAGCCTCAAAGTTACAAATCAAAACTGTAGAGCACTACCGCTTCAAATATTCAATGAAATATTTTCCACATAATGGGTTAGTTATTTCTCCAACTTTAATTTTGAATTTTCATCATTGAAATACGAAAGAGTTTAACAAATATTTGGAAAAAGCTGGTGATGAATTCTGTCTAAATATAATGACTTTGAAATATATGATAAATTGATAATAAATCAAAATCAGTGATAGAAAATATATATAAGTTTATAATTGAAAATAAGGTCACAAAATGATGGGCGTATGAAAATTATACGTATTGTAAGACAATTTTCGATTCATAATTCATAACCCAGAAATAACTAGAAAAAAAAAACTAAGGCTAGAGCGTATGGTGATGGTCCTCCAAGTGAGGATGATCCGCCACGTAGGCGCAACGTCATAGTCCTCCAAGGATGGTCCATCCCACAAAACTAGAGGGTATGGAGGATGGTCCTAGATGATCCTACCCCACCACTTTTATGTTTTTTATTTTTTTAATCTTCTTCTTTTTTTTTAACATTTAACAAATAAACTATCAAAATATTTTCATTAATATTGAAAAACATTACATAAACTTAAAAAAAAACTTAAAAAAAACATAAACTTAAAAAAATCCTAATATATTAAAATAAGCTAATAGTCTTCGTCCTCCATGTCGTCGACGGCTTCGTTTTGAGCGTTGTTCAAAATGTACTCCACCACCACTACAAGAAATAACCACTTTTAGCGGCGACACCATTAGTGGCGACAGGCCTAATGTCGCCGCTATTGGTCGACCCGCGTCACAGACCCTGAGACCAAACCCCAGTCGTTGATCAAAATCATGATCTAACGGTTGGGGATTTAAGAGGTATTAGCGGCGACAATTTATGGGCAATAGGGGCGACACGTCGTCTCCGCTAAAAGTTTATGTCAGAACTTTAAACCCTAGCCACACAAACCTTATCTCTTTTTCACAGGTTAGCGGCGTCAGAGGGCAATACCGGCGACACACTGTCGCCGCTAATGATCTATCCACCTACCAGTCCATATCAGCGCGAAAAACTCCCTCCTCCTTCCCTTTTCCCCCAAAAAAAACTTCGCCGGTCAGACGCGATTTTTCCCCCAAATTGGTTAGTTAAACTTTGTTTTTGTTAAATTACTTCTTTATTTTGTTATATATATGTTATAGGGTTTAATTTTTGTGTATTTTTGTGTTTATGGAAGAGAAATCGGATCATCACCATCACTTCTCCGATCACCACCATCACGAATCCGGTCACCAACTCGTCTCCGTGGTCTACTTCTCTTTGAAACTTGAAAATACGGTTAGTTTTATATGTATATTTTTTCAAAGTTTAGAAATTGTATAATTTTTGGTTTAGGTATGTAAATGTGTATGTAAGGATGTATGTTTGTATGTCAAATGTATAATGTAGGTGTATTTGGTGAAAAATGTTTATAAGGAAATCTATGTATTTGTGTATGTAGGTGTATGTAAGCATGTATGTGTGTATGTATGTCTATGAATGTATGTATGTAGGTGTATGTTAGTATGTCAAATGTATAATGTAGGTGTATTTGGGGAAAATGTGTATATGAAAATCTATGTATTTGTGTATGTAAGCATGTATATGTGTATGTAAGTCTATGAATGTATGTATGTTAGTATGTATTTGTGTGTGTAAGCATGTATATGTGTATGAATGTATGTTTGTAAGTATGTATGTGTAAGTTGATGATTTCTATGTTTATGGTCATGTTTGAAAAAAAATATATATATGTTTTGTAACACCCTAAATTTTTTACCCTTGATTTTTAACAAAATATAGTTTAAGTACATGACTTTCCTTAACGAAGTTCATAAGTAACCAAGACCTTAGTCAACTAATGACTAAGTTACATCATTTCAAAAATTGTTTAACATGTATTTACAACCCATACACAAAGACTACAAGAGATCTAAAACATTGCGGAAGCTTCAAAATGGAGTGTTCGGTTCTTCATTTTATCACTTGATCGCCACCCGTAAGATCCACCAATTTACCTATGATCAAAACCGTTGAAAACATTAGTTTTGATGTTATTGTATAATATAATTCCAAGGATTTAACATCAAATTTGAAATAACAAAATATAAAAGCTTATTCTGGGTCCACCGTAAATTACGGTATCACCGTAATTTACGGTGAGTCCTGGAATTGTTTGATCACCGTAAACCAGGGGATCCACACCGTAACATATATAATCTTCACCGTAAATTACGGTACTACCGTAATTTACGGTGGTACCTGGAAATTCCATGTCTTGTTTGTTTTGTTTATTTCACTCAAACCCAACTCTTGGAAGTTACTTTTCTAACAACTACTACATCAAATTCTAGCAATTCTAACATGTCATATATTAAGCAATATCATAGAACAATCCATCATATTCCGGAGCCTTAATCATGTTTTACTTGATTATTTGACCCGTTTGGCTCGTCTACGGAATCCTCCTCTATGACGACTACCAACGAGTACCAACCGAATTTAAATCAGTCAATCAATATAACGATTTCATCGCTTAATTCAAACAACTCTTATTCAAGGATTCAATTACACATTAGAATCATCAAGTCTAATAAATGTAACGGGTCAAGTTACATACCTTAGCGCACGCCCTTCAACCGTGAGTCACCACCGGCTTGTCCACTCGACGTTCCGGTATCTTGTCCTATAGAGTTCAATTCAAGACATGTTTAGAACTCTCTTCATTTCATAATTCACATAATACACCGAACATCATGATTATGCGTTTAAACTCGAAATTTCAGTTTTTAAGCCTTCATAGAGGCATTTCAACAAACACTTTATAAGCAGATTTTTACATGATTAAACATCACATCTTTAGTTTATCATTTAACCCTATTTTCATATAAATCAACCAATTTACATGAATGTTAGTTTCTAATTGCTGAAATCACTTCCAGATTGCTAAATTATACTAGATTAACAATCTACTTTCTAGTGTTCATCCAAATACACATGACCCACTAATCACCTACCATGATGATTATGGATTTACCCAAAATTTCTTATGATTTCAACTTCTATTGATCTAGGGTTTGTCCTTAGACACTATAGTTGTTCCACAATCATCATAACATACACATGCAACCCTAATTCCAGATTTTTCCCAATTCATGAAAGTTTCAAGTTGAGAGAAATCCTTAAATTTTACATACCTTGTTATCCTCTTGTGATGAGGATCACGATTCTATGCTCGGATTTTCGTTTGGACCAGATTTGCTCCTTCAATTTGTGAATTTTTGTAGAATTCTAGGTTTGATTGAAGGTGGGTGTCGCCCCTGATGTTCTGGTCGACCAGACTTCAAAGTGGGGTGTTAAATGTATTGTTTTATTTGTTTATTAGAATTAAACTTTCAATTTTGACAACTTAAACCCCTCCACTTTGATCAACATTGATTTTAGTAAATTTTAACTCTACTTTAGGTTATTTCTAGACTTATAACTAATTAGGTTAAAATTCCTAGTTAGTTAATTCTCGTTTATTTAAACCTTACTAATTCCAGTTTAAGGTTTTATATTTTCGGGGTGTTACAAGTCCACCCCGCTTAAAAAGGGTTTCGTCCCCGAAACCGTATTACGTACCAAATAAAGTAGGGTGAAGACGTCGCATCTCCTATTCGGACTCCCATGTAGTGTCCGAACCTTTCCTATGCTCCCATTTAACTTTAACTTGGTCAATTTGTTTATTTCGTAAATATTTGACCTTTTTATCTAAAATCTCCACCGGTCTCACCGCATAATTTAGACTATTATCCACTTCGATATCATCGTAATGGATTTAGGTAGTTTCGTCCGCTAGGCACTTTCTTAATTGTGACACGTGAAACGTGCCATGGATTCCACTTAGGTCCTCCGGTAATTCAAGACGGTAAGCTACCTTGCCAACCCTTCCGATAATTTTAAATGGCCCGATAAACCTTGGGCTTAGCTTCCCCCTTTTTCTGAATCTAATAACGCCCTTCCATGGAGAAACTTTTAGCATGACCATGTCACCGACTTGAAATTCGATTGGCCTTTTCCTTTTATCAACATACGCTTTTTGCCTGTCTTGAGCCGCTTTCAAATGTGCCCGAACTTTATCGATCTTTTCATTCGTGGCTCGTACTATATCTTGGTGGGCGAGTTCACGTGGACCCACTTCACCCCAACATACCGGGGTTCGACACTTTCTACTGTAAAGCATTTCGTATGGTGCCATTTTAATACTAGATTGGTAACTGTTGTTATACGAAAACTCGACTAACGGTAAGTGAACATCCCAACTGCCTCCAAAGTCGATTATACACGCCCGTAGCATGTCCCCCAATGTTTGTATCGTTCTTTCACTTTGTCCATCCGTTTGAGGATGGTACGCAGTGCTAATGAACAATTTGGTCCCCATTTGTTCTTGGAAATCACGCCAGAAATTCGAGGTAAACCGGGTATCCCTATCGGACACGATGGACACCGGCACTCCATGACGTGCTATGATTTCATTTGTATAAACTTCTGAAATCTTTTCTGACGTATAAGTCTCACGAATCGGAATGAAATGAGCACTTTTCGTCAATCTATCCACCACTACCCATATGGCATCAAAACCACGATTCGTCTTAGGCAACTTGGTTAACAGGTCCATTGTAATATGTTCCCATTTCCAAACCGGAATTTCTAACGGTTGGAGTTTGCCGTATGGTTTCTGGTGCTCCGCCTTGACTTGTAAACATGTCAAGCATTTTTCCACATATTTCGCCACGTCCCTCTTCATTCCGGGCCACCAATAATTTTGTTTCAAATCATTGTACATCTTGGTTGCACCCGGATGAATCGAATAGCGGGATTTATGAGCTTCGTTAAGTAGAAGCGCTTTTACCCCACAAGTATGTGGGACCCATATTCTTCCGGATCGAGTCTTCAATCTGTGGTTCCCAACCGACAAATCTTTCAATTGGCCGATTATTCTTTCTCTCTTCCAATTTTCTTCTTTTACTGCTTCTAACTGCGCCTCTCGAATACATTCAAGTATACCCGAGGTCACCACGAGTTGCATCGACCTCACTCGTATTGGGACATAGTCCGCTTTTCTGCTTAGAGCGTCCGCTACCACGTTTGCTTTTCCGGGGTGATAATGTATCTCACAATCGTAGTCCTTCACCGTTTCCAGTCATCGCTTTTGTCGCATATTTAACTCTTTTTGATCAAAGAAGTATTTCAAGCTCTTGTGATCGGTGAATATGGTGCACTTTACCCCATACAAGTAATGTCTCCTTATTTTTAATGCAAATACTACCGCTGCCAACTCGAGATCATGTGTGGGGTATTTCTTCTCGTGTATCTTCAATTGTCTCGAGGCATAGGCTATTACCTTGCCCCGTTGCATCAACACGCAACCGAGCCCCGATAATGAAGCATCCGAATAAACCACCATGTCTTCAACTCCGTCTGGCAATGTCAGTACTGGAGCTTGAGTTAGCTTTTCTTTTAGCGTTTGAAACGCTTTTTCTTGATCAATTCCCCAAATAAACTTTGCTTTCTTTTGGGTTAGCTTGGTTAGGGGTGACGCAATTTTGGAGAAATCTTGAATGAATCTCCTATAGTACCCCGCAAGCCCCAAAAAGCTTCTAATTTCTGAAGGGTTCTTCGGGGGATTCCATTTTGACACTGCCTCTATCTTTGACGGATCCACCAATACTCCGTCGGCATTTATGACATGGCCTAAAAATTGAACTTCTCGTAACCAAAAGGCACATTTAGAGAATTTTGCATATAACTTCTCTCGCCTAAGTGTCTCTAACACTTCTTGTAAGTGGTGTGCGTGATCAGCTTCACTTTTCGAATATATCAATATATCGTCGATAAATACGATGACCGACTTATCCAGCATTGGCTTGCAAACCCGGTTCATGAGGTCCATGAAAGCCGCGGGTGCGTTTGTTAGGCCGAATGACATCACGAGGAATTCGTAATGTCCGTATCTCGTGCGGAAAGCCGTCTTCGGCACATCTTCTTCTTTGACCTTTAGTTGGTGATATCCCGATCTAAGGTCAATTTTGGAAAACCAGTTCGCACCTTGTAGTTGGTCGACTAAATCATCTATCCTCGGGAGCGGGTATCGGTTCTTTACCGTGAGTTTGTTTAACTCCCGGTAATCAATACACATGCGCATGCTCCCGTCCTTCTTTCTTACGAACAATACCGGTGCGCCCCAAGGAGACACACTCGGCCTTATGAATCCCTTGTCAAGCAGATCTTGGATTTGGGACATCAACTCTTGTAATTCCGACGGTGCAAGTCGGTACGGGGCTTTTGCTACGGGTTTCGCGCCCGGAATCAATTCGATCCCGAACTCTACTTCCCGTTCAGGCGGTATCCCCGGTAAATCTTCCGGAAAAACATCTTCATAATCTCGTACTACTGGTACATCTTCAATCTTTCTTGATTCTTTCTCGGGCTCATTTGCGTATATTATGAATGCCTTGCATCCTCGCTTCATTAGCTTGTGAGCTTTCAACATTGAGCATACTATGGGGTTGCCTCCTTTTTCGCCATAAATGGTGACGTGTTTCCCGCTCGGAGATGTTAGTTTTATCTCTTTACGGAAGCACACGACCTTTGCATGGTGTCAAGATAGCCAATCCATCCCAACGACTACTTGAAATTCTCCCATCGACATAGGGATTAAATTTATCGAATATTCTTCATCGTCGATGCTCAGTTTACAATTTTCACATACATCACAAACAATAAAGCTTTTGTTATTACCTATCTCTACTTCTAAAGGCACAGGAAATTTTGTTAGAATAAATGAAGGATGTCGAATAAGTCCATATGAAACAAAGGATTTATTCGCACCCGTATCAAATAACACGTGTGCAGGAATTGAATTTACAGCAAATATACCTGAGACCACGTCAGGTTCAACCTTTGCTTCTGCGGCAGTTAGTTGGAAAGATCTTGCCTTTGCTTTCGGGGCTTCACCTTTCGATTCTTGCCCATCCTTCTTTCCAACCAATTCCGGGCATTCCGACTTCTTGTGACCCGTTCGATAACAGTTGTAACAAACCGTCACTTTCTCCAGACATGATATAGCCATATGTCCCGTTTTCTTGCATATGGGACAAGGCTTATCCTTGTAACGACATTCGCCTTTATGACCCTTCCCGCAGATTCTACAACTTGGTGACCCGCTTTTCGTATCAGATTTCTTTGCGCTTTCATTTGTTCGTGCCTTCTTAGTAGGGCTTGGATTCACATCTTGTGCCCTTCGTTCACCCCGTTCTATGCTCTTCTTCAGCTCGATCTCCCTTTCCTGAGCAGCATTGACAATCTCGGTAAGGGTCTCGTATTTTAAAGGGGTTATGAACTCTCTATATTCTGCGCTTAGCATGTTATGATAGTAATAGACCTTTTGTTCTTCATTTGTCACCAAATCATCACAGAACTTTATCTTGTCCATAAACATTCCCGTGATCTTGTCTATGGATTCACCCTTGTGTCTGAGTTGCATGAACTCTTCCTTGATTCTATTTATGACCGCTTTGGGACTATGGTGTTTAAGAAACGGTGTCTTAAACTCCTCCCATGTCATGGCCTTAGCCGCTTCACTTCCAATCTCCTTCTTTTTGTTATCCCACCAGTCCTTCGCTTGCCCTCTTAATTGACCCGTACCATAAGCTACGTAGTCATTTTCATCACAATGAGTTCTCTCGAATACTCCTTCAATATCACTTAACCATCGTTGGCACACAATTGGATCAACCTCCCCATTATATATTGGTGGTTTACATGCCATGAATTCCTTGTATGAACAAGGCTTTCGTCCACCATGCTTTTCCTTTGCTGAATTGGAATCATCTTCCAATTTCTTGATTCTTTCTTCTACTATTGATAAAACTGTGTTTTGAATCTTATCAATAAAGCCCGACAGGCTGTTTTCGATCGCCTTTCCGACCTCTTCGGCAATTACTTCCTTCATTTGCTCGGTGACTCTTGGCACCGTATTATCATTACCTCCATCAGCCATCTCTATTTCTGAAATGTTTACATAGTTTGTTAAACATTCCATTTATAACACATGCTTTACTTGTTTTGATTTAATCAAGTTCATAACTTGATTTAATCATTCTTGTTTCAATTCAATCAAGTTCGTAACTTGATTTAATCATTCTTGTTTCTATTCAATCAAGTTCGTAACTTGATTTAATCATTCTTGTTTTTATTCAATCAAGCCCGTGACTTGATTTAATAATTCTTGTTTCATGCATTTCTTGTTTTTTTTTTTTGAGTGAGCTTACACACTCTTTTCATGCATATCTGTTCATTTTTCATTTTATACATAGTACATAATTTATTAACAAAATAAGTTAATTCTTACCGGACGATCGATCAAGCTTGAACCGAACACTTATTGACAACCTTGAGCTCTGATTACCAACTTGTAACACCCTAAATTTTTTACCCTTGATTTTTAACAAAATATAGTTTAAGTACATGACTTTCCTTAACGAAGTTCATAAGTAACCAAGACCTTAGTCAACTAATGACTAAGTTACATCATTTCAAAAATTGTTTAACATGTATTTACAACCCATACACAAAGACTACAAGAGATCTAAAACATTGCGGAAGCTTCAAAATGGAGTGTTCGGTTCTTCATTTTATCACTTGATCGCCACCCGTAAGATCCACCAATTTACCTATGATCAAAACCGTTGAAAACATTAGTTTTGATGTTATTGTATAATATAATTCCAAGGATTTAACATCAAATTTGAAATAACAAAATATAAAAGCTTATTCTGGGTCCACCGTAAATTACGGTATCACCGTAATTTCCGGTGAGTCCTGGAATTGTTTGATCACCGTAAACCAGGGGATCCACACCGTAACATATATAATCTTCACCGTAAATTACGGTACTACCGTAATTTACGGTGGTACCTGGAAATTCCATGTCTTGTTTGTTTTGTTTATTTCACTCAAACCCAACTCTTGGAATTTACTTTTCTAACAACTACTACATCAAATTCTAGCAATTCTAACATGTCATATATTAAGCAATATCATAGAACAATCCATCATATTCCGGAGCCTTAATCATGTTTTACTTGATTATTTGACCCGTTTGGCTCGTCTACGGAATCCTCCTCTATGACGACTACCAACGAGTACCAACCGAATTTAAATCAGTCAATCAATATAACGATTTCATCGCTTAATTCAAACAACTCTTATTCAAGGATTCAATTACACATTAGAATCATCAAGTCTAATAAATGTAACGGGTCAAGTTACATACCTTAGCGCACGCCCTTCAACCGTGAGTCACCACCGGCTTGTCCACTCGACGTTCCGGTATCTTGTCCTATAGAGTTCAATTCAAGACATGTTTAGAACTCTCTTCATTTCATAATTCACATAATACACCGAACATCATGATTATGCGTTTAAACTCGAAATTTCAGTTTTTAAGCCTTCATAGAGGCATTTCAACAAACACTTTATAAGCAGATTTTTACATGATTAAACATCACATCTTTAGTTTATCATTTAACCCTATTTTCATATAAATCAACCAATTTACATGAATGTTAGTTTCTAATTGCTGAAATCACTTCCAGATTGCTAAATTATACTAGATTAACAATCTACTTTCTAGTGTTCATCCAAATACACATGACCCACTAATCACCTACCATGATGATTATGGATTTACCCAAAATTTCTTATGATTTCAACTTCTATTGATCTAGGGTTTGTCCTTAGACACTATAGTTGTTCCACAATCATCATAACATACACATGCAACCCTAATTCCAGATTTTTCCCAATTCATGAAAGTTTCAAGTTGAGAGAAATCCTTAAATTTTACATACCTTGTTATCCTCTTGTGATGAGGATCACGATTCTATGCTCGGATTTTCGTTTGGACCAGATTTGCTCCTTCAATTTGTGAATTTTTGTAGAATTCTAGGTTTGATTGAAGGTGGGTGTCGCCCCTGATGTTCTGGTCGACCAGACTTCAAAGTGGGGTGTTAAATGTATTGTTTTATTTGTTTATTAGAATTAAACTTTCAATTTTGACAACTTAAACCCCTCCACTTTGATCAACATTGATTTTAGTAAATTTTAACTCTACTTTAGGTTATTTCTAGACTTATAACTAATTAGGTTAAAATTCCTAGTTAGTTAATTCTCGTTTATTTAAACCTTACTAATTCCAGTTTAAGGTTTTATATTTTCGGGGTGTTACAAGTCCACCCCGCTTAAAAAGGGTTTCGTCCCCGAAACCGTATTACGTACCAAATAAAGTAGGGTGAAGACGTCGCATCTCCTATTCGGACTCCCATGTAGTGTCCGAACCTTTCCTATGCTCCCATTTGACTTTAACTTGGTCAATTTGTTTATTTCGTAAATATTTGACCTTTTTATCTAAAATCTCCACCGGTCTCACCGCATAATTTAGACTATTATCCACTTCGATATCATCGTAATGGATTTAGGTAGTTTCGTCCGCTAGGCACTTTCTTAATTGTGACACGTGAAACGTGCCATGGATTCCACTTAGGTCCTCCGGTAATTCAAGACGGTAAGCTACCTTGCCAACCCTTCCGATAATTTTAAATGGCCCGATAAACCTTGGGCTTAGCTTCCCCCTTTTTCTGAATCTAATAACGCCCTTCCATGGAGAAACTTTTAGCATGACCATGTCACCGACTTGAAATTCGATTGGCCTTTTCCTTTTATCAACATACGCTTTTTGCCTGTCTTGAGCCGCTTTCAAATGTGCCCGAACTTTATCGATCTTTTCATTCGTGGCTCGTACTATATCTTGGTGGGCGAGTTCACGTGGACCCACTTCACCCCAACATACCGGGGTTCGACACTTTCTACTGTAAAGCATTTCGTATGGTGCCATTTTAATACTAGATTGGTAACTGTTGTTATACGAAAACTCGACTAACGGTAAGTGAACATCCCAACTGCCTCCAAAGTCGATTATACACGCCCGTAGCATGTCCCCCAATGTTTGTATCGTTCTTTCACTTTGTCCATCCGTTTGAGGATGGTACGCAGTGCTAATGAACAATTTGGTCCCCATTTGTTCTTGGAAATCACGCCAGAAATTCGAGGTAAACCGGGTATCCCTATCGGACACGATGGACACCGGCACTCCATGACGTGCTATGATTTCATTTGTATAAACTTCTGAAATCTTTTCTGACGTATAAGTCTCACGAATCGGAATGAAATGAGCACTTTTCGTCAATCTATCCACCACTACCCATATGGCATCAAAACCACGATTCGTCTTAGGCAACTTGGTTAACAGGTCCATTGTAATATGTTCCCATTTCCAAACCGGAATTTCTAACGGTTGGAGTTTGCCGTATGGTTTCTGGTGCTCCGCCTTGACTTGTAAACATGTCAAGCATTTTTCCACATATTTCGCCACGTCCCTCTTCATTCCGGGCCACCAATAATTTTGTTTCAAATCATTGTACATCTTGGTTGCACCCGGATGAATCGAATAGCGGGATTTATGAGCTTCGTTAAGTAGAAGCACTTTTACCCCACAAGTATGTGGGACCCATATTCTTCCGGATCGAGTCTTCAATCTGTGGTTCCCAACCGACAAATCTTTCAATTGGCCGATTATTCTTTCTCTCTTCCAATTTTCTTCTTTTACTGCTTCTAACTGCGCCTCTCGAATACATTCAAGTATACCCGAGGTCACCACGAGTTGCATCGACCTCACTCGTATTGGGACATAGTCCGCTTTTCTGCTTAGAGCGTCCGCTACCACGTTTGCTTTTCCGGGGTGATAATGTATCTCACAATCGTAGTCCTTCACCGTTTCCAGCCATCGCTTTTGTCGCATATTTAACTCTTTTTGATCAAAGAAGTATTTCAAGCTCTTGTGATCGGTGAATATGGTGCACTTTACCCCATACAAGTAATGTCTCCTTATTTTTAATGCAAATACTACCGCTGCCAACTCGAGATCATGTGTGGGGTATTTCTTCTCATGTATCTTCAATTGTCTCGAGGCATAGGCTATTACCTTGCCCCGTTGCATCAACACGCAACCGAGCCCCGATAATGAAGCATCCGAATAAACCACCATGTCTTCAACTCCGTCTGGCAATGTCAGTACTGGAGCTTGAGTTAGCTTTTCTTTTAGCGTTTGAAACGCTTTTTCTTGATCAATTCCCCAAATAAACTTTGCTTTCTTTTGGGTTAGCTTGGTTAGGGGTGACGCAATTTTGGAGAAATCTTGAATGAATCTCCTATAGTACCCCGCAAGCCCCAAAAAGCTTCTAATTTCTGAAGGGTTCTTCGGGGGATTCCATTTTGACACTGCCTCTATCTTTGACGGATCCACCAATACTCCGTCGGCATTTATGACATGGCCTAAAAATTGAACTTCTCGTAACCAAAAGGCACATTTAGAGAATTTTGCATATAACTTCTCTCGCCTAAGTGTCTCTAACACTTCTTGTAAGTGGTGTGCGTGATCAGCTTCACTTTTCGAATATATCAATATATCGTCGATAAATACGATGACCGACTTATCCAGCATTGGCTTGCAAACCCGATTCATGAGGTCCATGAAAGCCGCAGGTGCGTTTGTTAGGCCGAATGACATCACGAGGAATTCGTAATGTCCGTATCTCGTGCGGAAAGCCGTCTTCGGCACATCTTCTTCTTTGACCTTTAGTTGGTGATATCCCGATCTAAGGTCAATTTTGGAAAACCAGTTCGCACCTTGTAGTTGGTCGAATAAATCATCTATCCTCGGGAGCGGGTATCGGTTCTTTACCGTGAGTTTGTTTAACTCCCGGTAATCAATACACATGCGCATGCTCCCGTCCTTCTTTCTTACGAACAATACCGGTGCGCCCCAAGGAGACACACTCGGCCTTATGAATCCCTTGTCAAGCAGATCTTGGATTTGGGACATCAACTCTTGTAATTCCGACGGTGCAAGTCGGTACGGGGCTTTTGCTACGGGTTTCGCGCCCGGAATCAATTCGATCCCGAACTCTACTTCCCGTTCAGGCGGTATCCCCGGTAAATCTTCCGGAAAAACATCTTCATAATCTCGTACTACTGGTACATCTTCAATCTTTCTTGATTCTTTCTCGGGCTCATTTGCGTATATTATGAATGCCTTGCATCCTCGCTTCATTAGCTTGTGAGCTTTCAACATTGAGCATACTATGGGGTTGCCTCCTTTTTCGCCATAAATGGTGACGTGTTTCCCGCTCGGAGATGTTAGTTTTATCTCTTTACGGAAGCACACGACCTTTGCATGGTGTCAAGATAGCCAATCCATCCCAACGACTACTTGAAATTCTCCCATCGACATAGGGATTAAATTTATCGAATATTCTTCATCGTCGATGCTCAGTTTACAATTTTCACATACATCACAAACAATAAAGCTTTTGTTATTACCTATCTCTACTTCTAAAGGCACAGGAAATTTTGTTAGAATAAATGAAGGATGTCGAATAAGTCCATATGAAACAAAGGATTTATTCGCACCCGTATCAAATAACACGTGTGCAGGAATTGAATTTACAGCAAATATACCTGAGACCACGTCAGGTTCAACCTTTGCTTCTGCGGCAGTTAGTTGGAAAGATCTTGCCTTTGCTTTCGGGGCTTCACCTTTCGATTCTTGCCCATCCTTCTTTCCAACCAATTCCGGGCATTCCGACTTCTTGTGACCCGTTCGATAACAGTTGTAACAAACCGTCACTTTCTCCAGACATGATATAGCCATATGTCCCGTTTTCTTGCATATGGGACAAGGCTTATCCTTGTAACGACATTCGCCTTTATGACCCTTCCCGCAGATTCTACAACTTGGTGACCCGCTTTTCGTATCAGATTTCTTTGCGCTTTCATTTGTTCGTGCCTTCTTAGTAGGGCTTGGATTCACATCTTGTGCCCTTCGTTCACCCCGTTCTATGCTCTTCTTCAGCTCGATCTCCCTTTCCTGAGCAGCATTGACAATCTCGGTAAGGGTCTCGTATTTTGAAGGGGTTATGAACTCTCTATATTCTGCGCTTAGCATGTTATGATAGTAATAGACCTTTTGTTCTTCATTTGTCACCAAATCATCACAGAACTTTATCTTGTCCATAAACATTCCCGTGATCTTGTCTATGGATTCACCCTTGTGTCTGAGTTGCATGAACTCTTCCTTGATTCTATTTATGACCGCTTTGGGACTATGGTGTTTAAGAAACGGTGTCTTAAACTCCTCCCATGTCATGGCCTTAGCCGCTTCACTTCCAATCTCCTTCTTTTTGTTATCCCACCAGTCCTTCGCTTGCCCTCTTAATTGACCCGTACCATAAGCTACGTAGTCATTTTCATCACAATGAGTTCTCTCGAATACTCCTTCAATATCACTTAACCATCGTTGGCACACAATTGGATCAACCTCCCCATTATATATTGGTGGTTTACATGCCATGAATTCCTTGTATGAACAAGGCTTTCGTCCACCATGCTTTTCCTTTGCTGAATTGGAATCATCTTCCAATTTCTTGATTCTTTCTTCTACTATTGATAAAACTGTGTTTTGAATCTTATCAATAAAGCCCGACAGGCTGTTTTCGATCGCCTTTCCGACCTCTTCGGCAATTACTTCCTTCATTTGCTCGGTGACTCTTGGCACCGTATTATCATTACCTCCATCAGCCATCTCTATTTCTGAAATGTTTACATAGTTTGTTAAACATTCCATTTATAACACATGCTTTACTTGTTTTGATTTAATCAAGTTCATAACTTGATTTAATCATTCTTGTTTCAATTCAATCAAGTTCGTAACTTGATTTAATCATTCTTGTTTCTATTCAATCAAGTTCGTAACTTGATTTAATCATTCTTGTTTTTATTCAATCAAGCCCGTGACTTGATTTAATAATTCTTGTTTCATGCATTTCTTGTTTTTTTTTTTGAGTGAGCTTACACACTCTTTTCATGCATATCTGTTCATTTTTCATTTTATACATAGTACATAATTTATTAACAAAATAAGTTAATTCTTACCGGACGATCGATCAAGCTTGAACCGAACACTTATTGACAACCTTGAGCTCTGATTACCAACTTGTAACACCCTAAATTTTTTACCCTTGATTTTTAACAAAATATAGTTTAAGTACATGACTTTCCTTAACGAAGTTCATAAGTAACCAAGACCTTAGTCAACTAATGACTAAGTTACATCATTTCAAAAATTGTTTAACATGTATTTACAACCCATACACAAAGACTACAAGAGATCTAAAACATTGCGGAAGCTTCAAAATGGAGTGTTCGGTTCTTCATTTTATCACTTGATCGCCACCCGTAAGATCCACCAATTTACCTATGATCAAAACCGTTGAAAACATTAGTTTTGATGTTATTGTATAATATAATTCCAAGGATTTAACATCAAATTTGAAATAACAAAATATAAAAGCTTATTCTGGGTCCACCGTAAATTACGGTATCACCGTAATTTCCGGTGAGTCCTGGAATTGTTTGATCACCGTAAACCAGGGGATCCACACCGTAACATATATAATCTTCACCGTAAATTACGGTACTACCGTAATTTACGGTGGTACCTGGAAATTCCATGTCTTGTTTGTTTTGTTTATTTCACTCAAACCCAACTCTTGGAATTTACTTTTCTAACAACTACTACATCAAATTCTAGCAATTCTAACATGTCATATATTAAGCAATATCATAGAACAATCCATCATATTCCGGAGCCTTAATCATGTTTTACTTGATTATTTGACCCGTTTGGCTCGTCTACGGAATCCTCCTCTATGACGACTACCAACGAGTACCAACCGAATTTAAATCAGTCAATCAATATAACGATTTCATCGCTTAATTCAAACAACTCTTATTCAAGGATTCAATTACACATTAGAATCATCAAGTCTAATAAATGTAACGGGTCAAGTTACATACCTTAGCGCACGCCCTTCAACCGTGAGTCACCACCGGCTTGTCCACTCGACGTTCCGGTATCTTGTCCTATAGAGTTCAATTCAAGACATGTTTAGAACTCTCTTCATTTCATAATTCACATAATACACCGAACATCATGATTATGCGTTTAAACTCGAAATTTCAGTTTTTAAGCCTTCATAGAGGCATTTCAACAAACACTTTATAAGCAGATTTTTACATGATTAAACATCACATCTTTAGTTTATCATTTAACCCTATTTTCATATAAATCAACCAATTTACATGAATGTTAGTTTCTAATTGCTGAAATCACTTCCAGATTGCTAAATTATACTAGATTAACAATCTACTTTCTAGTGTTCATCCAAATACACATGACCCACTAATCACCTACCATGATGATTATGGATTTACCCAAAATTTCTTATGATTTCAACTTCTATTGATCTAGGGTTTGTCCTTAGACACTATAGTTGTTCCACAATCATCATAACATACACATGCAACCCTAATTCCAGATTTTTCCCAATTCATGAAAGTTTCAAGTTGAGAGAAATCCTTAAATTTTACATACCTTGTAATCCTCTTGTGATGAGGATCACGATTCTATGCTCGGATTTTCGTTTGGACCAGATTTGCTCCTTCAATTTGTGAATTTTTGTAGAATTCTAGGTTTGATTGAAGGTGGGTGTCGCCCCTGATGTTCTGGTCGACCAGACTTCAAAGTGGGGTGTTAAATGTATTGTTTTATTTGTTTATTAGAATTAAACTTTTAATTTTGACAACTTAAACCCCTCCACTTTGATCAACATTGATTTTAGTAAATTTTAACTCTACTTTAGGTTATTTCTAGACTTATAACTAATTAGGTTAAAATTCCTAGTTAGTTAATTCTCGTTTATTTAAACCTTACTAATTCCAGTTTAAGGTTTTATATTTTCGGGGTGTTACATGTTTAAGTTGATAATTTCTATGTTTATGTTTAGGTTTGAGAAAAAAAATATTTGAGATGATAATTTGAATGTTGTTTATGTGTAGGTTTGCAAAAAAAAGTTTAAGTTTGATAATTAGTATGTTTGTGTTTAGGTTTGAAAACATTTATATTTACCTTTGAAAGATATATATTAGTTAGGAAATACACTCCTTGAATTAAAATTATCATTTAAAACATAACGAACATAGAAAATACCCGCCAAAGTTGAAATCACCATTTAAAACAAAAGGAGCTAAGAAAATACCCGCCAAAATTTAAACCATCATGAAGAACATTACATATTTAAAAAATCGTGCCTGATATTGAATTCATCATTTCAAACATAACGAGCTAAGAAAATACCCAATCGAAATTGAAATCATGATTTAAAACATAACGTTCCGCCGAAAATTTAAAACAATCATTAAGAACATAACAAGCTTAAAAAACTGTGCCCGTGTTTGAATTAATCATTTTAAACATAACGAGCTTAGAAATACCCGCCCGAAATTGATTTAGAAATTAATTTCGGGTTATCCCCGTTTATCTTGGGACTGCTTTTTGAATACTTTATCTGATTTAGGATGTGAGTGTGTATTACATGATTGTTTGTTTAAGAAGGATTCGGTTATCATTTTCTCTTTGCTCCTCGGGTATATATATCATTACATATATACTTGGGAGCTAAGAGAAAATGCTGCCGAATTTTTCTTAAACAAACAATCATGTAATACACATTCACATAAGAGATAAAGTGTTCAAAAAGTGGGTTTAGCAGCCTACCCTTGTCTTGTTAATCCTAAATTAGATTTTCTTTCAGTTGCATAATGCCTATCGATAAAAGTTGGATTGATTCCCACGTCATTCACCTCACTACAAGCAAGGACTCAAGTCATTTATCGAGATGTGTGAAAGAGTGATAAAAAACCACGATGAAGTTAGATGTCCGTGTACCCAATGTAAAAATTCCAGCTTAAAAAATATGGCAGAAATGAAATACCATTTGCGTATTAACAGTTTTTGGAAGGAATACATGAAGTGGACCTATCACGGGGATACGACTCCAATTGCAGAAGTAAACGATGTTGCGCCACAAGACGGTATGGTAAACGTTATTGAAGACATTAGGGGGGAGCGTATGGAAGAAGATACATACCCTTAACCAAGAGAACTCGAATGGAGATAGTAGCGGTGTTGTTGATGATTTTGAAGACCTAGTAAAGGAAGTTGAAACAAAATTATATCCTGGTTGTACCAAGTATTCTTCTATCGACTTTTTAGCAAAGCTTTTGAATATAAAGGATACGTACCATTTGCAAAATGAAGCAGTAGATCGAATCCTCTCGTTGTTGCGAGAGTCAATGCCAGAAGGCAACAAGATTCCCCCTTCGTATTATGTAGCTAAGAAGACATTTAAGAAGATTGGTTTCGCATATGAGATGATAGATGTGTGCACAAATGATTGTGCTCTCTTTTGGAAAGAAAACGAGTCCTTGCAAAATTGTCCCGTTTGTAATGAGAGTCGATGGGTCGATAAAGACACAAAAGGCACGAAGGTGGCTCGTAAGGTGTTACGATACTTTCCTTTGACGCCTAGACTACGACGTTTGTATTGTTCAAGGCACACAGCGAAAGATATGATATGGCATAGTACCGGACGATCGGAATATGGGACTATGCGTCATCCAGTTGATGGATCTGCATGGCAAGACTTTGATAAAAAGTACCCAAACTTCGCGATGGAGCCACGAAATGTTCGCTTAGGGCTTGCAGCTGACGGTTTTGAATCCCTTTAACAACGGTAGTGGATCCTCAATTCATAGCACATGGCCGGTTATACTCACCATATATAATCTGCCTCCCTGGCTATGCATGCGAGAGTCCACATTCATGTTGACCTTGTTGATTCCTGGCCCTAAATCACCGGGGAAAGACATGGATGTTTTCCTTAGACCGTTAGTGGATGAGCTTAAGCAATTGTGGCAGACAGGTGTACGTACTAAAGACGCAGCAACAAACACATACTTCACAATGAAGGCGGCGTTGTTATGGACCATAAATGACTTTCCAGCCCGTAGTTGTCACACCCCAACCGATGGCGGAATCATCGGGGCGCGGCACTAGGCGAATCAGATTGCTCAAGAGAATCCATAACAACTATATTGCGATAATATTTAATACATTCGTTATCCCATACTAACAAATAATACAATCACATAAGTTATCACAGATTTCTTGTCCTCTCGAACAATACAAATCCGACAACCTAGATTTTAGTTGAGTTTCTAGACTCCCTAGCTTGATTTGATATAGTCTGCGATCTAACCTGCAACATACGTTAAAATATTTGTCAATACAAAAGTATTGGCGAGTATACAGGTTTGAATAGTATAGCATAATAGATTAAAAGTGCTGCGAATTTCCACATGCATAAACGTAATACACGACATATATACTCACAAAACTGATACTACAAACTAAGTCCTCGATGCTCGAATGTACGATGGCATGACTAGACCCCGTCGGGCGCAATAGTACTATACTAGTCGTGGTGGGACGTCGCGAGTATAAGCCCTAGCACATATGCAACTAGCATCACGTATATCTATGCATAACAGTTATTCGCAAGTGATAATTCGATTGATTGAATATCTCGTTTGATAAGTTTGATTTGTTAGGAACGTATGTTACACCCAAAATTCGATTAAAAGGGGTCAAGTATACTCACAGTGCGTATTTAGCGAGATTACAACTTGATTGAGTCGGTTGCGAGTATGTCTGTAATGATCCTTGAAGAATAGAGTAAACGATATACGGTTAAGCGAGATTAGCCTTGAGAAGTTACACATTTGGTTGAATTGGGCCTCATCCGTGCGGATGGCAAGTCATCCGTCCGGATGACATGTTATCCGTGCGGATAATGTGTCGTCCGTGCGTATGAGTGTGCGCGCGGATGAGTGTACGTGCGGACGGAGTGTGCGTGCGAACGGAGTGTGCGTGCGGATGACATCCCATCCGTGCGGGTTACTGGTGCGTGCGGATGACATCCCATCCGTGCGGGTTACTGGTGCGCGCGGATGACATCCCATCCGTGCGGTTGACATGTCGTCCGTGCGGTTGACATGTCGTCCGTGCGGACTGACATGTCATCCGTGCGGACTTGTGTCATCCGTGCGGACTGAACTGTTGTCCGTGCGGACTGACCTGTTGTCCGTGCGGGCTGTCATGTCTGTTTCGCACTGTTTTCGAGTGTTTAACGGAGGGAAAACGTTCGTTTTCACTAGGGTAGTGTAATTTCGCACTAACCCTTGAAGTTCCGTCAATTTCGACTCATTCTAATGGCCGGGAATCACCCCGTTCCGGCAGGTCTGGCCGTTCATGGTGGTTCTTCATGGTTAACTCGAAATCGCACAGATTTAGGTGAGATTTGTCATTAAAACATGTGGAAATCACCCGGATCTGAGTCGTTTATAGTGAAATGAGACCCCAACTTGAAGTTCATAAGAACTCTTGGTGACATCACCTCAAAACGCCTCAAATCCGCAGATTCCACGGTTAGAATTTGAGTTTTGAAAGATAGAATGATGTAGATTCGAGTGTAGATTGTAGAAGTACAAGTTTTAGGTTGAAATCTTACCGGAATCGCGAGGAAATCGAGAGAAAAGGGTCTTGGTGCGCGTTAGGTTGAATAGGAGCTGTCACATCACTGTTCAAGTGATGTGACATGGTATTTATAGGCAGCAGAGGAGAAGGGAAGGGTTCTGGCCCGGATAGCCCATCCGTGCGGATGACCCATGCGTGCGGATGGCCATCCGTGCGCATGTCCATCCGTCCGGATAGCTATCCTGACGCTTGGACTTCTCCGTTTTTTATCGTTTTGATAGTTTTCGAAGTACGCGCTTTTCATAGTAGGTTTATATTATTATTATATTGTTATTATTATATATATATATCACTAGGGGTCGTATTTACGTATCCATAACCCAAAGTTTCGATAATTAACAGTCGGTTTCCGATTCGAGTATGCGATTATTATCGACGTTGCACGGCCATCAATGTGGGTAGTATAGGTCCTTTCTTGATCTCATCGTGAACGTTATTTCGTGTAGTGCCACAAAGACTGACGGGGTACCGTTTACTCGTATTGTCATCATCGTCATGACGACTGGAGCTACAGCACTCACCCGAGGGTCCTTGTTAGCGTTGATTGTTTACGTTCGACACATCACGGCCACCGAGGAGGGTAGAATAGGTCCTCACTCAATGCCTCCGTGAGTGTTAGTGTGATGATAGTGTAGTATAGTGATATTTTATTTCGAAAATATGCGATTATCCTTCGAATAACGATATATACGATATAGTTACATTATGATCCGAATCTCTGGTGCTAGGCGTAACAAGTATAACGAGTAGTAACAACGCACAAAAGTACGGGTTGTTACAGTAGTAGTCTATCAGGTTGGAGCGGACAAGGCTACATGGCATGCCCAACTTGTAACCAAGACACTCCTTCAATACGTGTAACTGGTAAATGTGCTTATGTTGGTCATCGCCGGTTCTTAGATGCCAACCATCCTTGGAGAACAAGTCTCGACTTTAACGGGAGACCCGAGACACGAGACCCTCCGAGACAGTTTAGCCCAGCTGACATAGAAGCTCAACTCGGTCGTTTAATTAATCGTCTACCAGGTAAGCATCCATCTTTTGGAGGTGGGAGGATAACCCGGTCAGACTTCGAGTTGAACTGGTCCAAAAGAAGCATATTTTTTGACCTTGAGTATTGGTCTTCTCTGCAGCAGAAACATAACTTAGATGTAATGCATATAGAGAAAAATGTGTGCGACAGCTTGCTCGGTACTCTTCTAATGAACGATAAGAGCAAAGACACGCCAAATGCGCGGTCCGACTTGGAAAAACTAAACATTCGGCCGACACAATGGCTGAAACAATCGGGTGGCAAGTTTTTAAGTCCCCACCCAAAGTACTCATTCAAGTCCGATGATCGAAAACTTTTTTGTCAGTTTATAAAAAATGTTAAATTACCAGATGGGTTTGGATCTAATATCAGTAAGAGGGTGACAGATAACAATGCTAACATTACCGGGTTGAAATCTCATGACTGTCATATCCTCATGCAACGTTTGATACCGATTGGGGTTAGAGGGCTTTTGACTAAAGATACATCTACACCAATAGTAGACCTTTGCATGTTCTTTAAGCAACTTTGCTCTAGAACACTATCGGTGGATGATATGAAGAAAGCAAAGGATGACATTGTTACCATCTTATGCAAGTTAGAGATGATCTATCCACCTGCGTTTTTTGACATTATGGTTCATTTACTTGTGCATTTACCTGATGAAGCGATTGCGGGAGGTCCGGTAGCTTTTAGATGGATGTGTCCATTTGAAAGGTACATGAAAAAACTAAAGAACTATGTCAAAAACCTGGCAAGGCTTGAAGGTTGTATAGCTGAAGGTTATGTGTTTGAAGAAGCTCTAACATTTTGTTCAATGTACCTTAAAGATGTTCAGACTAAGTTCAATCGCCCAGATAGAAATGATGATATCGTTGTTGAAAAAAGAAAGTTATGGGTGTTTGAGTCCAAATGTCGTCATGTTGGTGCAACAAAGAACAAATATCTATCATTCATCGAAAAAAGCAAGATGGAATAGTTTGTCCTCGAAAACTGCGCAGAAGTTAGGGAGTACATGAAGTGAGTGTTTCTATCTTTAACTTTTCATAATCTATTAATTGGTATTTTTCATTCCTTTCTTATATTTGTCATCAATGTAGTGAATTCAAACATACACATCCCCAAGATGATCTTAAAACCAAATTTCCGGGATGGTTTCTCCATAAGGTATAATACATATATAACACTCATTACTCTACACTTGCTAGGTAATACATATATAACAAACATTATTACTCTATATTTGTTAGGTCCATTCGATGAAAACACAAAATTCTCCAGAATTCCACCTGGAGATGTATGCTCTTTCAATTTGTACGAAAATGACTACTTACACTTACACTGCTTGCATAGTCAACGGTGTTAGGTTTAAGACACTTGAATGTGATGCAAAATGCGCAACGCAAAACTCTGGGGTGGAAGTGGTTGGAGAGAACGGTGTGACATTTTATGGCCAATTAGAAGAAATTATTGAGTTGCGTTATACAAATGATTATTCCACTGTCCTATTTCGGTGCAAGTGGTTTGATACTCGAAAGGGTGTAAACCATGACAATAATATCACCAGTATAAGCACTGAACATGAATGGGACAAAGACGATCAACTCATATTTGCTTCGCAAGCCAAACAAGTGTTCTTCATCCAAGAAACGTCTCGAAACCAAAAAAATAAACATAGGTGGGTAGTCGAAAATGTTAATCATCGAAGAATTTGGGATCGGCCATTAAGTGATGACCGCGTCAATAAGGTTCAAAATGTTGACAAAGGCTTAGAAGATACTGACGTTGTCGACAACAACTCTTCATCTGACTGTCCACTTGTCATTGACTTGACCCAATACTTTCAAATTGGATCTTCTCATGTTACTGCGGGTGAGCCTTCAATTGAAGTTGATCCCCCAACGGCTACCGCCGATGAAGTGTTTGAGGTCGAGACTGATTGTGATGAGGTCGAGGCTGATTATGATGAGGATGATCCCGATTATGTGGAGTCTAACTAAAAGAAAAGTTATTGTAATTTATATTGATTTGTATTTGATAAACACTTGTTTGAAATATTTATTTGAATTTGAGCTACACTTGTTGTACTTTCCCTTAATTTCTATTAGATACACATGCTGTAACATTTGTAACTTTATAGGGATTATGTTTTCGGTATTGCTTATATTCGCTTATCTGATGGCGGATGTGGCCCCCTGGGGACATGGGGGTGATGGCGCTGGTGATCCACCGCCTCCTGGTGGATTTCGTGGCACGCACGAGACTGACGGTAAGTCTTTTACTAAATTATTTTGTAGTCCTTATATTTTATATATTATAAATGTTGTTACTAATTATTTTTGTTTTAATTGCAGCGGTTCCCCAAAGAAGGTTAGGGGAAAGCCAAAAACGAGAAACTACGGCGTCTAGTAAAAGCGGGGGGGGGCCTGTATCGCTTACGTTTGACAGACAGGTCACGTTTACCCCCGTTGGTAAATCAAGAGATATGTTTTCAAGGGAGGCCAGCCTGTATATGTGGCGGACCATCCCATTTGATAAAATTGGATGGGATAACGTTGAACAACATTACAAGGATGCCGTCATGAACCACTTACGGGTAAATAAGTTATATGCATAAAATTTTATCAAATATTTAAGCACATGCAAATCTAATTTATATATGATATTTTAACTTTTTTATTTAATTTGTAGGAAAATTTCAATTTTGATGAAGTGGAACGTGATTATGAGGCAAGAAACTTGAAGGGTGATATTAGGACTGTGCTTATGAAGCGGTACACTGACCGCAAGTAAGACACTAGAAAATTATTTGAGAGCGAGGGAGGTTACGATGATCTTTAGAGGGCAAGGGCATACCATCCCGCGGATATGCCCTATGAAAAATGGTTGAGAACCATCGAAGGTTTCCGGGACAAAAAATATATTAAAAGAAGCAAGGCCAACACACTAGTACGCGAGAAACAACAATTCCCATACCGCGGGGGGACATCGTCGTACGGTAGCACCGCCTATAAAAATGTAATGTTTTATGTATGTGTGCATGTGTGTAAGCTTTTGTTTATTTAATGTCTAATCTAAGTTTAATGTTAAACAGGATATGGATTGGGTACCTACGTATGCTAAAACCCACACGGACAATCAAGGGAATTGGGTTGATCCGGTTGCTGAACAAAATTACGTAAGTATTTCTTTTAAGTATTATTTTCTATAACAAATATATATATATATATATATATATATACACATATATATTTAATCATCTTCGTAAAATACAGCGGAACATACAAGAGGCCACAAATGAATGGAGCGGTGATGGTCCCCCAATTGCCCCGTATCAGGAAGCGTTGGGAGAGCGGCGAGGATGGTACCGCGGGATGGGGCCTAAACCTTCTTCCAACACGTCCTCGAACATGTCGTCTTCGCAAGCTCGGACGCAAGAACCCTTTTCCGAGGTAAACTACGCAATTTATAAAATGACAAACGAACGCATGTTTCCTTGTTAAATATATGTTGGTAGCGTTAATTAATATGCTAATATACGTTTTGATATCTATTATTGTAGGATTTTGTTAACAGCTTGTTCCAAACCCCGTCATTTTTGAACCAACTTAACAACTATCTTGCTTCACAAGGAAAAGGAAAAGGAAAGTCTAACGACTACGATTCTGACAACTTATTCGATAATGAATCCGACGACGAGTGACTTGTTTTTAATGTATGTTATATTTTTAAACGTTGTAGGATTATAATGTACGACTTAAACGTAGTTTTTAGTTATATTACCTTTAGTATATGTTCATTGCGTATGTTTGCGTTGTTTGAAATAGGCAGGTTCTGTTTTTTCGGCCGAAAAAATGGATGGGTGCTGTATATACAGCAGCTATATTAAAAAAAAAAAGAAAAAAAAAAGACTTTTAGCGACGACATATGTCGCCGTTATTGACATACACCCTTTAGCGACCATGATCAATACCGGCGACCTTTTAGCGACGACAACTATCGTCTCTAAAGGTCTAAGAGCAATACCGGCGATGAACACCTTTAGCGACGACAAGAGGCCAATAGCGGTCGATCAATACCGGCGACCTTTTAGCGACGACATGTCGCCGCTAAAGGTGGCCCATTCTTGTAGTGCAAGTCCGCTTGTAGGTTATGATGTGGTACTCGTTACATAGAGCGAACATGTTCAAATCTTGTTGTTCCCCACTAACTGGAACTGAATTTCCAGTAGACGCGTTTTCGTCGTACTCGCATATCGTTCTACCTTCGTCTTCAATGATCATGTTATGAAGGATGATACAAGCGTACATAATGTGTCGTAACCTTTTTGGTGTAGCCGAACGTGCTGGATGTTCAATGATTTGCCATTTTTTGTAGAACACCAAAAGCCCGTTCAATATCTTTTCTCGCACCCTCTTGATACTTCGCAATTTTTTTCTTTTTTCGTCTGTCGGGTGCAGAATAGTTTTAACGATTGTCGAGTACGTTGGGTATATTCCATCGGCTAGGTAGTAACCTCGCCTGTATTCCACCCCCGAAACCGTAAAACTTGTGTCTGGACCTGTACCCGCCACTACATCGTCAAATATCTGTGACTGGTATATGATGTTAAGGTCATTGAGCGAACCAGGTAGACCAAAAAAAGCATGTCAGGTCCAGAGATCCTGTGACGCAACAGCCTCTAGAATAGTAGTCGGATGTCCATGATCTCCCCTAGTATACTGACCTTGCCAGGCAACTGGGCAGTTCTGCCACGGCCAGTGCATGCAATCAATGCTCCCGAGCATTCCTGGGAAACCATGTCTCTGTTCGTGTGCTTGATATAATTTTTGAACGCCGTTTGCGTTCGGTCTACGCATGTATCTCTTGCTATACAATTTGACAACCCATTCGCAAAACTTGTGCAAACATAGACGTGCGGTTCTTTCAGACATCCTTATATACTCATCTAATGCATTGGGTGCGTAACCGTATGCCAGTTGCCGAATGGCCGACGTACATTTTTGTAAATTACTGAAACCCCTTAGCCCCCTAGCGTCGTTTCGCAGTGTAAAAAACGGATCAGACTGGGCCATGTCGCCTCCGATACGTAAAAAAAGTGCACGACTCATGCGGAACGGACGTCGAAAAATCTCGGCTGGGTACACGGGTTCGTCGGCAAAATAATCGGCTACTAGTTTATCGTGGGCGGCTATAAATTTAAAACGAAACATAAATGAAATTAATTATAAAATACATTTTCAAATCTATATAAAACATAAGGAAAAAATAGTAAAGTACCTTCTTGGTCTCGGTTTAATTTTGCTCGTCTAGTTAGCCGTTGGGACGACGCTTCATCACCCGCCATGAAGACCTGAGCCGCGTTCATAATCATGTTGTGCATAAGTGCATCCTCTTCCGAAGATGATGAATACCACGTAGACGAAGAAGATGAAGAAATGGAAGAAGGTGAAGCCATGGTAATTTTGAGAGAGAGATGGGGTGGTAGTGGGTAAAAAATGGTATAAAAATTTATGAGTTTTTATAAAAAGGGAAGTGGGGTTATAAAATGTGAGAGAGATATGAGATTGTAGTGGGTTAAAAGTTGTGAAAAATGGTGTAAAAGAGGTGAGTATTTATAAAAGTTGGAGTGAAGTGGGTATTTTTTTTAAATATTACCGTTAACATTTGAATTAAATTAGATTTTTTTTTTTTAATTCTAACGGTAACATTTGAATGGGGGGCCCACATTAATCGCTTCGTCGCCAACGTCATATACTCATAGGATAGGATGGGACCCGGGGGGGGGGGGGGGGGGGGGGCACGACGGGGTGGGGGACG
Source organism: Helianthus tuberosus (assembly GCA_030545235.1). Taxonomy (NCBI): domain Eukaryota; kingdom Viridiplantae; phylum Streptophyta; class Magnoliopsida; order Asterales; family Asteraceae; genus Helianthus; species Helianthus tuberosus. The sequence continues at coordinate 13,339,873 of CM060355.1, forward strand.
TTCCCCATACCCTATAGCCTAATAGTATTGTGTTATATGTATGTATACAACCACAATATGAGTCAAACAAGATCCAACGTACATCTGTTTCAACTTCTTGAAGATGCACAAGAGAAACACATCAAGAAAAGGGCTGTAGAAGTATGCCAATTAGAGATCTCAGAGATCAGCATCATTGGTGGTTGAAAATGTGTTGTACGAGGTCTCAACTAAAGCTTTGCTACAAGGATTACACAAAAAACAAGTTAAATACAAGGTAAGAGCTTTCTTCTCCTCCACTCATAATAAATTTATACCGTGTGTTTGGATGGCTCATAAAGTTAAAGACCAGGGTCGGCCCTAAAAATTCGTGTACCCTGTTCGAGTTCGAAAAAACGTGCCCTTAAGCCTTAACGAAATTGGGTATTGGGCTCACTAAAGGTCTAAACCTAATGCCAATGGGCTAATAACTAATCTAAACCATAAAAATAGTTTTGTACGTGGGCCTATGTTGGTGTTTGTACGAGTATAACCTATTAATTTATTTTTTTACGTATACATATCAGATTTTTTTTTTAAATAGCGTGCCCTTGCCGGTGGTCCTCCCCGCCAACACTTAGGACCGCCCTTGTTAAAGACATAAAAAGGAAACTAGATGACATTGCATCCAAGAGATTTGAGTTAAAGTTGACCACTTCAGGTGTCATAAGTAATGTACATGATATGGGAGTTGCATGTGAGATGCCAAGTAGGGAAACGAGTTCGCTTATACACGATTCTTCAAATATCTCCGGAAGAGATCAAGAGTTGGAGATGGTAACCGGAAAAATATGTGACAAAGATATAGGAAAATATGAGAATGGTGAGATTCGCGTGTATGGTATATGGAGTATGGGATGTTTGGGAAAGACTACTTTAGCTAAACTAGTTTATAACCATGAAAGGGTGAATCAATATTTTGACTTAAAATGTTGGATGTATGTCTCTAATATAATAAAAGGAATCATCACATCCATAGATAAGAGTGAGTGTGGACTTGCACAACGTGGTGTGTTGCAAGACTCCCTTCAAAGGGGAAACGAAATTTTTAATTGTACTAGATGATGTTTGGATTGAATATAATGAAAGACCAAGTGGGACCAATTAAGTGAAACACTAAGTTGTGGGGCAGAAGGAAGTATTGTTGTAAGAAGAGAACTAGTGGTTATTATTCAAAAAGCTTGCATTTGCAGAAGGAAGAGATGGGGGGAATTATGTGGGCTAGAGCCTATTTGAAGGGAGATAGTTGAGAAATGTAATGGACTGCCTTTGGCAGTGAAGACCTTGGATAGCTTAATGTGGCCGAAAAGAGGTACAAGAGACTGGGAACATGTGAAAGGCAGCGTCATATGGAACTTGCAAGAACATGACGTCTTGCCTGCTTTGAAGTTAAGCTATGATAACTTGCTTCCACATTTAAAGGGATGTTTTGCTTATTTTTGTTTGTTTCCTAAAGGCTACGGTATGGTTAAGAATATTGTGATTCAGTTGTGGGTTGTTAACAGATTCATTTCATCCAGAGGAGAAATCGACTTGTATGCTCATTTATAGTAGTTCTACCTGAGTCGATTATTTATCTTCAAAACTTTTAAGTGTTGCTTTTGCATTATTGTCTAAAGTTGTGTAAGTTGCCTAAAGGCATGAGATACATGATTAATCTTGAACATTTGGATTGGACGTTGTTATTCACTTTGGCATTTACCATATGGAATCAAAGAACCAACTAGTCTATGAATGCTTTCCAGAATTCCCCTTGGTAAGAAGAGCGGGGCCAAAATAGGGGAATTGGGGGATCTAAATCTTCTTGAGCGAGAGTTGTGCATTTTAGGATTTGATAATGTTGGAGGCTTTAGTGACGCCAAAAGTACCAACCTCAAATGCAGACAAATCTACTGGTTTTAGAGTTAGCTTGGTCGGTCGGACTATTCTTCAAGGGAAAATAAACCAGAAATGGTTGCATCTGATGAACAGGTTCTTGAGGGGCTATAACCAAATCCAAGTCTCAATAAACTAAGCATTTATTATTACAAGGAAGGATTATTCCTCCAAGTTGGATGGTCAATTAAACGAATTTGGTTGCAATTAATTTTCCTGGTTGTAAGAATTGTGAGCATGTCATGGCACTTGGGAGATTTACCCAAACTTAGGGTCATTAACTTTCTCATTGCTTGTTTCATTATGCATCATGTGCTAGCAAAATCCGTGTTTGAAAATAGCTAAAAAACTTCATTAAATCCTCTTCTGTTCAGGCTCTATAAATATGAGGATATGAAGATTGGTGAGACGGGTGAATGGTGGCTGGTGCGTGATGACTTATGCAGTTGAGCTCGGTGGTATTTTGCTCATGATGTGCGCTATAAATTTGGCACTAAACACTTGGTGCCTAGATTTTATGTTTTGGTTTTTGTTTACCTTTTTTTAGTCTAATGAACTTGTGGTATATTCACATTCACGTACAACACTCGTTGAGGGTAACTCTCAACGCGTTTGACCTGTCCAATTTTAGCACATTTTTTATTCGAAACCTTAGAGATTAAAGATAATCCGAACGACTCATTTACAAGTAATCGGGTAAAACTGCCACTTCTATCCATTAACAGGTCAACCGAAAACGACCCCTTTAATTAACGTGTCATTTTTATAAACGGTTCACCTTGAAGTGGCCCATTTGTTAAAGAGGTTAATTTTTTTCAAAAACGGGTTAAATTTTCCAATAACATGATTATAGAAACAAACAAGATGATTTTGTGTCGTGTTAGGTATTGACGCCCCTAATAATACTACATAAACAAACACCTTCACCAGATATTGTTTTATAGTATTATGTGGTCATATACAAATGAAATAATAATACTAAAATATGAATTTCATCAAATTAAATCTGAATTGTATGGTTTTGTGTTCTTGTATCATTGATCAAGCAAAATGAACTAGCGTTTACATTTTACAACTATCAATTCATTTCTGGTTAAATATTATCATAATATAACCTAATTCTTAAATAATATGAATAATAATTTTGAATAAAATAAAAATAAAAAGTTCTTACTATACCATGTGTCAGCTTATAATTTATATGATCTATACTATACACTATACAGGCCGGTTGTTCTAATATTTATTTTCAAGTGTATGTTAAAATTAACCTGAAACATGCACACTATGCACAGAGGGGTTGCTGAATAATCTCTTAAATATATATTGGCGGGAAATCACACAAAAAGTATATATGTTATCAGTTACTTTCAAATGGTTTGAGCTGTATAACACAAAACCTTAGTCACTAAACTTTATTTTTTTTTAACGGCCAACAGAATCAATCCCGATCACTCTCGGGACACCCACTGAATAAACGGAGTACTCCGAGAGTAACCCGAGTCCACCACCAATTCCGGGGAAAACCCGGTAACCCACCCGTCCGTAGGCACGACAGTGAAATTACCGGTAAAACTCGTTTGGCTCAAGGATCCAACCCATGTTTCCCTGGGTCTCTTATCATTGCCCACCAATGTCTCACTCTGCACCAAATGAGAGTCGAACCTGCATCTCTCAAAAGAAATGCAAACACTCCACCACATGATCTAGAGATCATTGGCAGTCACTAAACTTTATTACTTTTAAATATTATGTTTTAGAGAACTATGGTGTAATAAATTTAATAATAATCTCCACATTAAAGTTGTTTGGTTGATATCTAATACTTGGGATAACATAGACCACATGTTGATAACACACTAGAAGTGGATCAGAAAGATTGCTTTTTCAATTTCCTCATTATCTTCTGGGCATTGGTTTTCAAATACTATTGGTTCTAATATTTTGAAATAGTAATCATGGGAGATGTAGTTGTTTCAACCCTTGTGAAGGAGATAGTGGGGAGACTGACTTCTGAAGTTGTCAAAGAGTTTGGTCTACTTTTGGGACTCAAAGATGAGATTTTGAGACTCAAGCATGATTTTGACCAGATTGAAGTTGTGCTTGAAGATGCAGAAGAGAAACATATCAAGGAAAAGGAGGTAGAATTATGGCTTAGAGATCTCAAGTCAGCATCCTTGATGGTTGAAAATGTGTTGGACGAGGTCTCAACTCAAGCTTTGCTACGACGTCTACATAAAAAAAGAGGTCTCAAATACATGGTAAGAGCCTACTTCTCCTCTGATCATAACCAACTTATGTTTCGTGTTAGGATTGCTCACAAAGTTAAAGCCATAAGAAGAAAATTGGATGCCGTTGGATCTAAGAGATCTGAGTTAGGTTTGACCCCTGGTGCGATAAGTCATATTGATGTGGATGTTGCACGTGAGATGCCAGATAGAGAAACGAGCTCTCTTATGCATGATTCTTCAGTTATCTATGGAAGAAATGAAGAAATGGAGATGGTAACTAGAACGATATGTGACAAAGATATAGGAAAATATGAGAATGGGGAGATTCGGGTGTATGGTATATGGGGTATGGGAGGTGTAGGAAAGACTACTCTAGCTCAGTTAGTTTATAACAATGAAAGGGTTAATCGATATTTTGAGTTAAGATGTTGGGTGTACGTCTCCGAAAACTTCCAACTTAAAGAGATAATGAAAAAAATCATAGAATCCATAGATAAATATGAGTGTAAACTTACACAGTTGGATACCTTGCAATATTCCCTTCAAAACAAGTTAAGGGGAAAAAAGTTTTTAATTGTTCTAGATGATGTTTGGATTGAAGAGGATGAAAAGGCCAAGTGGGAGGAGTTAAGTAAAACATTAAGTTATGGGGTAGAAGGAAGTATTGTTGTGATGACAACACGATCCAGTACAACTAGTCATATGGTGAGTAAGGTTGGCGAATTACAATATGAATTGGGATGTTTATCTGAAGAGGACTCATGGTTATTATTCAAGAAGCTTGCATTTGCACAAGGAAGAGAGGGAGGTGACGAAGTTGAGCTGGAGAATATTGGAAAGGAAATAGTTGAGAAATGCAAGGGGCTACCTTTGGCATTGAAATCTTTAGGTAGCTTAATGTGGTCGAAAAGAAGTACAATAGAATGGAAACTTGTAAAAGATAGCAGCATATGGGAAGTGGAAAAAATTAGAATCTTGCCTGCTGTTTTGAAGCTAAGCTATGATAACTTGCTTCCACATTTGAAGAGGTGTTTCGCTTATTGTTGTATGTTTCCTAAAGGCTGCAATATGGAAAAGGATGTAGTGATTCAGTTGTGGGTGTCAAACGGTTACATTCCACCTAGAGGAGAAATAAGCTTATATGTGCTTGGGGAAGAAATATTCAATTGTTTGGTTTGGAGGTCCTTCTTTCATATTGTTAAGGACAACAAATTATGGGGCGATAGATATAAAATGCATGATCTGATACATGACATGGCACAACACGTGATGAGACATGACTTTTTAGTTATAGAGCTTGCATGTAACGAGGTTAAATTCCCAATTGAGGTGCTTCATTTAAGCTCGTCATGTCCAGAGTTTTTCTTTTCACACCAGAGTTTAAAAAACTTAACATCATTAAGGTCAATCCTAATGTTGGGAGAGATTAATGAATCTGGTATTAGCCAAATTTTCAACCACATATATCTAAGGGTATTATACTTGTGTGGTATTGGGTTAAGGATACTGCCAAAATCAATTTGCAAACTCAAACATCTACGATACTTGAATTTATCAGAGTCAAGCATCGAAGTTTTACCAGAGTCAATTATTTATCTCCAAAACTTGCAAGTCTTGCTTTTGTGTTATTGTCATAAACTGTGTAAGTTGCCCGAAGGCCTAAAAGTCATGACTAATCTTCAATGTTTGGACGTCAGTTTTTGTACGTCACTCTTGAATTTTCCATTTGGAATCAACGAACTAACTAGTCTCCAAATACTTCCATGGTTTCTTGTTGGTAAGGAGAGTGGCGCCAAAATAGGGGAATTGGGGGATCTAAATCTTATTGAGGGGGAGTTGCAGATATCAGGACTTGAGAATGTCGGAGGTTTATGCGAGGCCAAGAGTGCCGGTTTCAAATGCAAAAGAAATTTGTCGGTTTTGAAGTTAAGTTGGTCAGACTTTTCTATGAGAGAAGGTAAAGGGGAAACGTTTGCAAATGATGAAGAGGTTCTCGAGGGACTAGAACCAAATCCGCGTCTCAAGGGACTGGAAATATATAATTACATGGGAACGGTTATTTCTCCAAGTTGGATGGTCAATTTAGAGAACCTTGTTGAAATTAGATTTTTTCGGTGTAAGAAGTGTGAGCATATTCCAACACTTGGGAGATTGCCCAATCTTAGGGTCATTCACTTGTTGTTCATGCTTTCTTTGAAGTACTTTTATGATGATGACAATAACATGTCAGAAGACACTGCCAATATGTTTCTTTGTTTACAGGAATTAAACATCGTCACTTGTCCGAATTTGGTTTCCTTGCCCGGTAAACTTTCAAAACTTAAGGTTTTGAGACTAAATGAGTGCAATGAATTAGTTTCTTTACCGGATGAGATGCGAAGTTTTAAGGATATGAATCAACTTGTGATACTCGGATGTCCAAAGTTAAGTGAAAGATGTGAAAAGGATATTGGTATAGAATGGCCTAAAATTTCTCACATTCCTAATATCAGAACTGACCTCATGGTATTAGTTTTCTCCATGTCTTAGCTCCATCTTTTTTTATTTATTGCAATTAATTTCGTGGATTGAGTTGTGATTTTTGAGTATGATGGCTAAAATGGTCAAACTTGAGCTTACTTCAATAAATCACAGTCATAGAGTGGAAGAAAATGTTCAAAATTCAAATACAAAAACTTTTCTACCATAATACTATTTACAAAGATGGGTAAATCCATACAGAATATAAATAATACAAAATATTATTCATCTTTTCAAAAACTATTTGTTTCATTATGCATAATTTGCTATCAAAATTAATGGTGTTTCAGTATAGCTAATAAAACTTCATTAAACCCTTATTTTTATTTATTTAGGCCCTCTGGAGATGAAGATTAAGATGAGGGTTGGTGACTTACTTTGGCATGGTGTTTTATCTCATGGTTTCGGTTTGAGTACTTAGGTCTTACCTCATGACATGCACCAAAATCTGGCACTCTAACGAACACAAGGTAACACTTGGTCATGTGCAGATTTTATGTTTTGGTTTTTGCTTACTTTTGTATTGGACGAATGAATATGTGGTGTATTCTTGTTCTTGAGACAAAGCTCGTCGATTAGGGATCACTTATGGGTTCAAAGTTGCGTTGCGTAAGCTAATTGAAATGCAACTTCTGTATGAAAATGAGTTAAGATCATGTATATTTTGTTTTACGGTGTTTGTTCCAATGAAATTATATGTTTTTCATAGTTTTCTTTATCAATGTTTTAAAAACCGATTTAAACTGGCCGGTAGTACCGGTTGAACTGTCCGGTTAAACCGTCCGGTACGGTATAAAAACTGGATTTTGAAACATTGGTCTTTATAGTTACGTTTTGAAGCTTTCCAGTGAATACATATGTATTATTTGGTGGAAAAAGACTCAAATCCGGGAAAAATAACCTGATCACTTTCTCTCCACATCCGGGTTCCATACCCGACCCGATTATTGCCATATCCGGTTTTTAACCTTTGTTGACCATTGTCGTAACCAGTTATTACCCAATACAGGATTTGTGCACCACTATCTATCTATATAATAAAAGAAACCAATGGGAGGACACATGTCATTCATTGAAGCCATCTAATTTTATAGATAATTAAAATATCAATTAAAAGATAATTATAAAATTAAATCTAATTTTAAACTTTTTGTTTTTCTTATTTCGTCAAAATTATAGAAGGATAATAATTTCATCACTTAGTTTTTAAGAAGATATCCGTATAAATAATTTGTGCATATAAATAACTGAGAAAATAGATTGCACATTGGTGATAAGTTTTAAATCCTATACCAATATTATAGAGGCATGGGATACACAACGATGAGCTAGAAGCAAATTTTGTTAAGTATATTGAATCCATCTAATTTTATAGATAAACAACGATGAGCTAGAAGCAAATTTTGTTAAGTATATTGAATCCATCTAATTTTATAGATAATTAAAATATCAATTAAACGATAATTATAAAATTTAATTTAATTTTAAAAAGGAGGACACATGTCATTCATTGAAATCATCTATTTTTTATAGATAATTAAAATATCAATTAAAAATAATTATAAAATTAAATTTAATTTTAAACAATTCATATAGGAGATAATCTAATATTTTAAAATATTTATCAGATTTCAAAATTAATTATCCTGAAATTAACAAAAGATGTACGCTAAATATAAATTAATATAATGTAAATGATTTATTTCAACCCGTACAATACACGGGGTTCTTAAAAATACAACATTTTTTTATTATTTAATATATAAAATTACATTTATTCAACCCATGTAATAAACGAGATTTTTAAATATATATTGTTTTATTATTTGGTATATAAAATTACATTTATTCAACCCGTGTAATACACGGGGTTCTAACCTAGTTTTTTGATAAAATAATTCTAAAGTCCCGGTCAATAGTGATGTTTTTTTAATAGAGACCCGAAAACCGACCAGAATAAAATTAACACGTACCCGATTATGGTGTTACCCGATTAAACCGAACCCGAACAAGATGGAACCCGAAACCTGAAAGTCTAAAGTTCTTCCCATATGTTTTGTTTTTTGTTCTGAACATGATGTCTTCTTTTTAGTTTATACGATTGGTTGATACGGTTTGATTTTGTGCTTATTGTATCTGACGTTTTTAGGTAATATATATGTTTAATGCTTGGGTTTGAACAAAATATCATATTGGGAGTGTTTTTATTTGACGATTTTAGTTTCTTGATGTTTTATTTATATTGATTATTTATTTTGTGATTTATTGTGAGAATTATTATTTTTTTTTGGGGGGGGGGGGTGATCGAATTGGGGAAGACAAAGCGGAAATGACAATAATTCCAAGTGTTAACCAAGAAAATAAACGTCGTTTGTGTTAAAATTGCGGGGAGTGGGGGGGGGGGGGGGGGGTTGGGGCTTTGAGCAACAAGTGGCAAGCTGGTGGGGTCACATGGATGGTGCGGCGTGACGGGGCTGCTGGCTGGGTGTGGTTGGCGTGGCTAGCCATGTGTCATTTGTTATTTTTTTTATTTTTTTAAACTATTTAAATTTTATTTTTAACTAAAACAGAATACAAAATATAATTTAAAAAAAACAGCAAATAAATTTAAGAAATAAAACTACATAAAAAAAGTACATAAAATAAAAAAAGAAAAATAAATACTTCAAGATTCGCCCATATCATATTTCTTTAAGATTTCTTGTTTTATCTTCAACGTCAATTCCAATTCTGGGCCGCTAAGGTGATTGATGTTCATGGTGAGAAATTTCATGTCACATTTTTCTTTGTTATATGTATTTTTATCGTAAACGGCTTGCATATTTTTCTTAATCCCCATCCTTTGTTGGATGAAATTGAATGTGTCGATTTTCGTTCCAATTTCATCCAACTGGTCGGTGTACAACCCTTTACCAGAGCTGGCCGAGCTAGGGGCCGAACCTGAGGCCGAACCCGATGCCAAACGGCCTCTATAATTATTTTACAGCCCAAGAGTTTCCTTATATAGAAAACATTTTTTTAAGTTTCAACTCTCTTTATCTTTAACTTTGTATTATAATAATTATTAATCGCCTAATATCTATAATAAATATAGCTTCTAATTGTTTTAATATAACCTTAATCATACCTTATATTTTAAATAACTTGTATTCATTCACTATATTGATTGTCTGTACCATATAAGCTACGAAACAAATCGGACCCATACCAACTGAACAATGTCGGTACCAGTTCGGTATTCCTCTTTAGTGTTTTCGATCTACATTAGTTTTTATTGTTGTTGATTGATTGTTTTTTTCTGTTTCGATTGTTATAGTGAGTGTTATTATCTTATATTTATAACTAGGTTATAACTCCGTGTATTACACGGGTTAAGTAAATAAAAAAGCAAATAGTTAATAACGGAGATTTAATAATTAAAAAACGATATATTAAGACGCTTTTCTAATATCCGAACAAAATTTTGTGCCATGTATGATCAAAACTTGTGATGTTTGTCAAGTTTATAAATACGAAAGCATTTGAACCATCGATTAGAAGACAAATGTATCATCTACTTTCTCATGAGTTTTAAAAGTCATGTGAACATACATTTAATAACCTAAGTTTTAGTTAAATAACAGCGGTCTTAATTTATTAGTTCTTAAAAATTATTGAAATGTCGAGATTAGACATATAGCAATTAGCCAAATAGATAAACTTATATCTACAAAATAATACTTAAATTAATTAGATAAGTATAAATATTGGTAATTATATATAACTTTAAAATTTAAATATCTGGACGTGAGTTGCATCTTAAATGAATGGTTATTTTTAGATAAATTCATTAGTATGATAAATGTAGTTAATATTCTTCTTGCATTTTAAATTACGATTTTGGCCCATGTGGTTATATCACTTTTACCCTTTTAGCCCAAAAAAGAATTTTTTAACCAACGTCACATGTTAGGGGCCAAAAGGGTTAGAAAAAAAGACGTTAGGGGCTCAGATGTTAAAAAATTCTTTTTTGGGCTAAAAGGGTAAAAGTGATATAACCACAGGGGCCAAAATCGTAATTTACTCTTAAATAAATAAATAATTTGTTAAGCAAGAAAATCGTTCCCTCCACTCTCGTTATGAAAATGCTCGATATTTGTTTCAATTATTAAGATATAATTTTTAACTTAGTAATTAATATAAAGAGTTAATTACATAGTTAGTCTCTATGGTTTGCACAAAGTAACATAGTTCGGTACTAATAGTTTAAAATCACATTCTATTAGTACCTAAGTATATTATTTTGTGCAAACCACAGTGTTACACCCTGATATTTCCACGTATTACCGGTGGGCCCAGTGGGGAGTATCGTGACGTAGTTGATATCATCATAGTCAAATAATCACAGTTTAATGCACAACGGAAGTCTAAAAATAACAATACAAACCGAATTGAAAGTATAATAAAATATTACACAACGGTTGAAAGTGGATCCACAAGCGGATCTAAAACAGAAAGAAAATATTCTTCAACAGACTTTAAGTATTAAAAGCTTACAATACTTTTTATTTAATACTCAGGAGTTTCCAACTCATTACACGTAGTACCTGCACTTAATCTTTTTGAAAAATACGTCAGTTTACACTGGTAAATACAATTAACTAACTCTTTTGAAAAGTATTTATAAAATTAGTTTGGATGCACAAGGCATAAAATCTTTTATAACTTGGGACAATTATTTAAAAAATAATCTTGTAAACAGATTTATATGTTTGTCGTCCGTTCAGGACCGGAATAGAAGAGCCGGTACAAGATTAATAAACACACCACAAGTATAGGCCCACAAGGAGTTTCCTCACGAGTGAGATACCGTTTATACATACGCAACTGCCAGGTGTATGCCTACACCCCGTGCTTAAGCCATGGCCATTTCAAATGAATGAGCCGAGGATATCCAGGACACGGTCATTAACCCCCCAAAGGCTTTGTATCAAACAAAACAGATTAAAACGGGTTATGTAAATTTATTAATCACAATCCGATTAAATGATTTCATACCCGACCAAGCGGTATTATTATAATACCGTATCCCAAGCCCGTATAACGGAAAATAAGTTAAAAGTATTTACCTGAGCTAAAATGTAATTTTTTATTCTCAGCCGTATATCAAATCAGCAAGTACAAGTAGCTTTTACTGGGCTCCTACTCTGGAACGAAGGTTTTAATAACTTATTAGATTCCTAACGGGTCTTATTTAAGTTATAACTTAGACCGGTTAGTTTTAAAGAAAGGTTTACGGTTCAAAACGCAAGATTAAGCGAAGACCGGATTAGAATGTGATTTAGACCCAACAAGTATGAAGACTTGTATAAAATAGGTAAACTAAATACATTCTGGATTTTGAAGTAAAAATGATAAGGTTTGACCCGTTTTCGGTTAATTTATGCAAACTAGTTACATAAACCGTACCGAACGCGTATATGCATAACGGGTAACCAAATGAGTCATGTACAAGTTCCATAAGTTATTATACTTAAATTATGTTGTGATATCTGTAGGATATCTTCCATTATGCCCAAAACGAATTTAAAACCAATTTAAGCCCCGTAGGGGTATTTTGGTCATTTTAAAGTTTATAAAAGAGGTTACATAGCAATCTGAGGTTCTGGTCTAAAACAATCAGTAAAATATTTATTTTAACAAGTTACATCAGTAAGATATCATACATATGTGAAATTTATCATTTATGGCCAAACTATGCACCGTAGGGGCATTTTGGTCATTTCACATATGCTTTAAGAGTCAAATTTGGAAATCTGAGTTCAAGACTTAAACTTACTGTTAAAGTATAAATATTTTTTTTTTTAAATCAGTAGGTAATAAGTCTTAGGTGCTAAATATGGTTTTAAACCATACTATGCGCCTAAATCGCATAAAAATCGATATGTGACGATATTTGATATGTTTAATGAAATCTGAGAATTTGATCAGTCTTAACTGCCTAAAATATTTTATTTAATATATGAATTTAGTAGGAAAAGGTTTGGTATCAAAATGATATGTAAAACTCATTTTATTAACAAAAAGGGCATTATCGTCATTTACCGAATTTATGGTAGAACTCTATGCTATGGTCAGTATAAAATTTGACAAAAAAATTCCAAAAATCACTAAATATTATATCATATCAGTGGGTAGAAAGTTTGGTGGCAAAAATTGGGTTTAAATATGATTTATGTTGAAAATGCCATTTAATTAACAAAAAGCTTTCATTTTACGATATCTTGCATAACTTTCATTTTAGACCAGAAACTAATGTCAAACTTTTAGGACATACTTATATATCAGTAATAAAGATTTTTGTCCTCTCACATTTTCAAAAATCTCGTTTTTATAACATAAAGGCAAAATTGTCAACTTTTAAGCATTTAACGGAAACATGTAAATGATTCAGATTTATATAGGACCATGTAGTATAACCTCAAAGGGTTATCCTAACATATAATATGGTCACAAAGGAACCCTAATGCATAACTAAACTTAGCTAAATCGGGTCAGAACTGAAAGTCAAAGCAAAAGTCTACTTTTGCGACTTTCGGTTGCGAACCGAGCCTAATACTCAGAATTGTCTGGTTGAACATGCCTAAACATGTTCTTATATTATTTACCAAGTTATTTGAGTGTTAAAACGTATTTTATAGCTCCTACATTATCAGTTATGATTTATTTTGCAAAAACTGACTCGTTTGACTTTTCTGTTAAGTAGTTTGACCTGACAATTGACTGAGATAATGTGATAATTAGAAGGTGCCATTTTAAGGGTTTAACACCTACATAATTACCAACACATAGCCACTTTCAATTCGAATAATGGCTCGACCGTTAGTGATTAATCACAAAGTCAAAGTAGAATTACGCTAACTTTGACTTTCGGTCATTAAACTAATAAAACCTTAACTACATGAGCTAAGAACGCTTACAAGAGTCCTTAGCACGAAAATTTAGACTAAGAGAGCTTCCTTCCAAATCAGGATGCTCCAGGGAAGGTGTTTGAAAGCTCCAAAGCTTGAGAAAGTTTGAGAGTATGAAAGATTGAACTTGCAAGTGAGAATGCTGCCCAAAATTAACCTATTTATACTACTAGAGGTTATCACCGGATCATTACAGGTGTTAGGGCTCTTCTCTGATGATCATAGATGTCCCAAGTGGTTTTTAAAACCAGCAAATAGTCCCTTGTTTTGAGTTATTGCATGCAAAGGTGAAGAAATGGCAGAACCTGCACCTGTGCATGGTTTCTGCCCAGATCAGGCCATCACGTCGCGCGACGGCAGAGGTGGTGAGGTGTGGCGCGACGCCATAAAGGTGACCAGTAATTCAGGTTTCAAACTTGACAGTTTCACCCCCTGAACCTTTTAAAACGCAATAACTTCCATTTAAAGCACATTTAACCCATAAAATTTATATTTTGATGATCTATAAGATATAACCAATCATCGTTAGGTCCGGTTTCGTTAAATGATAACCGAAAACACAAGTTTTGCCTTGTTGACGCTTTTAACCCTTTTATTACAAAAGTTAACGTATTTATCTCAAACGACATCGAAACCTTGTGAAATTTTCGTCACTTGATCATGGGAGTATAATTAATTGTTAGTTACAAAGCTCCGGGTTTGTTAAAAGGTCACTCAGATGTATTAATTTAACATGTTGACACATTTAACCCTCGCGTCTTGTAAACTTTCACTTTCTTCCACAAATGGCTTCATACGTTTCACAATTTATTCGTTTAAGGGTATAAACATCGTGTAGGGTCGTTGAGAGGCAAAATTTTCAAATGTTGACACTTCAGATCCTTCTACACACATACTTTCTTCGTTTGTCAACTTTAGTCCCTCGTAATCAATTCGTTACACGTTTAAAGTTCATGACACGTGTCGTTACTATATTGGACATGATTTTGCGAGGTGTTACACACAGGGACTAACTATGTTAATACCCTAGAACTTAATACCTCCAAACGTTACAAAATGAAAGTTAATACCCTAGAAGGTGATTTTAAACTATTAGTACCTAAGTATGTTATTTTGTGCAAACTACAGGGACTAATTATGTAATTAACTTAATATAAATAAATAATAAGATATTTTATGGAACTTTATCTGTTCTTTCTTAAAAGTTTGAAACATATCTTAAATTTAATAATTTAAATTAAATAATAATTATCTACAATTTATATTAAATAATAAAAATTATTTACAATTAATTTGTGATCCTCTATTTGAATACATGTGATGTTATCCTATCTTTTTTTTATTCCGTTAACATTTTAGATAATATATATTATTAAATTAAATAATATTTAGTAGGAGGGTTATCTATAACTAATTAGAAGAAATTAAACTAAAATAATAATTATCTATAAGAGATGGCCTAATATGATGACAAGTGTCCCTAAAGTGGTTTCTTATAGTACTAGTTGTACGACCCGTGTGCAAACACGGGTGGTTTTTATAAAACCTTGCATAACACATTTTAATAGAAAGTATAAATAGGTGTATAGATATTGTAATTTTTAGTTTAGTTTTTCGTTTGATTAATATTAAAACTCTGTTTTGAGGTATCTAAAACTCCGTTTGACTAAAGTCAACCACTGTTTGTAAAGGGTAATCTCTGTTACGCCAAATCATTGTTTCTTAAAACTCTGTTTATAACCAAACAGAGGTTTCAAACATATGTTTCTCATACTACTGTTTGAAATCCTAACCTCTGTTTCAAAAACAGAGATTACAAAAGGAAAAACAAACATCTGATTGACCAAAAGTGAACAGACATTTAACCTTTGTTTTCAAAAACCAAACCTCTGATTAATAGACATATTTTAGGTTTCAAAAGAGTATATCATTTGTTTGAGGTATCTAAAACTCTGTTCGACTAAAGTCAACCACTGTTTGTAAAGGGTAATCTCTGTTTTGCCAAATCATTGTTTCTCAAGACTCTATTTGTAACCAAACAGAGGTTTCAAACCACTGTTTGACCAAAGTCTGTTTGAGCGAAAGTCTGTTTGACCAAAGTCAAACCACTGCTTGACCAAGTCAAACCACTGTTTGGCCAAGGTCAAACTACTGTTTAACTAAGGTCAAACCACTGTTGACCAAAGTCAAACCACTGTTTCCAAAAAAAGGCAACCACTGTTTTCTCCATAAAACATTTGTTAACCCAACAGTAGTTTCAAACATCTGTTTTCATCAACTTGTTGACCAAAGTCAGCACTTGCATCAATCACTGTATCAACAGATGTATCAACTATGGCAGTTGGTGGAAGATGTATCGACTATGCATTCACGAAACTGTTTAAAGAGTAAAGACGAATAAATAATCACCTCTTGGCATTATTTTACTTTTTACTAAGGTTATTTTTCCAAGCATGCAATCATACTATTATATCACCAACAAAATTCCATACAGTACATTAAATTTAAAACAGCTTTTTGAAAATACTGTAAAACCAAGCATTGTACTACACAAGCGACTATACTTAACCATTTTTAGTTATTACAACTACTTGGAAGTGATTTGAAAGATTCAAACGACTATACTTAACCATCTGTTCGACCAAAGTAAATGCATCCGGGACCTGGATCTTCACCCACACGCATACCGTCCAGCACACATATCCCAAAATACCCTTCAGTTTGCCTTCTCATTACTCCCTAAATTACAACAAAAATGCACTCCAAAGTTAATTTAGAACATTGGCAGAGTTAATAGAAAAAAAATAATAATATACAACAAATTAATATATGATGGCAGCCTTGACCTGCTCATAAGTTGCCGCCTTCTCAATTCTTTAAGTTACCTGGTGACCACAGCAAAAGCAATGAACTTTTTTGTTCAACAATTCTAATTCACCACAACGGCTCTAGCAGATAAACATATCCTCTCGATCCTATTTATAATTTAGATGTAAAACGAACAAACAAAATCGAAACTAATAAAAAGAAACCTATTTTTATTTCAAAATATGACTGAAGTTAAACGAAACTTGTCGCCATGTACAAAAGCAATTACATCAAATTTGTTTTCGAACTATAATTAAGTCAACATGATCAACAATTTGAAGAAAATCATTGTAAGCTTACTTGCACGAGTACCAAAAGCACCAGCCCTTTGGAGACCTTTCTTTTTGTTGATAAGGCTTGATCCGGTTAATGCACTCGAAGAGACGACATGAACAAACGCTAACAGGTTATCGATTCCCTGGTGTGTGAGGATTATACAGTTCAAACCCTTATTGAACTTAAAATTCAGGAATCATGAAGTAGATATGAAAGAGTTGTTGTGCGCCAATGATTCCACCAGATTCAAATATATGATTGTTCTTCGTGGCTTGATTTAAAAACTGAAAAAATCAATACATATACCATGTTCAGGTGAATTCACTAAATCGAAAAAGTTTAATATTCAACCTAAAACAACCTTTTGACAGTATACTCATAGAGTCTTCCTGTGTATACTCATGAATTTTGCAACAAACTCTACACATGCAGTTAGAAACATAGAGTTGTAATTTGTAATGCAACTTTTAGTTTATATCAGTTTTATGCATTCATTTGTCATCATAAATCATATAGAAAATACCATTAGCTATCTTTATTACCTTCTAGCTTTAGTAAGGCACTGGTTTCAACTGGGAGTCTCTTATCCTGTAGGTTGGCATTTACTATTAGTAAAATATTATTTGCCAAAAATAACATATAATTATGGTAAATGGACCAGAACTTTACATAATAGAATTTGATACATAATATCCATACCAATAATATAGTTCCCTTTTGATATTAGCTTCAATACCCATGAGGAGTTGTTCAATGAGTTTCTGCATAACAGAAGCATTGTAGCTTAAAATTTCGAATTACGTAAAGTCGGTGAAAATACCATTAGCTATCTTTATTACCTCCTAGCTTTAGTAAGGAACTGGTTTCAACTGGGGTCTGGGAGTCTCTTATCCTGTAGGCTGGCATTAACTATTAGTAAAATATTATTTGCCAAAAATAACATATAATTATGGTAAATGGACCAGAACTTTACATAATAGAATTTGATACATAATATCCATACCAATAATATAGTTCCCTTTTGATATTAGCTTCAATACCCATGAGGAGCTGTTCAATGAGTTTCTGCATAACAGAAGCATTGTAGCTTAAAATTTCGAATTACGTAAAGTCGGTGAATGCTAAAAACGTTGAAGCTTTACCAGAAGAATCACTTTCGGGTGAACAAATCCCACCAAAAGTTTCTGTAGTTTTCCCCTTGTGATAAATAGCCTGATAAAAAACGAAGGTTAAATAATATTGTTAACTTGTTATCAAGTTTTTTTAGTAATTAATTAAGTATAAAATTTATTTTATAAACTTGCCTCTTGTGTGACGGATCGGCTAAAATCTCAGCAGCAAGGTCAATAAGTACATCTTCCCACCCTATTTTATCACGTCAACTTCTAAATCAAATTCAAGCTTGAAACCAAAGTAACTTCATTCAAATTTCGACATCCATCACCATAACCCGTCAATGATTCCACAAACCACACCAAAACCCTAACTAAAGTCAACTCACAAAGCTCACATAACAAAAATAACCGTA
Organism: Helianthus tuberosus; assembly: GCA_030545235.1. Taxonomy (NCBI): domain Eukaryota; kingdom Viridiplantae; phylum Streptophyta; class Magnoliopsida; order Asterales; family Asteraceae; genus Helianthus; species Helianthus tuberosus. Next base: position 13,358,139 of record CM060355.1, read on the forward strand.
CAATCACACAAATAAACTAATTAACAACTTAAAATCACACCGTATCAAGCTATTTATCAGATCAAGTAAAATCACAAACAAAACAATAATAATATTAATTAACTAACGAAAGTCAAAATTGAAATAAAAAAACACCTAACCTTTCCCTCGATGATAAGCCAACAATCCTCAGTTTTGTTATGCATAAAGACATCACTGAACATAAAAGTTTTCGGATCTGACGCCATTGATACCTAAAAAGTTGAAAACAAAGCAAAAATCGAACAAAAAAAAAGAACGAATCCTGTAAAGTGAAAATCGAATCGATCTGGTTGAAATTGAAGTAAAAAGGAATCGATTAGCTTACAAGTACGAATTTGACGCCGGCTTGAGATTAGTAAAATTGACGTTAAAAGTAGTTATTTTCACGAAATTAGTAAAATTGATAGGAATCGAATAAGAATAAACGTAGTTACTCTCTGTTAAGAAAGCCTCCAACGCCCAATTTGGATTCAGTTTCGATCTTTAAGAGCCACCATTCGTGCAAGAAAACCTGACAACATGATTGGAGTTAGTTTAACAACACATCTTATGCAAAGGTAACAGATAGAAATTGATGTGTAACCCTACTGATTTACGCTTTGATGAAGAAATGGGAGTTTTGGATTCGCTGAGAAGGTTTGGCATAAGTGCAACAGAAAAGCAGAACTATGATGCAAAACAGGAAACAAACATACTCCAATCAAATTCAAATATAATTTAAATTCCTGCACACATAAGTAGAAAAAAAAAAGTTAGATATAATAGTTTACTATGAAGCATTATCGACTCAATATTAGAATTAGAACCATTAGGAATAAAGATTAAACAACCTCTTTATGGTTAGCCAGCCATATGTGATAATCTCCTAATTATAAGTGGATATGTATCAAATTTAGAGTCTAAAATTGGCAGATCTTATGTGAAAATCACAATGTATAATGTAATTGATGATAAGAGCATGCTTATTTACCAAATTATAACAATTTCTAATCATAGAAGATGGCTTAAAAGCACTATTGGTTATCTCAGCAACAGATAGCTCATGGTAGGCTTTTTCAGATGAGATAACAGGAGCATATGATGAAAGCATGAAATGGATCCTAGGGTATGGCACCAAATTGGTCTGAAACTCGTTCAAAAGGTAAAACATTCAGTGCTCCATCAAATCGAAGCTTTTCTTATGTCAAAGAAGAGATGACCTGTAACAACAGAAAACGATCAATAACACATTTCCTTGCAAAAACACAAACTGAAACAGATTCAATTCCATTCAGGCATTTCATCAAATACATGAGTGTAGGACCGAGTTTCGTGACCGAAACCGTGATTCGTGTGAGATCGGTTCAAGACGGGAGAGATTAGAGATGATAAACAAACAACTTTGTATTAATCCGGTAATAAAACATTACAAATCGGCCCGATTAACAAGCTAACCGAACCATACCAAAGGAGTACACATCCGGGGAGAGACCAAGTGGTGATCTCTCCCGGTGAGGTCTCAAACCTCCTAAAATCTCCTAGTGTTGCAAATGGCAAGGGTTTTCTATTTATAGTCACACCCCTTGTCTTGCAAACACACACGGTCAACCGAATAACCCTCTCGTTTGACCACTTCAAACGAGCGGGTCTATACACGTTCGATAGACCGTTTCACTAACTATTACAAATTCAGCGTAAAATAATAACTAATCAATTCGACAAGCATCGGACACAAAATTTGCATCAACAAATTCCCCCTTGTCCGTTGCTGTCGAATGCTGAAAATGCAACTGCAATCGATCTTCAGTCAAGTATTCATCTTCTCTGTGTTAACAAATTCCCCCTTGACCGATGATCCAGGTAAGTAGTATCTTGATGCTCCTTGTATAATATTTCCCCCTTAAAGTACGCGTATCCGTGTTGGGTGTTGTGCAATTTCCTCAATTGACCGATCTTCCGCTGATCTTCCAATACTCCAACCGGCATTTGATAAGGGTTCCAATCTTTAAGAACCGCATCAAGTCTTGATCTTGTCATAAGAACTCTATTTCATACAAGCATACTACATTGATAGAGATTTCTGGTGAACTGTCTTCTGTAAACCGTCTTTGTGGAATCGACCAAGTAATGCACTTTAATCTTCAGCATCAACACTCAGGAAAGTCAGCTAGACCAAGTGTATCCCTTGCAAGCTCAACCAGCATGCTTAGTTGAACTACATCCAGATCTCATTGTCTCGCCTTTGTGAAGTTGACCACGTAATGCACTACGGATCTTCAGCATCAGTACTCAGGAAGTCAGCTAGACCAAGTACATCGTTTGCAAACTCAACGAATTGAGTTACCCCCAGATCCCTGTAAAATCCCAAAGAAACATCAAACCCAAAACCGAATCCTGCAGGTCTTCAGCCTTGAACTATCAGCTTTCATAAAGATTCCTCAGGTCTTCAGTGAACAGCGCTTTTGTAACTACTGTAGACTTTAGAAACCTGTATTTTTCCATGCAAAACCCTTCACGCTGGCTGGAGAATTAATTAAAATCCTCAAATATGTGTCTGTGCAAAACATTCCACGCCGAACCGTTTGTATCACCAGAAAATCACAAACTCTACCACCTGTGATTGCGTTTAGAAATTTACCGAAGAAATTCAACATTTGAAAATTTTTATCCCCCCATTTCTTTGGTAAAATCTCTAAACCTTAACAGATTCTCTCCACTTCAAAGAAACTGTCGTCAAATGTTCACCAATTCCCTCCACTAAGCGGAACTGTCGTCAATCTTCATTGAATGTTCTCGGTTCCGAAAAATCACGAAAACGACTTTCTTCTTTGCATATTCTAGTTGAATAAGAACGTCCCCTAGTACCCCGTAGGATCCGACTTGTATCCCTCCAAAGACTTTGTGAACTCGTTAGGACCGGTATTGACATTCTAGGTTCATTCATTCGTTACCAAATGCGAGAATATGACAATAAACAAAAAGATTTCTTCGTTGCATATTCTAGTTGATAAAGAAATTTCGCCTAGTACCCCGTAGGATCCGACTTGTATCCCTCCAAAGACTTTGTGAACTCGTTAGGACCGGTATTGACGTTCCAGGTTCATACGTTCGTTTTCAAATGCGAGAATATGACAATAAACAAAATGCTTTCGAACATTTACGAATAACCGATAACAATCATAAATATTGACGTGCGGAAGTGAACATACCGTTCTGTTTTTGGCCCATAGTAGTCAAGTCACCAAAATTTGACGTTTGCATCATTAACCGTGACTACCCCACATTTTTCAAAATATCAAGTTTTCATCATCTCTTGTTTTCATCATGCCGCAACATCCCGCGTGCTCCCAAAACCCGTACGAATTTGATGTTGAGATTTGGAAGCCCGGTTCAAATAATCTTCGCGAACACCCGACCCGACTCCAAGTGAATTAAATGAGCAACCCCAACAATCTGTCTGATCTCATAATAAAATTCCAATCCAACTACTTTCTGTGAATGTGCAAAGTGGGAAACTAACAAGAATCGATCCATGGACTTTTATCATTTAGTTTCTCCTGGGCCTGTTCCTTAAGCCCAACACTAATTTTGTCCAATCCATTAACAACATCAAAAACAATTGACTCCACACTTGTTCCCACATTCAGCGCTGAAATCCAACATTCCATTTTTTTTTAACTGTTTCCATTATCTATTTGCTGGGATAAGACAACAATAATTTAGTAATCCAAAGAAATCATGTCTCAAACATTTGACATCTACCAGAAACCCTAGCAGCAAAATACATCCAGCCGACATCAAATTCACAGCAAATCATCATTTTCCAGCTGGGCCCATTCAATAATTATAAAATTACAAGCCCATAAATTTTGTTTCCCAGTCCACTATAAAAGAATGATCTGATAAATAGTGGGCCCAATAGAAACAAAAGAAAATTTGACAAACCCTTTCACTTTACAGCCGACATTAACATTTGTCTGACCTTCTTCTCCTTCTTCGATACACAACAACTCCAGCAGCTCTTTTCTCTGTCTGCGATACCCACCAAAACAGACAAACACCCTCAAAAGAAAAATTGAGCCGCTAACATCATCCAGCCGACAATCTTTTTCAGCGATTCCATCTTCAAAGAAACAAACCATTACCAATTTCTGTGTATGTTTATCCTCCTGCGATTCATAAGCTCCAAACAATCAAAACCCCTGTTTCAGATCGAAAGATATATGCTGGACGACGATCTGGATCCTTCGAAACAGAAGATATATGCTGGACGATTGATGCTCAAAAGATGAATTGGTCGAAAGATATCCTTCGAGCTGATCAGACTTTTCGAAAGATGGATCAGGTCGAAAGATATCCTTCGAGGATAATCTTTCGAAGTTGTTGAGGGTTCCCACAAATATCTGGTATCTTTCGGGAGTGGTATCTTTCGACCCTTTCACCTTTTTCATCTTTCGGGAGTAGCCGCCAAGAACATCTGAAGAACACAGCGACTGTTCTTATGCAGATTTGACAAAAACTTTGTATATTTGATTTTTGATGATGATAACTTGATTATATAGGTGAAAAACATAAAACCGAACACTTGTTTCCGCACAGATCTGAATATTCGGGTCCAGATCTGAGTTTTTCTCATTTTCACCCAACTTTTCTTCTTGAACAAAAATCACTAAAATCACAGATCTAGAGCACATGTGACTTAGTAAACGGTTAGATTTACTAAATCGGGCACCATGGCTCTGATACCACTTGTAGGTCCCTCGCAGGTTGAGGTCAAACCTATTCCTTGTTATGCTTAACAAACTAGCAAGTGCGGAATCCAAGCTAGTATGCAAACCGAGATTGAAGACGACAATACACGACACGCAAGATTCACCGATTAACACCTATGTATTAATACGTATGAAAAGATCAGTTACAAGCTCAATGTTTACAGATGTATTCTGTAAACTCTCAAAGTTCTCTCGTGTGTGTGTGTGCTCTCACTTGTCTTCTTCCTCACTTCTAAGAAGTGAACACAATACATGGGTATTTATACCCAACACAGCTCGTCTGGTCGAAGGATCAGATAGACTGATCGAAGGATCATCTATCGACCTGAACCCTATCGAAGGATCCACATATACCTCGAAGGATGATATCCTTCGAGGTCCATCTATATCCATCGAAGGTTATCTTTCGAGCTCATCATCGAAGGATATAAACAATCCTTCGATGACTCATCCTTCGACCCAAACATCTTACAAACCATGTGTTAACTGTTTGGCCAAGTCAAACCAGGAGGATGGTTGGCTTGGTCAAACTCACATCAAAACACATATTAACAAACCTAAGACGTAAACCAGACTAACACAAGACATCGTTTTGAATCATGACAAAATACAGACAAAGTACAGACACAAGTGCACCAACAAACTCCCCCTTGGCTGTAGCTTTGTCTCGATTTTCGTGTCTTCAAGTCTTTGACGTCTTTTCAATTCTTCAATATCGGAGGATCTTTAAAGTCTTCACGTCTTGAAAGCAGAAAGTGTACCAACAAACTCCCCGTTTCATGTAGGAAGTGTGTTGACAAACTCCCCCTTAACATAAGCTCCCCCTTGAGTTATGCTCGTGAATGTCTTGATCTTTACAACTTGAGATCCTTGTGGTGTTGATGAGAGGTCAGCGGCAACTCGATCATTTTATGCTTTGAGTGCCTCCACTTCATGTCTTCATTCCAAAGCTTGTCATCGAACATGTTCTCCTCGCCTTTAGCATCTGCACATGCAAGAAAGCTAAACGCATAATGAGAACAACCGCTTGGAATATAGTTAACACTTAAACAAAAGACACATATGAGATCAAATCTCAATCAAACACCAACCGACAACAGTTTGAAAGTTTAGAAAATGTACAATTTTAATCCTTTAACTTTCAAAATGTGTTAACTTCGACCATTTATGAAGGTGCAATTGTTTTCCGGCTTATAATCAGGATTTTGGGTAGGATAGACTCGAGTTCCAACATCAGTCAATCAAAAATAAACTAGAAGCAAAATCTTTTTGGATTTTATAAAGTTTATATTAAAACACACCTAAAATCTTTTTGGAATTTTTCATTTTTCAAAAGTAAAGACGGAAAGCAATAAATAAATATATACAAAGATGCAGAAACGAAAGCAGTAAACACATATTTGCAGACATTCTTTTTGCGAGTTTTGAGGGTAAGAGAATCATATCAGTGTACGATCATGTCAAAACGCTCTTGTTGTTCAATTAATTAACATTATGATAAGCATCCTATAATGATTATCGGTATTGTTGTCCACTTAAGCTCAACTTATCAGATGTAATCATGGCACGGGGATACGTTAAGGTATGATTTATACTTACCGACCGGTGTTCATCCACATCACGACACATTCCCGTATCAAGGTATGCACGAGGGTTCATCTTACCGGTGAGTATACCGATTATCATCTGTTTGACCGTATATGATGTGAGATTCTCACTTATTTTGATTTGAAAACAAGCCCTATGTGATAGAATCACTTATTGATGAGGAACTTGATTTTCAGATGCATGAGGGCACAGGAGCAAGTCCGTGAACAGGTCAGGACTTTCGTACAGCAGAGAGACGAACTTGACTCCCGCAAAGAATCTGTGATATATTATCACTTATTTTGTTTGGACATGTGATTGTTGATCACTTATTGAGGTCGAATGCAGTATGTACACGTATGTATAGTATCATGGAAGATCTAGACTTGCGTCCCCGTAATTTTTCGGTAAAAGATACAACCATGATACCCAGATGATAAGCAGCATAAAGACCGAATATCTCAGAACCTCGGCAATCTCTCAAACGAAATTTCGGTACTAAGACCATATGCCAATGAATGGTTCCCACCTGGTCTTCAGTCGGATTTAAGTTTATATCACCCTGCACACTTTAAAATGATTGTGAGCCTACCGATACATCTTATATAGAGCTGCTTATCGTTTTTCATTTAAGCATTTCAGTTTAAAGAGGTTTGGACAGACCACTGATGTACTATCATTTTCTCTTTTGCGCGCCAGGAAACTCATTTTTGTTTTTCTATTGTTTTTGTGATTATAACATTTTTCGATGTTTTTTTTTTTTTTTTTGGATTTTCAAATTTGGATTTACTCCCCCTAAAATCAACAAACTAAGACAAATTTAAAACACAAAGATATTTACAAAAATGATTTTCCGATGTTGGTTAACTCATGTTTTACCTCAATGCCGTTTACCAAAATTAAGTTTTAATCAGAAATGATTTAGCGAATTTTGGAAAAAATCAGTTGGCATGTCGGTAAGCGGTGCGGACCATGACAACATTGTCTGGCCAAAGAGTGCTGAACGAGATAATAATTCACAAAGCAGCTTAAATATCGACAAGTATAGGAGAGATTAGAAATTTAAAACCGTATCCTGCAACTGCATCGTGCATTGCAAGGAATCTGAGCGCTCTCCCAAACTGGATATCCACCCGGTGTAGATTTCAAAGTCGATTTTGTAGCTACTGAAATCCCTTCACAACAACAAGATCAAAAACCTTTGGGTCCGCCTGGTCTTCCACATTGTACCAGCGAAGGTCTTTGTCTTTCTCTTTGAGAAGTAGTGTGCGGTTGTTCAATCCAAACCAAGGCATCCGCACACCCGGTTGGTTAGTACAACCAACACATTTTCTTCAATCACACCACGAAGAAATGTACACTGCACGTTTATTTTGTTGAGTTTGAACTTCAGACGTGCTGCAGGTGCGTACATTTTACGTGAATCTATCCCGGGGACCCGATTAAAGCCTTGAACAATCAAACGTATGGAATGATTTTCATTTTGTCGAAGTTATCAATTTCTTTCGACAGACAACTCTGTTTCCCCTTTCTTTTTCTCTCCATCAAAGGCAACAATTTCTTCTGTCGCCTATCTTGTGCAAGGACGCTCCACTATCAACAATCTTACGACTATCGAAAGTTCCTCCTGGAATATCCTACACACACTCACTCAAAGATTAGTTGGAGAGGGGGACCCAAGCCTTTGTGGACTTGGGTCGTCCTTGATCATCAAGGAAAGTGATTTCAATCACTTGATGATTTGGAAAAAGAACCTGTGGTGTTCCCCCTGATTGAATTACCTGCTTTTGCTTCCAAGCTGTTTGTCCTTTGCCAGTATTTGAATTTATTGTTTTAGCATTTACTGGTTTTACAGTTTCAGATTTTGCTTGTACAGGTTTTTCTTCTTTGACCTCTGATTTTAAGGCCTTTTCAATTACCTTTTGATTCTTTCGCTTTAACTTCTTTTCCCTTTCTTTCAAGACACGTGGGTCTTGTTTCGGGGAAACTGATCGTTTTCGGTAATCGATTTCTTGGGGAGCACTCGTTTTTTACTTCAGCTTTTGCACGTGTGGACAATATCTTACAATATGCCCAACTGTCCCGCATTCAAAACATGTTCTCCGCTCTACAAACTTCGGAGAAACATGTTGATGACCAGACGGAGAACCAGACAATGAACTTTGTGATCTAGACGTGCTTGGACCTAAATCACATCCGTTGGTGTGTTGGGTGTAGTTATTCTGATAATTTCGTTTTAAAATTCTAACTTGTTTTACAAAATCAACGTTAGATTTTTCCTGAAATGTTTCAAGTTTGTCTGAACCCGTGGATCCAACAAAGTTCATTTTCGGTTCTCGTTTCTTAACAGGAGCTCTTTTGTTTTGCACCTTTTGTTGCTGAACCTTTGGTTGTTCAGTCTTAGGCTGCTGAACTTTAGGTGCTTGAACATTCTTGTTCTGAGCCTTCTTTCCCTGTACCTTACCCTTTCCGGAGTTGACTTGTTGTTTTCGCTCAATTGGTAGTTTTTGGTTTCCGTATTGTTTTCTAACTTGTTCACACGGAATTGGATCACATTGAGTGACGGTAACTTTGCCACTTTTGTTCCCCAAAAACTTATCAGTGCATCCTTCAAAAATTTGCTCAATTAAATCTTGATTTACATTTTTAATTGGAAAATCTTTGTTAGAGTAGATTTTGCTATCTCCTTTGAGCGTGTACAACAAGTTATTCCCTTCACAGCTAGATACAAGGGACTCCATTGCTTTTGACATTTCAGTCTTACTCGGTTTCACTGGTGGATCACACAGGATGTGATTCTCGATTGGAATATCTGTTGTAACCGAGTTAGACTGTTGTTTCACAATTTCTTCAGATTCATCATCCGAAGAATCAGCATCCTCAACAATGGGAGGACTCTGTTCCTTAACACACGATGAATCTGTCACATTCTCAGATTCAGATTCAGATTCTGATTGTCCCGAGGATGATGTACCAGTTGTGAACCCGAGGCCTGCTGCAAAATCATCTAGATTGAGTGGCACAGTAGGTTCAAAACGGGGCATATCCTCGTCATCAGGCAATTTGGAGTAATTGTGATTCATTGGGGGAGGACATGATTTGAATCCAATACATTGTGTATCCCCCTTTTTCTTTTGAACGTCAATGATGTGATCCAATACATAGCGGGAATTGGAATAGCTTTCCAGTTTCTGCTTAATTGTCTCACATTCACATCGAGCTGTTGCCAACTCTACCATTTGCTTTTCAATTGTGTCAATAAGATTATTGTTAGCATGTTGTTTTCGCAAAACAGCCTTTTGTAATTCTGAAACATCATGTCTTAATGACGCAATTGTTGCTTTAAATTCCTTTTCATTTCTGGTTAAAAACAAGTTAGCTTCAGTTGCTTTAGAAAGATCTACAATCAATTCTTGATTGTGTTTGTATGTGATTTCAAACTGACTTTCCTTTTCAGCATATTTAACATTTAAACTATCACAATTTTCACAACTAACTACAGTGGGTTCATCGACACATACCTGACTTGATGAACTGTCGACATTAGCCATAAAGGCTGAATGGAGAGAAGACGAAGAGTAAGCCACTTGATCCACCAAAATAGATCTTCTTTCAGTTCCTGCTGCAGCTTCTTCCAAAAGTTCATCAATATCTGCATCGACTGACGCACTTGATGTCTCATCCACATGATCATTGCCTGAAGTGAAGGATTCTTCATCTGAGCTTCCACTATAACCAGAACTGTCTTCATCTTCAGAAGATTCATCACCATTAGTGGAAGATTCTCCACCACTGGCGTGCTTTAAATCCTTTACGACTTCAGCAAAACATGCTGTTCCATCTGGAGCATCATTTCCCAACTGAAGCGACCAATCACAACCTTCATCTACTTGAACCACAAGTGCCCGGTTGGCATTTGATGGCCCTGCTTGGCTTTGGTTGTTGACAGGTATCAACGTACGAACATTGTTCCTGTTCTGGTTCTGCTGGTTGCCTTGATTTCTGAAAGGATTTTGGTTTCCATGCTGAGCTGGTCTTGTGCATTCCCTTTTGAAATGACCCCGTTCACCACAGTTAAAGCACGTTACAGCTTGCTTGTCGAACCCATACTTGGTGTCTTTCTTGCTTTCCAAGTTGGTTCTCCCTGTCCTTTCCATAAACTCCTTTGCCCTTCGAATTACACTAGCAAGAGCCCATTTGATATCCATCATTTCAAACTCTTCTTTATCCACTTGCTGATAATCTTCATTGGTTAGATTGATATTCCCAATCTGACCTGCGATCAATCCACAATAAGCACTAACCAAGGTGTTCAACATCTCCATATGCTCCTTGGCTATTTCGACACTGACTTTGGAAAAGTTGGAAGTGTCTAATCTGACTGTGTTTGGATTGGAAGTGGCTTGAAAGTTTGAAGAGCTTCCATAAAACCCTTGCTGTTGCGGTTGTTGCTGCTGAGCTCTGCTTGGGTCTAAGAAAGGCGGTGGTGTGAATTGCTGAGCTGTCGGTTGCACATTCTGTTGTAGAGAAGAAGAATCTGGTCTTGAATACATCATCGTGTATGCTGAAGGATCAAACTGATTTGTTGTGGAAGGTCCGGTGTTTGAGATGAAGGCTGTTTGAAGCTTCGCATGTTGAGAGGCTGGTTTTTCTCCACTGATACCTCCTGCAATCCCATAGTACATCTCTGGATTTTGAGGAGTTAGTGTTCTTTTTGCCTTAAGCTTTTCTTCTACATCCTTGTTCTCCAATCTTTGAATTAACTCATAAACGGTGATTGTGTCTAGAACACCATTTTCTTTGAGAATTTCAAGATAACTGCTCCACTTTGCTGGTAAGCTATCAGCGAATCTCTTCACCATTTCTTGTGGAGTGGCAGTGACTCTGAAAGCAAACATCTCGCTCAACAAGTGATGGAACCTTGTAGATAAATCCGCCAAAGTCTCATTCTCCATACACGTGAATCCTTCAAACTCTTTCTTCAGTAATTCTTGCTTGATCTTTCTAGATTGAGCATTTCCTTCACATCGTAACGTGAGCATATCCCACAAGCTTTTAGTAGTCGTGCAGTAAACAAACTGGTGGTAAATGTCTCTGTGAAGAGCTTGTGTGAGAATCATGAATGCTTTCTTTTCTAACTCAAATTTCTTCTTATCATCATCAGACATAGTGCTGTAAGTTTCTGGATTAGATCCTGCAACTTCCAAATCATGATCAAATGCGGTGAAGAAGCACATCCATAGATCTTGACCTTGCCCCTGAACATAAGTTCTCAGCCTTTCTTTCCACCATCCCCAATCATTGATGTGATTTAGCTTTGGCGGTTTTGTGCTTGTACCAGTTTCACTGTCGTTCTGCATCATAGATTGAATGCTGCTGCTTTGATTTGTGACCAATGCCCATTGATTTGCAGTTATCATTGCAGCTTGAGGTGGGGCAATAGCCTGCATCCATGCAGTCTTGTTGAAATCTGACGCAGATTGCGTAGCTGATGATTGCGTAGCTAATGATTGTGGAGTCATAGTTGTTAGAGTCCACGCGGTTGGATCCCACTGACCGTTTGTTCCCATTAAAAAAATTAATATATTAAGTGAAAATTGATTTGAAAATTGAAACACAAGTTTTCCCTTTTTAAAACTTTAATTTTCACAAACTATGTTAATATCTCGAATGATAACCACCAGCCGAAGGATCCTTGATCGAAAGACCTGAAACACACAAACTTGTTAAACTTAAACAGACAAGAATCGAAGGAACAGAACTTGTTCGAAGGATCAACAGTGTTCGAAAGATCACTGTTGAGTTTCGAACAATGATTTCGAAAGATTCTCCAATCGTAGGATCCTTATCTTTCGAAAAAGAGCTGAAGATCGAAAGATATATGCTTCGAAAAGATTCCTTGGATCGAAGGATAAATCACAGACTTCGAAGGATGTTCGAAGGATGATTATCTATCGAACCTCCTTGATCGAAAGATGATCTTTCGACTTCGAAGGATATCCTTCGATCTGCACTGACACAGTTGACAAAAGAAGTGACAGGTTGGTGAAAAGGTGACAAGTTGGTAGAAACTTTCGGCAGAAAGTATGGCTCAGACCATACCTTTCACCAAAACAGATTTGAACAAATAAAATATTGCAGAAAAAAGGAAGGTTCTTATCCAGAAAACCGGTCACCGGAGTAAGCCGGAATTTGGCCGGAAATTACCAAACTTCTTAAAAACAAGTTTTTAAGTTACCCAACCCTTCCTTAAACACACCCGGTTAGTTTAGAACACGTTTTAACGTCTGGAAATGCGAGAAAAACAGTAAAAACGGGTGCTAAACCATGTGAGTTTTGGCCAAACACTCCAAAGTCTTGTATAAACTCGGTTTTTAACAAGGAAAAGAGCCACGGCTCTGATACCACTTGTAGGACCGAGTTTCGTGACCGAAACCGTGATTCGTGTGAGATCGGTTCAAGACGGGAGAGATTAGAGATGATAAACAAACAACTTTGTATTAATCCGGTAATAAAACATTACAAATCGGCCCGATTAACAAGCTAACCGAACCATACCAAAGGAGTACACATCCGGGGAGAGACCAAGTGGTGATCTCTCCCGGTGAGGTCTCAAACCTCCTAAAATCTCCTAGTGTTGCAAATGGCAAGGGTTTTCTATTTATAGTCACACCCCTTGTCTTGCAAACACACACGGTCAACCGAATAACCCTCTCGTTTGACCACTTCAAACGAGCGGGTCTATACACGTTCGATAGACCGTTTCACTAACTATTACAAATTCAGCGTAAAATAATAACTAATCAATTCGACAAGCATCGGACACAAAATCTGCATCAACAATGAGAGACAAGCCTGTTCAGGTTGGTATAAGTTGGCCTCTCGATATCAAGCGACTTACGACAGATATCGTAAATAGCTTCGTTATCAAGAAGGACTGAAACATCAGTGTGTTCGAGAAACGAGTGAGTCGAAAGCACAGAGTTGTATTGCTCAACAGCAGACGTATGATAAATAGTGAAACCGACTTTTGATTTCTTTTCGTAATCAACAGACAACCTCTCAAGAAGCAGAGAACCTAGACCAGATCCAGTTCTACCTCCTACAGTATGGAACACCAAAAACCCTTGTAAACCGGTACAATTATCAGCAAGATTGAATGATTGAGGATGAGTAATGTACCTTTTGTGCAAAGAAATTTGAACCTTTTTGTCACTCAGAAATCTTATATGTCTCATTTCATTCCTTTTTATTTGAAAGATGAAGCTTTGGATTTGAAAGTGAGAGAGAGTGGGATTGAAATTATGGTTTAAATTTTGAAAATTGAGTCAGAACTATATTTATTAGAGAGAGAGACACGTTTGAATTTTGAAAATGGAGCCAAAACTTATGCATTATTGAACGTGGCAGTGGTTTTGATGGGCAGTGGTTTGCCCTTTTCTTATGTGGGTCAGTGGTTTGATTGCAGATATTTGAATTTTAAATGTATTTTAAACCAAACTTTATGATGTCACTATGCACCATCTATGGCTGCCACCTCATCGTTGATGACATAAGAAAAGCATTGTTGGATGACGTGCTGTCGTGGTACACGTAAATTTAATCCAAATAACGACTAAAAGATAGTGGTAACTGGGTATCGAACTCTGGGAGTATGTGGAAAATGTGTTATTTGAAAGTGTATCTAACTTGACTAACTTAAATTAATTGTAAACAAAGTAAATTCAAGAGTTGGACTGATTGTTTGATTTTTAAAACTAAGACTACTAATTTAGTTGCAAAATGAGAATTTGGTTTGTAAATAATTTAGAAACAAATGACCATCCTAGAGTTCCGGTTTCAATTGACATTCATATTTTAATCCAACTAGAAAGAACCACATAGACATGGTTCATGTGTAGTTACTTGTTTGTGATAAAAGGGAACTAAATACTCGGATTCCTAGAACGCGAGGTTGTTACCCGATGATCAATTAATCAACATTCAACCCTTAACCTGCCCATGATATCTCGATTGCCAATGGCACCAAGAATGTATGATTTAGAATATGATTGAAATGTAAATCAACAAGTTACAAACAAATATCAACACACCATAATAAACCAACAACGATTACAAGTCTATTATTCTAGAAATAAGAACAAGAACATGAATGTCTCAAACAAACCTTCAATCTAGGATGATCACCATAGAGTTTAGCTACTCATTGCCTGAATTAACATCATCATACTTGTTCTAATGTATTTCATGATGATCACAACATACTATAATACTAGTATTTATAATTGTTCTAAAGCTGCAACCAAAGAAAACTAATAAATGCATGCACATCTTGCATTGGACATTAACTGCAATTATAATCAGATGAGAGCCAGTTGCAAATGTGAAAAGATGCCATCAAAAGTAGTTCAAGGGTGAAAACTTTGACTTTGTCCGTCAGTCTCCACCGTAATTTACGGTCTCCACCGTAAATTACGGTGGACTTCAAGTCGATACGGTGAAACACTCCTGAGTTACGGGAGGAAAACATGAATTTCAGGGCCACCGTAAATTACTGTGGCCACCGTAATTTACGGTGGAGCCCTGATTCTTGGGGTTTGTTTCTTCTTTCATTCCATGCACGACCCGTTCCTTTCCAAACCGTCCAAAGCAGCGTTTTATTCATTTTTAGCTCTCGAACTGTACCTGAACATAAGCATTTGTAGTTATCTAATTCAAGATAATTACACGATCAAATAAGGGATAAACTCGTCTTTTAACATCATAAAGGGTTGTCCTATGGACCGCCCGTCACATCCCCATACTTAACCATTGCTTGTCTCAAGTAACTCATCAAACCATTTTCAAAACAAGCGATCACATAAACCAAGCACAAACATGTAGTCCTTTTACTAACCCCTTTTTAACACCCAAAATAACGCACCCCTCGCTATGTCTCTCCTCTCGGCAACAAGTAATCACTAGCAAATGAGCTAGACACACAAAGGCTAACGGGCGGTTGCACAACTATAGGCTTGTACCTAAATCGATCCTCCTCCTAAACCGTGTCAAACATGAATGCAAATCAAAGGGACTTTTAAGGTTGTAACGTGGCTAGGTGTATAGGTAGGAAATGGAATATATATGAAGTAGCGAAAACTTAACCCGGTCTTTTTATCACAAAAAGAAACAAACAAACAACTATCAAACTTAACTATTATATACAAGATAACCAAACATCATTTCTTTTTCATTTTTTTATAGCTTTTTCTCCCCTTTTTTTCTTTTCTTTTCTTTTCTGATTTTTTTTTACATAGCAACATTCAACAAAACATCAAATAAGATTACATACTACTAAACAATTACTAACACTATAAGACCGGGTCAAATCGGGTAAATTTTTAGGTAACTAGCTAGGGGGAAACAAATGATAGGCTTTTAGGCACAAAATTGGGCAACTAAATGTCCAAACCCCCACCCCTCTCGCAACCATGCTCATATATATAATTTATGAGGTCCAACCCCCCAAATCCCACACTCACACACGCTAAAGACGAGGCTACCTAAATGCCCTTATCCTTTTCGCATTCATATCCAACTAAGGACTCAAATCGTATCAAGGCACAAGTTCTAATGCACCCCCACCCGTAGCCACTCTTATCAAAGATGATTTTTATTAATTAATATGTGTGGCTTCAACTCTCACCAAGAATAAAAAGGTATTAAGGGTTGCCGGTGCATCATTTGAGGTTAATCTAGGGTGTTCAAATTCTTACATTGTTTTGCTTGATTTAAAATTTTTCAAAAACCTCAAAAATTTCCCCCTATCCCCACACTTGGGATACATTGTCCCCAATGTATGGTTTTAGGAGGATTTGATCGCTAAATTATTCGACATCAACCAAAAGCTCAAAATCTCAAACCACAAATTTCTTTTTGGTATTTTTCATTTTATATTTGTTTTTTATGTTTTTCTTCTTTTAAGACATAACACCACCAACTCGCATCAACCCAAAACATCACATCAAACACTCAACACCACCCGACCATGAACATATCAAACTAAATAAATATTCACAAGATATACAAGGAAGGAACACGACCTGACTAGTAATAGCGTGGCTGCGGAGGCCCAAAAATAGAAGACATCATGTTATTCCATTCTCCAAAAGCAAATGAACCGCTACTACTCCCTCCTTGTTGCGGAGCTCCTTCTAGTTGGCGCGGGTCGATCCATTGTGAATGATGGAGCGGTGGGGTCGGATACGATATACTACCATCATAAGGTGGTAGAGACGCATAATCCACATGTTGTGGATCCACAACCACCGGCCGCCCGGCGTGCCAATATGTGTGCAGTCTTCTTGCTTGATCATCATGGTATCGATTATTCATTTCCAATTCATGGGAATACGCGTGTGTGCGATTCTAAGCCTCTTGTCGATCAAAGCTATGCTTCAAAGACCGCTCCATGCTTGCACTCATCATCGCGTGTTGTTCAAATAACGTCCGCTCCGAACCCGACCATGACTCAAAAACGAGTGCCGGAGGTCGTTGGTTCTCGATAACCTCTTGCATCGTGCCATCATAAGCCCAATTCGGCTCATAGGAACGCTCCGTGTAATCATAAAATGCACCACCATAACCCCTACCTAGGCCTCCTTGGCCTACATTCACATTCTCACCACCATGCGTGTAACACCTCGAAAATATAAAACCCTTAAACTGGAATTAGTAAGGTTTAAATAAACGAGAATTAACTAACTAGGAATTTTAACCTAATTAGTTATAAGTCTAGAAATAACCTAAAGTAGAGTTAAAATTAACTAAAATCAATGTTGAACAAAGTGGAGGGGTTTAAGTTGTCAAAATTGAAAGTTTAATTCTAATAAACAAATAAAACAATACACTTAACACCCCACTTTGAAGTCGACCAGGGGCGACACCCAGCTTCAATCAAACCTAGAATTCTACTAAAATCCACAAATTGAAGGAGCAAATCTGGTCCAAACGAAAATCCGAGCATAGAATCGTGATCCTCATCACAAGAGGATTACAAGGTATGTAAAATTTAAGGATTTCTCTCAACTTGAAATTTTCATGAATTGGGAAAAATCTGGAATTAAGGTTGCATGTGTATGTTATGATGATTGTGGAACAACTATAGTGTCTAAGGACAAACCCTAGATCAATAGAAGTTGAAATCATAAGAAATTTTAGGTGAATCTATAATCACCATGGTAGGTGATTAGTGGGTCATGTGTATTTTGATGAACACTAGAAAGTAGATTGTTAATCTAGTATAATTTAGCAATCTAGAAGTGATTTCAGCAATTAGAAGCTAACATTCATGTAAATTGGTTGATTTATATGAAAATAGGGTTAAATGATAAACTAAAGATGTGATGTTTAATCATGTAAAAATCTGCTTATGAAGTGTTTGTTGAAATGCCTCTATGAAAGTTTAAAAACAAAAATTTCGAGTTTAAACGCATAATCACGATATTCGGTGTATTATGCGAATTATGATTTGAAGAGAGTTCTAAACATGTCTTGAATTGAACTCTATAGGACAAGATACCGGAACGTCGAGTGGACAAGCCGGTGGTGACTCACGGTTGAAGGGCGTGCGCTAAGGTATGTAACTTGACCCGTTACATTTATTAGGCTTGATGATTCTAATGCATAATTGATTAAGAGTTGTTTTGAATTACGCGATGAAGTTGTTATATTGATTGATTGATTAAATTCGGTTGGTACTCGTTGGTAGTCGTCATAGAAGGGGATTCCGTAGACGAGCCAAACGGGTCAAATAATCAAGTAAAACATGATTAATGCTTCGGAATATGATAGATTGTTCCTTGATATAGGTTGATAAATAACATGTTTGAATTGTTAAAATTTGATGTAGTGGTTTGTTAGAAAAGTAAATTCCAAGAGTTGGGTTTTAGTGAAATGAACCAAAAACAAACAAGACATGGATTTCCAGGTACTACCGTAAATTACGGTAGTACCGTAATTTACGGTGAAGGCAGATATGTTACGGTGTGGATCTCCTGTTTTACGGTGATCAAACAATTCCAGGACTCACCGTAAATTACGGTGATACCGTAATTTACGGTGGACTCAGAATAGCTTTTATATTTCTTGATTATTTCCAATGTGATGTTAAACTTTGTGATTACATTATATAACAACGTTAAAACTAATGTTTTTTTAACGATTTTGATCCTAGGTAAATTGGTGGATCGTACGGGTGGCGATCAAGTGATTAGCGAAGAACCGAACACTACATTTTGAAGCTTCCGCAAATGTTTTTATCATACTTAGATTTTGTTCATGGGTTATAAACAATTAGTTTAAACAAATGTTTCAATTTCCAACCTAGTCATTAGATGACTAAGGTTTATGTCAAATGTTAAACTTATGTTAATCTACTATCTTTTGGTATAAATTAGTGATTTATTCAAGCAAAAAAAATTAGGGTGTTACAAGTTGGTAATCAGAGCTCAAGGTTGTCAATAAGTGTTCGGTTCAAGCTTGATCGATCGTCCGGTAAGAACTAACTTATTTTATTAATAAATTATGTACTACGTAGAGAACAAGAAATAAACAAATATGCATGAAAATGAAAAGAGTGTGTAAGCTCACTCAAAAACAAGAAATGCACGAAACAAGAATGGTTAAATCAAGTTACGAACTTGATTGAACTGAAACAAGAATGGTTAAATCAAGTTACGAACTTGATTAAATTGAAACAAGAATGATTAAATCAAGTTATGAACTTGATTAAATCAAAACAAGTAAAGCATGTGTTATAAATGGAATGTTTAACAAACTATGTAAACATTTCAGAAATAAAGATGGCTGATGGAGGTAATGATAATGTGGTGCCAAGAGTCACCGGGCAAATGAAGGAAGTGATTGCCGAAGAGGTTGGAAAGGCGATCGAAAACAGCTTGTCGGGCTTTATTGATAAAATTCAAAACACAGTTTTATCAATAATAGAAGAGAGAATCAAGAAATTGGAAGACGATTCCAATTCAGCAAAGGAAAAGCATGGTGGACGAAAGCCTTGTTCATACAAGGAATTCATGGCCTGTAAACCACCAATATATAATGGGGAGGTTGATCCAATTGTGTGCCAACGATGGCTAAGTGATATTGAAGGAGTATTCGAGAGAACTCATTGTGATGAAAATGACTACGTAGCTTATGGTACGGGTCAACTAAGAGGTCAAGCAAAGGACTGGTGGGATAACAAAAAGAAGGAGATTGGAAGTGAAGCGGCTAAGGCCATGACATGGGAGGAGTTTAAGACGCCGTTTCTTAAACACCATAGTCCCAAAGCGGTCATAAATAGAATCAAGGAAGAGTTCATGCAACTCATACATAAGGGTGAATCCATAGACAAGATCACGGGGATGTTTATGGACAAGATAAAGTTCTGTGATGATTTGGTGACAAATGAAGAACAAAAGGTCTATTACTACCATAACATGTTAAGCGCGGAGTATAGAGAGTTCATAACCCCTTCAAAATACGAGACCCTTACCGAGATTGTCAATGCTGCTCGGGAAAGGGAGATCGAACTGAAGAAGAGCATAGAACGGGGTGAACGAAGGGCACAAGATGTGAATCCAAGCCCTACTAAGAAGGCACGAACAAACGAAAGCGCAAAGAAATCTGATATGAAAGGCGGGTCGCCAAGTTGTAGAATCTGCGGGAAGGGTCATAAAGGCGAATGTCGTTACAAGGATAAGCCTTGCCCCATATGCAAGAAAACGGGACATATGGCTATATCATGCCCGGAGAAAGTGACGGTTTGTTACAACTGTTATCGAACGGGTCACAAGAAGTCGGAATGCCCGGAACTGGTTGAAAAGAAGGATGGGCAAGAATCGAAAGGTGAAGCCCCGAAAGCAAAGGCAAGATCTTTTCAACTAACTGCCGCAGAAGCAAAGGTTGAACCTGACGTGGTCTCAGGTATATTTGCTGTAAATTCAATTCCCGCACACGTGTTATTTGATACGGATGCGAATAAATCCTTTGTTTCATATGGACTTATTCGACATCCTTCATTTAGTCTAACAAAATTACCTGTGCCTTTAGAAGTAGAGATAGGTAATAACAAAAGCTTTATTGTTTGTGATGTATGTGAAAAATTGTAAACTGAGCATCGACGATGAAGAATATTCGATAAATTTAATCCCTATGTCGATGGGAGAATTTCAAGTAGTCGTTGGGATGGATTGGCTATCTCGACACCATGCAAAGGTCGTGTGCTTCCGTAAAGAGATAAAACTAACATCTCCGAGCGGGAAACACGTCACCATTTATGGCGAAAAAGGAGGCAACCCCATAGTATGCTCAATGTTGAAAGCTCACAAGCTAATGAAGCGAGGATGCAAGGCATTCATGATATACGCAAATGAGCCCGAGAAAGAATCACGAAAGATTGAAGATGTACCAGTAGTACGAGATTATGAAGATGTTTTTCCGGAAGATTTACCGGGGATACCGCCTGAACGGGAAGTAGAGTTCGGGATTGAATTGATTCCGGGCGCGAAACCCGTAGCAAAAGCCCCGTACCGACTTGCACCGTCGGAATTACAAGAGTTGATGTCCCAAATCCAAGATCTGCTTGACAAGGGATTCATAAGGCCGAGTGTGTCTCCTTGGGGCGCACCGGTATTGTTCGTGAGAAAGAAAGACGGGAGCATGCGCATGTGTATTGATTACCGGGAGTTAAACAAACTCACAGTAAAGAACCGATACCCGCTCCCGAGGATAGATGATTTATTCGACCAACTACAAGGGGCGAACTGGTTTTCCAAAATTGACCTTAGATCGGGGTATCACCAACTAAAGGTCAAAGAAGAAGATGTGCCGAAGACGGCTTTCCGCACGAGATACGGACATTACGAATTCCTCGTGATGTCATTTGGGCTAACAAACGCACCCGCGGCTTTCATGGACCTCATGAACCGGGTTTGCAAGCCAATGTTGGATAAGTCGGTCATCGTGTTTATCGATAATATCTTGGTGTACTCGAGAAGTGAAGCTGAACACGCACACCACTTACAAGAAGTGTTAGAGACACTTAGGCGAGAGAAGTTATATGCAAAATTCTCTAAATGTGCCTTTTAGTTACGAGAGGTTCAATTTTTAGGCCATGTCATAAATGCCGACGGAGTATTGGTGGATCCGTCAAAGATAGAGGCTGTGTCAAAATGGAAACCCCCGAAGAACCCTTCAGAAATTAGAAGCTTTTTGGGGCTTGCAGGGTACTATAGGAGATTCATTCAAGATTTCTCCAAGATTGCGTCGCCGCTAACAAAGCTAACCCAAAAGAAAGCAAAGTTTATTTGGGGAATCGATCAAGAAAAAACGTTTCAAACGCTAAAAGAAAAGCTAACTCAAGCTCCGGTACTGACATTGCCGGACGGAGTCGAAGACATGGTGGTTTATTCGGATGCTTCATTATCGGGGCTCGGTTGCGTGTTGATGCAACGGGGCAAGGTAATAGCCTATGCCTCGAGACAATTGAAGATACACGAGAAGAAATATCCCACGCACGATCTCGAGTTGGCAGCGGTGGTATTCGCATTAAAAATATGGAGGCATTACTTGTATGGGGTAAAGTGCACCATATTCACCGACCACAAGAGCTTGAAATACTTCTTCGATCAGAAGGAGTTAAATATGCGACAGAGGCGTTGGCTGGAAACTGTGAAAGACTATGATTGTGAGATACATTATCACCCCGGAAAAGCAAATGTGGTAGCGGACGCTTTGAGCAGAAAAGCGGATTATGTCCCGATACGAGTAAGATCGATGCAACTTGTGGTAACCTCGGGTATAATTGAACGTATTCGAGAGGCGCAATTAAAAGCAGTAAAAGAAGAGAATTGGAAGAAAGAAAGAATAATTGGTCAGTTGAAAGATTTGTCGGATGGGAATCACGGGTTAAAGACTCGATCCGGAAGGATATGGGTCCCACATACCTGTGGAGTAAAGGCGCTTCTACTTGATGAAGCTCATAAATCCCGTTATTCAATTCATCCAGGTGCGACCAAGATGTACAATGATTTGAAACAAAATTATTATTGGCCCGGAATGAAGAGAGATGTGGCGAAGTATGTGGAAAAATGCTTGACATGTTTACAAGTCAAGGCGGAGCATCAGAAACCCTACGGCAAACTTCAACCGTTAGAAATTCCGGTTTGGAAATGGGAACATATTACAATGGACCTGTTAACCAAACTGCCTAAGACGAATCGGGGTTTTGATGCCATATGGGTAATGGTGGATAGATTGACGAAAAGTGCTCACTTCATTCCGATTCGTGAGACTTATACGTCAGAAAAGATGTCGGAAGTTTATACCAATGAAATAATAGCCCGTCATGGGGTGCCGGTGTCCATCGTGTCTGATAGGGATACCCGGTTTACTTCGAATTTCTGGCGAGATTTCCAAGAGCAAATGGGAACCAAATTGTTCATTAGCACCACGTACCATCCTCAAACGGATGGGCAAAGTGAAAGAACGATACAAACATTGGGAGACATGCTACGGGCGTGTATAATCGACTTTGGAGGCAGTTGGGATGTTCATCTACCGTTAGTAGAGTTTTCGTATAACAACAGTTACCAATCTAGTATTAAGATGGCACCGTACGAAATGCTTTACGGTAGGAAGTGTCGAACTCCGGTATATTGGGGTGAAGTGGGTCCACGTGAACTCGCCCACCAAGATATAGTACGAGCCACGAATGAAAAGATCGATAAAGTTCGGGCACATTTGAAAGCGGCTCAAGACAGGCAAAAAGCGTATGTTGATAAAAGGAAAAGGCCAATCGAATTCCAAGTCGGTGACATGGTCATGCTAAAAGTTTCCCCATGGAAGGACGTTATTAGATTTAGAAAAAGGGGGAAACTAAGCCCAAGGTTTATCGGGCCATTTAAAATTATCGGAAGAGTTGGCAAGGTAGCTTACCGTCTTGAATTACCGGAGGAGCTAAGTGGAATCCATGGCACGTTTCACGTGTCACAATTAAGAAAGTGCCTAGCAGACGAAACGACCTATATCCATTACGATGATATCGAAGTGGATAATAGTCTAAATTATGCGGTGAGACCGGTGGAGATTTTAAATAGAAAGGTCAAATATTTACGAAATAAACAAATTGACCAAGTTAAAGTCAAATGGGAGCATAGGAAAGGTTCGGACACTACATGGGAGTCCGAAGAGGAGATGCGACGTCTTCACCCTACTTTATTTGGTACGTATTACGGTTTCGGGGACGAAACTCTTTTTAAGGGGGGTGGACTTGTAACACCCCGAAAATATAAAACCCTTAAACTGGAATTAGTAAGGTTTAAATAAACGAGAATTAACTAACTAGGAATTTTAACCTAATTAGTTATAAGTCTAGAAATAACCTAAAGTAGAGTTAAAATTAACTAAAATCAATGTTGAACAAAGTGGAGGGGTTTAAGTTGTCAAAATTGAAAGTTTAATTCTAATAAACAAATAAAACAATACACTTAACACCCCACTTTGAAGCCTGGTCGACCAGAACATCAGGGGCGACACCCACCTTCAATCAAACCTAGAATTCTACTAAAATCCACAAATTGAAGGAGCAAATCTGGTCCAAACGAAAATTCGAGCATAGAATCGTGATCCTCATCACAAGAGGATTACAAGGTATGTAAAATTTAAGGATTTCTCTCAACTTGAAATTTTCATGAATTGGGAAAAATCTGGAATTAAGGTTGCATGTGTATGTTATGATGATTGTGGAACAACTATAGTGTCTAAGGACAAACCCTAGATCAATAGAAGTTGAAATCATAAGAAATTTTAGGTGAATCTATAATCACCATGGTAGGTGATTAGTGGGTCATGTGTATTTTGATGAACACTAGAAAGTAGATTGTTAATCTAGTATAATTTAGCAATCTAGAAGTGATTTCAGCAATTAGAAGCTAACATTCATGTAAATTGGTTGATTTATATGAAAATAGGGTTAAATGATAAACTAAAGATGTGATGTTTAATCATGTAAAAATCTGCTTATGAAGTGTTTGTTGAAATGCCTCTATGAAAGTTTAAAAACAGAAATTTCGAGTTTAAACGCATAATCACGATATTCGGTGTATTATGCGAATTATGATTTGAAGAGAGTTCTAAACATGTCTTGAATTGAACTCTATAGGACAAGATACCGGAACGTCAAGTGGACAAGCCGGTGGTGACTCACGGTTGAAGGGCGTGCGCTAAGGTATGTAACTTGACCCGTTACATTTATTAGGCTTGATGATTCTAATGCATAATTGATTAAGAGTTGTTTTGAATTACGCGATGAAGTTGTTATATTGATTGATTGATTAAATTCGGTTGGTACTCGTTGGTAGTCGTCATAGAAGGGGATTCCGTAGACGAGCCAAACGGGTCAAATAATCAAGTAAAACATGATTAATGCTTCGGAATATGATAGATTGTTCCTTGATATAGGTTGATAAATAACATGTTTGAATTGTTAAAATTTGATGTAGTGGTTTGTTAGAAAAGTAAATTCCAAGAGTTGGGTTTTAGTGAAATGAACCAAAAACAAACAAGACATGGATTTCCAGGTACTACCGTAAATTACGGTAGTACCGTAATTTACGGTGAAGGCAGATATGTTACGGTGTGGATCTCCTGTTTTACGGTGATCAAACAATTCCAGGACTCACCGTAAATTACGGTGATACCGTAATTTACGGTAGACTCAGAATAGCTTTTATATTTCTTGATTATTTCCAATGTGATGTTAAACTTTGTGATTACATTATATAACAACGTTAAAACTAATGTTTTTTTAACGATTTTGATCCTAGGTAAATTGGTGGATCGTACGGGTGGCGATCAAGTGATTAGCGAAGAACCGAACACTACATTTTGAAGCTTCCGCAAATGTTTTTATCATACTTAGATTTTGTTCATGGGTTATAAACAATTAGTTTAAACAAATGTTTCAATTTCCAACCTAGTCATTAGATGACTAAGGTTTATGTCAAATGTTAAACTTATGTTAATCTACTATATTTTGGTATAAATTAGTGATTTATTCAAGCAAAAAAAATTAGGGTGTTACAAGTTGGTAATCAGAGCTCAAGGTTGTCAATAAGTGTTCGGTTCAAGCTTGATCGATCGTCCGGTAAGAACTAACTTATTTTATTAATAAATTATGTACTACGTAGAGAACAAGAAATAAACAAATATGCATGAAAATGAAAAGAGTGTGTAAGCTCACTCAAAAACAAGAAATGCACGAAACAAGAATGGTTAAATCAAGTTACGAACTTGATTGAACTGAAACAAGAATGGTTAAATCAAGTTACGAACTTGATTAAATTGAAACAAGAATGATTAAATCAAGTTATGAACTTGATTAAATCAAAACAAGTAAAGCATGTGTTATAAATGGAATGTTTAACAAACTATGTAAACATTTCAGAAATAAAGATGGCTGATGGAGGTAATGATAATGTGGTGCCAAGAGTCACCGGGCAAATGAAGGAAGTGATTGCCGAAGAGGTTGGAAAGGCGATCGAAAACAGCTTGTCGGGCTTTATTGATAAAATTCAAAACACAGTTTTATCAATAATAGAAGAGAGAATCAAGAAATTGGAAGACGATTCCAATTCAGCAAAGGAAAAGCATGGTGGACGAAAGCCTTGTTCATACAAGGAATTCATGGCCTGTAAACCACCAATATATAATGGGGAGGTTGATCCAATTGTGTGCCAACGATGGCTAAGTGATATTGAAGGAGTATTCGAGAGAACTCATTGTGATGAAAATGACTACGTAGCTTATGGTACGGGTCAACTAAGAGGTCAAGCAAAGGACTGGTGGGATAACAAAAAGAAGGAGATTGGAAGTGAAGCGGCTAAGGCCATGACATGGGAGGAGTTTAAGACGCCGTTTCTTAAACACCATAGTCCCAAAGCGGTCATAAATAGAATCAAGGAAGAGTTCATGCAACTCAGACATAAGGGTGAATCCATAGACAAGATCACGGGGATGTTTATGGACAAGATAAAGTTCTGTGATGATTTGGTGACAAATGAAGAACAAAAGGTCTATTACTACCATAACATGTTAAGCGCGGAGTATAGAGAGTTCATAACCCCTTCAAAATACGAGACCCTTACCGAGATTGTCAATGCTGCTCGGGAAAGGGAGATCGAACTGAAGAAGAGCATAGAACGGGGTGAACGAAGGGCACAAGATGTGAATCCAAGCCCTACTAAGAAGGCACGAACAAACGAAAGCGCAAAGAAATCTGATATGAAAGGCGGGTCGCCAAGTTGTAGAATCTGCGGGAAGGGTCATAAAGGCGAATGTCGTTACAAGGATAAGCCTTGCCCCATATGCAAGAAAACGGGACATATGGCTATATCATGCCCGGAGAAAGTGACGGTTTGTTACAACTGTTATCGAACGGGTCACAAGAAGTCGGAATACCCGGAACTGGTTGAAAAGAAGGATGGGCAAGAATCGAAAGGTGAAGCCCCGAAAGCAAAGGCAAGATCTTTTCAACTAACTGCCGCAGAAGCAAAGGTTGAACCTGACGTGGTCTCAGGTATATTTGCTGTAAATTCAATTCCCGCACACGTGTTATTTGATACGGATGCGAATAAATCCTTTGTTTCATATGGACTTATTCGACATCCTTCATTTATTCTAACAAAATTACCTGTGCCTTTAGAAGTAGAGATAGGTAATAACAAAAGCTTTATTGTTTGTGATGTATGTGAAAAATTGTAAACGGAGCATCGACGATGAAGAATATTCGATAAATTTAATCCCTATGTCGATGGGAGAATTTCAAGTAGTCGTTGGGATGGATTGGCTATCTCGACACCATGCAAAGGTCGTGTGCTTCCGTAAAGAGATAAAACTAACATCTCCGAGCGGGAAACACGTCACCATTTATGGCGAAAAAGGAGGCAACCCCATAGTATGCTCAATGTTGAAAGCTCACAAGCTAATGAAGCGAGGATGCAAGGCATTCATGATATACGCAAATGAGCCCGAGAAAGAATCACGAAAGATTGAAGATGTACCAGTAGTACGAGATTATGAAGATGTTTTTCCGGAAGATTTACCGGGGATACCGCCTGAACGGGAAGTAGAGTTCGGGATTGAATTGATTCCGGGCGCGAAACCCGTAGCAAAAGCCCCGTACCGACTTGCACCGTCGGAATTACAAGAGTTGATGTCCCAAATCCAAGATCTGCTTGACAAGGGATTCATAAGGCCGAGTGTGTCTCCTTGGGGCGCACCGGTATTGTTCGTGAGAAAGAAAGACGGGAGCATGCGCATGTGTATTGATTACCGGGAGTTAAACAAACTCACAGTAAAGAACCGATACCCGCTCCCGAGGATAGATGATTTATTCGACCAACTACAAGGGGCGAACTGGTTTTCCAAAATTGACCTTAGATCGGGGTATCACCAACTAAAGGTCAAAGAAGAAGATGTGCCGAAGACGGCTTTCCGCACGAGATACGGACATTACGAATTCCTCGTGATGTCATTTGGGCTAACAAACGCACCCGCGGCTTTCATGGACCTCATGAACCGGGTTTGCAAGCCAATGTTGGATAAGTCGGTCATCGTGTTTATCGATAATATCTTGGTGTACTCGAGAAGTGAAGCTGAACACGCACACCACTTACAAGAAGTGTTAGAGACACTTAGGCGAGAGAAGTTATATGCAAAATTCTCTAAATGTGCCTTTTAGTTACGAGAGGTTCAATTTTTAGGCCATGTCATAAATGCCGACGGAGTATTGGTGGATCCGTCAAAGATAGAGGCTGTGTCAAAATGGAAACCCCCGAAGAACCCTTCAGAAATTAGAAGCTTTTTGGGGCTTGCAGGGTACTATAGGAGATTCATTCAAGATTTCTCCAAGATTGCGTCGCCGCTAACAAAGCTAACCCAAAAGAAAGCAAAGTTTATTTGGGGAATCGATCAAGAAAAAGCGTTTCAAACGCTAAAAGAAAAGCTAACTCAAGCTCCGGTACTGACATTGCCGGACGGAGTCGAAGACATGGTGGTTTATTCGGATGCTTCATTATCGGGGCTCGGTTGCGTGTTGATGCAACGGGGCACGGTAATAGCCTATGCCTCGAGACAATTGAAGATACACGAGAAGAAATATCCCACGCACGATCTCGAGTTGGCAGCGGTGGTATTCGCATTAAAAATATGGAGGCATTACTTGTATGGGGTAAAGTGCACCATATTCACCGACCACAAGAGCTTGAAATACTTCTTCGATCAGAAGGAGTTAAATATGCGACAGAGGCGTTGGCTGGAAACTGTGAAAGACTATGATTGTGAGATACATTATCACCCCGGAAAAGCAAATATGGTAGCGGACGCTTTGAGCAGAAAAGCGGATTATGTCCCGATACGAGTAAGATCGATGCAACTTGTGGTAACCTCGGGTATAATTGAACGTATTCGAGAGGCGCAATTAGAAGCAGTAAAAGAAGAGAATTGGAAGAAAGAAAGAATAATTGGTCAGTTGAAAGATTTGTCGGATGGGAATCACGGGTTAAAGACTCGATCCGGAAGGATATGGGTCCCACATACCTGTGGAGTAAAGGCGCTTCTACTTGATGAAGCTCATAAATCCCGTTATTCAATTCATCCAGGTGCGACCAAGATGTACAATGATTTGAAACAAAATTATTATTGGCCCGGAATGAAGAGAGATGTGGCGAAGTATGTGGAAAAATGCTTGACATGTTTACAAGTCAAGGCGGAGCATCAGAAACCCTACGGCAAACTTCAACCGTTAGAAATTCCGGTTTGGAAATGGGAACATATTACAATGGACCTGTTAACCAAACTGCCTAATACGAATCGGGGTTTTGATGCCATATGGGTAATGGTGGATAGATTGACGAAAAGTGCTCACTTCATTCCGATTCGTGAGACTTATACGTCAGAAAAGATGTCGGAAGTTTATACCAATGAAATAATAGCCCGTCATGGGGTGCCGGTGTCCATCGTGTCTGATAGGGATACCCGGTTTACGTCGAATTTCTGGCGAGATTTCCAAGAGCAAATGGGAACCAAATTGTTCATTAGCACCACGTACCATCCTCAAACGGATGGGCAAAGTGAAAGAACGATACAAACATTGGGAGACATGCTACGGGCGTGTATAATCGACTTTGGAGGCAGTTGGGATGTTCATCTACCGTTAGTAGAGTTTTCGTATAACAACAGTTACCAATCTAGTATTAAGATGGCACCGTACGAAATGCTTTACGGTAGGAAGTGTCGAACTCCGGTATATTGGGGTGAAGTGGGTCCACGTGAACTCGCCCACCAAGATATAGTACGAGCCACGAATGAAAAGATCGATAAAGTTCGGGCACATTTGAAAGCGGCTCAAGACAGGCAAAAAGCGTATGTTGATAAAAGGAAAAGGCCAATCGAATTCCAAGTCGGTGACATGGTCATGCTAAAAGTTTCCCCATGGAAGGGCGTTATTAGATTTAGAAAAAGGGGGAAACTAAGCCCAAGGTTTATCGGGCCATTTAAAATTATCGGAAGAGTTGGCAAGGTAGCTTACCGTCTTGAATTACCGGAGGAGCTAAGTGGAATCCATGGCACGTTTCACGTGTCACAATTAAGAAAGTGCCTAGCAGACGAAACGACCTATATCCATTACGATGATATCGAAGTGGATAATAGTCTAAATTATGCGGTGAGACCGGTGGAGATTTTAAATAGAAAGGTCAAATATTTACGAAATAAACAAATTGACCAAGTTAAAGTCAAATGGGAGCATAGGAAAGGTTCGGACACTACATGGGAGTCCGAAGAGGAGATGCGACGTCTTCACCCTACTTTATTTGGTACGTATTACGGTTTCGGGGACGAAACTCTTTTTAAGGGGGGTGGACTTGTAACACCCCGAAAATATAAAACCCTTAAACTGGAATTAGTAAGGTTTAAATAAACGAGAATTAACTAACTAGGAATTTTAACCTAATTAGTTATAAGTCTAGAAATAACCTAAAGTAGAGTTAAAATTAACTAAAATCAATGTTGAACAAAGTGGAGGGGTTTAAGTTGTCAAAATTGAAAGTTTAATTCTAATAAACAAATAAAACAATACACTTAACACCCCACTTTGAAGCCTGGTCGACCAGAACATCAGGGGCGACACCCACCTTCAATCAAACCTAGAATTCTACTAAAATCCACAAATTGAAGGAGCAAATCTGGTCCAAATGAAAATTCGAGCATAGAATCGTGATCCTCATCACAAGAGGATTACAAGGTATGTAAAATTTAAGGATTTCTCTCAACTTGAAATTTTCATGAATTGGGAAAAATCTGGAATTAAGGTTGCATGTGTATGTTATGATGATTGTGGAACAACTATAGTGTCTAAGGACAAACCCTAGATCAATAGAAGTTGAAATCATAAGAAATTTTAGGTGAATCTATAATCACCATGGTAGGTGATTAGTGGGTCATGTGTATTTTGATGAACACTAGAAAGTAGATTGTTAATCTAGTATAATTTAGCAATCTAGAAGTGATTTCAGCAATTAGAAGCTAACATTCATGTAAATTGGTTGATTTATATGAAAATAGGGTTAAATGATAAACTAAAGATGTGATGTTTAATCATGTAAAAATCTGCTTATGAAGTGTTTGTTGAAATGCCTCTATGAAAGTTTAAAAACAGAAATTTCGAGTTTAAACGCATAATCACGATATTCGGTGTATTATGCGGATTATGATTTGAAGAGAGTTCTAAACATGTCTTGAATTGAACTCTATAGGACAAGATACCGGAACGTCGAGTGGACAAGTCGGTGGTGACTCACGGTTGAAGGGCGTGCGCTAAGGTATGTAACTTGACTCGTTACATTTATTAGGCTTGATGATTCTAATGCATAATTGATTAAGAGTTGTTTTGAATTACGCGATGAAGTTGTTATATTGATTGATTGATTAAATTCGGTTGGTACTCGTTGGTAGTCGTCATAGAAGGGGATTTCGTAGACGAGCCAAACGGGTCAAATAATCAAGTAAAACATGATTAATGCTTCGGAATATGATAGATTGTTCCTTGATATAGGTTGATAAATAACATGTTTGAATTGTTCAAATTTGATGTAGTGGTTTGTTAGAAAAGTAAATTCCAAGAGTTGGGTTTTAGTGAAATGAACCAAAAAAAAACAAGACATGGATTTCCAGGTACTACCGTAAATTACGGTAGTACCGTAATTTACGGTGAAGGCAGATATGTTACGGTGTGGATCACCTGTTTTACGGTGATCAAACAATTCCAGGACTCACCGTAAATTACGGTGATACCGTAATTTACGGTGGACTCAGAATAGCTTTTATATTTCTTGATTATTTCCAATGTGATGTTAAACTTTGTGATTACATTATATAACAACGTTAAAACTAATGTTTTTTTAACGATTTTGATCCTAGGTAAATTGGTGGATCGTACGGGTGGCGATCAAGTGATTAGCGAAGAACCGAACACTACATTTTGAAGCTTCCGCAAATGTTTTTATCATACTTAGATTTTGTTCATGGGTTGTAAACAATTAGTTTAAACAAATGTTTCAATTTCCAACCTAGTCATTAGATGACTAAGGTTTATGTCAAATGTTAAACTTATGTTAATCTACTATCTTTTGTTATAAATTAGTGATTTATTCAAGCAAAAAAATTTAGGGTGTTACAATGCGGTTCATCCACATAATCATCATCCCCACTCGGGGCTTCCTCCTCACTCTCCGGATCATCTTCTTCGCCCGGTAGAAGGCTGATGCTCTCCATCTCTGCCCCTCCGACTTGAGCTTATGATACCTTTCCGACTGCGTGTAAGTCCAACCAATCCCCATCTTCTGTAAAGTAAAAGGCTGATGCCTTTTCCCTGCCCCTTTATCCTCTGACGTGATTGCCTTTTGCTGCTTCATCAATCCCGTGATAATGCAACAATACGGGATAATATCTCTCCCCAACTTGTTTCGGCAAATCCAGAGGTGGTTCATGATCAAATATCGGATTGGAAAACGCGGAGACCCATTGAGTAACGAATAGAGGACATGTACTTCCGGGTACCTCACTTGCTCCTTGTCCCCTCTTCGTGGAATGATATTTGTAATGCAAATCGCGAGCAACAACTTCGCTTCTATCCTCAAGTTCCTCCGGTATAAAATGCCACTATAAGTACCGGGCAAAAACAATGCTGCTAGCATATCATTCCATCTTACATGTTTCTCCGGCTTGAGTAACAAATCATCAAGGGTAGGAATCATATAATCACGAGCGTGTAAACTGTCATACTTCCCCAATTTCTTTAGCGTGTCAAACGACATCTCTACCGGAATTCCATTCACCTCACCCGTTAACTTCATTTGTGATGTCTTTTCATATGTGTTGCACTTGAGGGTTGCCATCCATTCTTGAATTTCGGTCATGAACAAGTTCTTGTTATCCTTATCATAGCAACTGAGCGCCGACTCCCATCCTAAGGCGTGAAATCGGTCAAACACGCCAAACGGCCCAAACTCGACTTCACGATCTTCCCTCTCGCAAATAAATGCGGTAGCCCTGTTCTTTAACCGGTTCATACTGTCGTGAAAAAGTGTTGGTTGCCAATGCTCCGGTTGGTCATTCAATGGACCCGACTCCCATCTTGGCTTTTCAGCCGCGTCCAACTCCATTTCTTCATCCTCGCTTTCACTTTCATCAACTCGACCCAAATATGGCCTCTTTCTTGATGGTTGTTCAGGCTGCTTGCCCTTGCCCTTAGACGAAGAAGATGAACTCGCTCCGGCTTTCTCTTTAGTCTTTACCATTTTCTACACACATTGCAAACAACACAACCAAACACAACAAAGTTAAACCTTTTTCTCCAAGATATCCCCACACTTGCTTGTTACTATGGTTGTAGATGCTAATGAACCAAAAAAATTTATACTTCATTCTCTAAAAAATTTGGGCATGGTGCCTCTACAATCTAAAGGTTCCCAAAGGTTCACTATTTTAATCATCAAACCTACATCTACAACCCATAGCAATGTTCAAATAATAATTTTCATAACAAAATCTAAGAACAAGCAAGTGGGTATGAACAAGTAACAAAAATAACCTTCTTTTTCACAATGCATCATCACAACATAATAAATAAACTTCCATACCTTTGTTTAAAGATGCTAGAACACAAGTGAAACAAAAAGTTCAAAAACCCCCAAAATTTTCGTCACTAGGGTTTGTGATTCGGACCAGGAAACTTCGTTTTTTCGCAAATCTCTTCTCAAAATCAGAAAGTACGTGAAAAATTAGTCAAGATAGACCTAGATTTCACTTGATTTGGTTAAATATTGAGAGAGATATGGAGGATTGAAGGTTGAAGAAAGCTATGGAGTTTGTGGGGAACTTGAGAGTGATAGATGAGGGTGTTTGGAAGAGAAAAGTGAAGAAAAATGAGTGGTGAGGGGTTAATTTAAGGAATCTTATGTTTATTATTATTTTTTTTTATAACATGCCTTAACCAGCCAAGACCATACTCTCGCCAGGTCCACCGTAAATTACGGTGGACACCGTAATTTCCGGTGGTGTCTGGCAAATAATTTCCACCATAACTCAGGGGCTTTTCACCATAAAGACCACCCATTTCAATCCTCCACCGTAAATTATGGTGTCACCGTAAATTACGGTGGCACCTGGGCATGCCTGGGTCGCCAAAAACTTGATTTCAAGTGTCTTTTTGTTAGATTTTTCCCATTTTTTCAATTTTTTTTGTGTTTTTAAAATTTTTCAAAAGCATGTTAAAATTACCCTACCCCCCTCGAAAGTCCCGTGTTGTCCTCAACACAATGTTAGAGCAATTCGTGACCTGAATTTCCCCACACTTGTTTCAAACACAAGGTCAAACGAGTACGGTAAATATGCAAACTATATAAAACAAATCAAACAAACTACTAACTATTTACACTACCAAACCTGGGCCTCTCATGGTTGTTCCTCATCGACCGGGCGTAGAATGTAGTCCGCTTTATCAAGTTCCAAGTTGTTGATGTCTTTCCCCTCCAAGTATGGCTTTAACCTATGGACATTCACCGTTTGTTGTTTATTTGTTTGCTCATCTAAAATATCTACATCACCAAACCTCCCGACTCGCTGAATGACATACAGGCCCATCCATTTACTTTTAAGCTTTCCCGCAAACATCTTGAGCCTTGAATTGTACAACCAAACCTTTTGACCCACTTCAAAGGTTTTCTTCCTCAACTTTGCATCATGCACCTTCTTGAGCTTGTCTTTGTAAGCCGATGCACACTCATACGCCTCATCTCTAATTTCTTCGATCTCATTTAATTGCAACTTTCTCATCTTTCCCGCCTCTTCATAATCCGCATTAACTATCGTGATTGCCCAATGTGCCCGATGCGTTAATTCCATTGGCAAGTGACAACCCTTCCCATACACCATTCGGTAAGGTGTTGTGCCAATCGGAGTTTTGTAGGCCGTTCGGTATGCCCACAACGCATCATCCAACTTGCTCGACCAATCCTTTCTATCTGTTCTAACCGTCTTCATGAGAATTTCTTTGATTTGACGGTTGGACACTTCGACTTGTCCACTTGTTTGCGGGTGGTAAGGTGTGGCAATTCGGTGATTCACGCTATACCTTTTTAATAATTTCCTGAAATTAAAGTTCTTAAAATGCGAACCACCGTCACTTATGATAACTCTTGGAATACCAAAACGGGAGAAGATGTTGGATTGAACGAAATTACAAACAACCGAGTGGTCATTTGTTCTTGTTGCAATAGCTTAAATCCACTTTGAGACGTAATCCACCGCCACCAAAATATATAGAAAACCATTTGAATTTGGAAAGGGACCCATAAAGTCAATTCCCCATACATCAAATATTTCTACAACCATTATTGGTTGTAATGGCATCTCGTCCCTCTTTGATATGCTTCCTATCTTTTGACAATTAGTACAATTTCTTGCAAATTCACAGGCGTCTTTTAAAATTGTGGGCCAATAAAACCCACATGAGAGAACCCGATAACCCGTCTTATGCCCACTAAAATGACCTCCATATGCGGATGAGTGGGCATGAGTCAAAATTTCCAATACTTCCGTTTCGGGCACACACCTCCGAATAACTTGATCCAGCCCGATCTTGAAAAGATCCGGTTCGTCCCAAATGTATTGCCTCACTTGGACCATAAATTGTTGTCGTCGCTTCTTGGTCCAATGATTCGGAATGACACCCGTGGCTAAGTAGTTGACATAATGAGCATACCACGGTGCAATACTGGTGGATACGGCTAATAGTTGCTCGTCGGGAAATCTTTCATTTATCTCGCTAACATCGTCAATCTCTTCCACCGGAATTCGAGACAAGTGATCCGCCACTACATTCTCACTTCCTTTTTTGTCTCGAATTTCTAAGTCAAACTCTTGTAACAACAATACCCACCGAATTAAACGAGGTTTCGCATCCTTTTTATCCATCAAATATCGGACTGCGCTATGATCCGAATACACCACCACTTTGCTCCCCCAAATATACGAACGAAACTTATCCAGAGCATACATCACTGCTAATAACTCCTTTTCGGTTGTGGTGTAATTCAGTTGCGCTTCGGATAAAGTCTTGCTTGCATAGTAAATCACCACCGGCTTTTTATCAACCCGTTGACCCAAAACTGCCCCAACGGTGGTGTCGCTTGTATCACACATGATTTCGAACGGCTTTGACCAATCCGGTGATTGTAAAATGGGAGCTTGCACCAAGTGTTCCTTCAAAACATTAAATGCTTGCATACACTCATTAGTAAAATCAAATGGGACATCTTTTAATAACAAGTTACATAAAGGTTTAGTGATAACACTAAAACCTTTTATGAACCGCCTATAAAACCCCGCATGTCCCAAAAATGACCTTACACCCTTGACATTTTTCGGTGGTGGCAAAGATGCTATTACCCGTATTTTTGCCTTGTCCACTTCCATCCCCCTTTCCGATATTACATGACCTAACACAATGCCCTCTTGCTCCATGAAATGACTTTTCTCCCAACTAAGCACTAAATTTTTCTCAACACATCGTTTTAAAACTTTTTGTAATTCATTGAGACACGATTCAAAACTAATGCCAAAAATCGAAAAGTCATCCATAAACACTTCAAGCGACTCTCCAACCATGTCCGAGAAAATACTCATCATACATTGTTGGAAAGTTGTCGGTGCATTGCACAAGCCAAATGGCATTCGCCTAAAGGCAAAGGTGCCATATGGACAAGTGAAGGTGGTCTTGTGTTGGTCATCCGGGTGTATTGCTATTTGATTGTAACCTGAATACCCGTCCAAGAAACAGTAGTATTTTTTACCCGACAATTTTTCAATAATTTGGTCAATAAAAGGTAACGGGAAATGGTCCTTAGAAGTGGCAGTATTCAATTTCTGATAGTCAATGCATACACGCCACCCGGTGACCGGTCGGGTGGCGATTTGCTCACCATTTTCTTCCTTGACTACTTGAATACCGGCCTTCTTAGGCACAACTTGGGTAGGACTTACCCAAGCACTATCCGAAATCGGATATATAATTCCCGCATCCAACCATTTAATTACCTTTTTCTTTACTACCTCTCTTAGGTTCGGATTCAATCGTCTTTGAGCTTCTCGTGTCGGTTTTGCATCTTCGGTGGTAATAATTTTGTGCATGATGATTGATGGACTAATTCCTTTGAGATCGGCAATCGTCCATCCAATAGCTCCCTTGTTCTCCTTTAAAACTTCAAATAAAGCTTGCTCTTGGGCTATTTCTAAATTAGAGGCAATAATGACTGGTAGAGTGTCATTATCCCCTAAGAAAGCATACTTCAAATGGCGTGGCAAGTCTTTGAGTTCCAACTTCGGTGGTTCTTCCAATGATGGTTTAGTACCCGAATTTATTTCCACCGGCAGGCCATCGAATTGGTGAGTCCATGGCGGTCGACCTTCTTTCAAGGCCATAGTATCTTGTTTTTCCTCTTCAACCCTTAGTGCATAAGCATGTACATGTTCAGAAAAATCACACAAACAAATATCCAACCCATCCTCCTCATACTCATGTGGGTTGCATCCATCAACTAAATCTGCCATGAAACACTCATCAACATCAACAGCGTTAATATTGTTAGTAAAAACATTCAAGCACATTTTCCGATTCCCAAAAGTCATATCGACTGTACCAAATCTACAATCAATCACAGCATGCGCGGTGCTCAAAAATGGCCGACCCAAAATAACATTTTGTTGCTGTTTTGGATCCACGGATGAGTAGTCCAAGACTAAAAAGTCAACCGGGTAATAAAACTCATCAATTTTTACAATCACAATTTTTACAATCACATTTTGAACCACCCTTGCTAGCGGACCAAAGTCGTATTGGTCATATAAGCCCCCCGGTAAAATGCTTACCCCGGCTCCAATATCTAGTAACGCTTTTGCCATTTGAAAATTTCCAACTTGAATGTTAATTAAGGGCGTGCCCGGATCTTGGAGCTTAGGAGGAAGCTCCCCATTCAAAACAGCACTCACTTGTCCGGTCAAGTCTACCCGCTTAGGCATTTTCTTCTTTTGTTGCTTTTTTTGTTTACATAATTCCTTTAGAAATTTAGCATACGCGGGTACTTGTTTTATTGCATCAAGGAGTGGAAGATTAATTTTTACTTGTTTAAACACGTCCCACAATTCTTCTTTTTGGGGACCTCTTGATGCAATAAATTTTTTCTTTCCCGGGTCAAGTAAAGCCGATGGAAACGGGACTTGACTCGGTTCACCCTCATCTTTTTCATTTGTTTTATTTTCATTTTCACCCAAACCCGGTTTGTTAACATTTGATTCTTTAGGTTTAACCGGTGAAACTTCATCATCACTTTCATTACCCGTGATGTCTTCAACTGCCCCCTCGACCAAACCCGGTGACGAATTTGCCTTAAATTCTTTGCCACTTCTCAAAACACTAACATGACTAATATTAACATTACCTCGTAACGAACCGTGTAAATGATTTACCTGAGTGTCACTAGGGAGTTGCCCCTTGATCTTCTTCAATTCCGCCACATCGGTTGCTAATTGACCCATTTGGGTTGTTAGTGATTGGATGCTCTTGTAATGAACCTCATCCTTTTGCATCCGAACTTCATCGAGTTGATTCCATTTCTGCATATCTTGTTGCATAGCCCGAAGCATATCCATGACTTCATTCCCGCTTGATGAAGTTTTACCCGAAGCGCCTTGATCCGTTTGTTGAAATTGCCCTTGGTAGCCATAATTGTTTCCACCCCGATAATTGCCTTGATTGTATTGTTGACGAGGTGCGAAGTTACCTTGAGCTCTTTGAAAATTTGGGTTAGTTTGGTTCGCTGCGTTCCCGTAACAGAAATTAGGATGGTTTCGTAACCCGGGGTGGTATGTGTTGGAGTTCATATTGAAATTTCGACCACCCCCTTCTTGGATTGCATTCACTTCCTCTACTTGCTCATCAACTACTCCCACTACACAAACCTCCGCCATGTGGCCTATTTCGTTGCAATTAGTACACACGTTGTACACTTGATTCGTAGTTTGAACATTACTACTTTCTACTTTATACACTTGCGGCCTTTGTATCACATGCCTCGTCCTTCTTGAAGATTGGGCCTTCCTCTTGGAGTTCGCCGCCATTTGCTCTAAAAATGCCCAATCGACATGTTCATAATTCGTACCGAATGTACCATTAGTGATCGACATGAAATCACGTGCATCCTCCGAACTCAACCCTTCATGAAATGCGTTCAACAATTCCCATAATTGAATCCCATGATGAGGGCAATTCCGTAACATCATATTAAACCTTTCGAAGGCTTCATGAAACATCTCTCCCGGTTGTTGTTGGAAGCTTCTCAAACCTCTTCTTGCATCATTAGTCTTTTGAGAGGTGTAATATTCATCTAAGAACATTTGTTGCATGTCGGCCCATGTGAAGATTGATGCGGAGGGTAGAGTGTGAAACCATCTTTTTGCCTTGTCTTCCAAAGAAAATTGGAAGAGAACCAATTTGACATCATCCGATGAAAACCCTTGGCCTCCAATGGTGTTGCAAATGGAGTCGTATGTCTCCAAATGAAAATAGGGTTCTTCTGTTGCTAATCCCTTGAACTTTGGTAGACTTTGGAGGGCGGTTGTTCTAACTTCAGAAGTTCTTCCATCCGCATGATGAGGAATCACTACCGGTGAAGGATTGTTAGTGATAACAGGCCGGAAGTAAGCTTCAATTCCTCGTACTACTTCCCGATGATGTCTTTGAGGGGCACCCAATGGTGCTCTTGGTTGACCTATTTGCCCTTGTATAGGCCCTTGAGGTGCAAAGGGTGGTTGAAATTGGTATTGTGGCATTGGCGGTTGTTGAATCGGTCTTTGATATTGCAGTTGTGTATTTAGTGGACACACTTGATGTAGTGGTGTAGGGCGTTGCAGTTGTGGCCCTTGAGGTCTAATGTGTTGCACCCCAACCAGTAATCTACTAATATCTTGAATTTGCTGAATTGGTTGACTTTGTTGACCCGCTCCTTCTTGAGGTCCCAAGTATCCTCCATCACCGCCATAATAGAAACCTTCTTCCTCATACCCCCTAAACTCCTCTTCATAACCGTCATCATATCCATCCCCATGAATACCCGAAGATTGCCCAAATGGGAGGGATGAATATTGGAAACCCAATTGGTTTGATGGTCTAAACGTAGAAGCAGCATGAACAATGGTTGAACTTGGTGGTATCGAGTAATTAGAGGATGGCTGACCCGTAGTTGGGGGAAAGAAGTGTGATAATGGTGGAATGGTGGTAGCCGGGCTAAAGGTAAGATTGGGTTCAACTTGGGTAGTAGCCGGTTGTGTGATGTTGGTTGGTGTAGTAGGGCTTGTTGTTGTGTTTGGAATAGTGGTGTTTGGTGATGGTTGTGTGGAAGTATGTATAAATGGGTGAATAAGTTCACCCGTAGTAGGTGGTGGTTGTGGTGGATCCATGTATCTAAGTGGAGTAATTGGTGTAATTGGTGTTGTCGGTGAACCGCTGATTCTGTTTTCTCTTAGCAAAATTCTGTTTCCTCTTAATGTTCGTTCAATCTCTGGATCAAATGCCAATGGTGATAGCTTGTGAGAACTTCTAGTACGCATGCACCTGTAAATTCCTGCACACTAACATACCTAGCGTAAACCAGAAAAATAACAAACTAAAAAGGATAAAAAAATAACACACGTTGCGCACTACTCCCCGGCAACGACGCCAAAATTTGACGTGCTGTCGTGGTACACGTAAATTTAATCCAAATAACGACTAAAAGATAGTGGTAAATGGGTATCGAACTCTGGGAGTATGTGGAAAATGTGTTATTTGAAAGTGTATCTAACTTGACTAACTTAAATTAATTGTAAACAAAGTAAATTCAAGAGTTGGACTGATTGTTTGGTTTTTAAAACTAAGACTACTAATTTAGTTGCAAAATGAGAATTTGGTTTGTAAATAATTTAGAAACAAATGACCATCCTAGACTTCCGGTTTCAATTGACATTCATATTTTAATCCAACTAGAAAGAACCACATAGACATGGTTCATGTGTAGTTACTTGTTTGTGATAAAAGGGAACTAAGTACTCGGATTCCTAGAACACGAGGTTGTTACCCGATGATCAATTAATCAACATTCAACCCTTAACCTGCCCATGATATCTCGATTGCCAATGGCACCAAGAATGTATGATTTAGAATATGATTGAAATGTAAATCAACAAGTTACAAACAAATATCAACACACCATAATAAACCAACAACGATTACAAGTCTATTATTCTAGAAATAAGAACAAGAACATGAATGTCTCAAACAAACCTTCAATCTAGGATGATCACCATAGAGTTTAGCTACTCATTGCCTGAATTAACATCATCATACTTGTTCTAATGTATTTCATGATGATCACAACATACTATAATACTAGTATTTATAATTGTTCTAAAGCTCCAACCAAAGACAACTAATAAATGCATGCACATCTTGCATTGGACATTAACTGCAATTGTAATCAGATGAGAGCCAATTGCAAATGTGAAAAGATGCCATCAAAAGTAGTTCAAGGGTGAAAACTTTGACTTTGTCCGTCAGTCTCCACGTTAAATTACGGTGGACTTCAAGTCGATACGGTGAAACACTCCTGAGTTACGGGAGGAAAACCTGAATTTCAGGGCCACCGTAAGGTGGAGCCCTGATTCTTGGGGTTTGTTTCTTCTTTCATTCCATGCACGACCCGACCCGTTCCTTTCCAAACCGTCCAAAGCAGCGTTTTATCCATTTTTTGCTCTCGAACTGTACCTGAACATAAGCATTTGTAGTTATCTAATTCAAGATAATTACACGATCAAATGAGGGATAAACTCGTCTTTTAACATCATAAAGGGTTGTCCTATGGACCACCCGTCATTGGACAGCCTCTATGGCTGCCACATAAGCTTTTCTTATGTCACTGAGGTTTCTCCTTTTATTGATAGTATAGATAGATATAACTTCTAATTATTTTAATCTAACCTTAATCACACCCTTATACTTTAAATAACTTACATCCATTAACAATATCAATTGTTGGTACCGTATATGTAATAAAAAGAATACCAGTTCGGTATTCTTTTTTATTGTTTTTTCTCGATTACTTTTTGTTTCTATTCCGATTGTTATTACGAGTGCCGATGCTAAAACGAACTGAATCGATACCGATAAAAATCCGTTAAAAATTGAAGCCTCGCCGCGAAGCGTAGGTGTAACCCACTAGTTTTATTTAAAAAAAAAATTGAGATATTACATAAGGCATCTAGGAATTATGCTTCATTGGATCTAGGGTTATTTTCACACCATATAAATATAGATATATAAACATCACCACGCCTCTTCCGGCCGTCACTCCTCTCATCTCAACGATCATCCACACACACAAACTCCACTACAATGGCGGTCACATTCTCCGATCTGCACACCGAATCCGGCCTCAAATCGCTCGAAACTTTCCTATCAGGAAAAACCTACATCTCCGGGTCCGTACCCTTCTCTTTCTACTGTTTGTTTTCTTTTACAGATTCGTTTAATTGCTAATTGGTTTGTTTATTATCATTCAGTGATCAGATCAGTAAGGATGATGTGAAAGTTTACGCCGCTGTTTTGGATAAACCCAGTGCTGATTTGTACCCTACTGCTAGTCAGTGGTACGAGTCTGTTGCTTCGAAGCTTGCAGCCAGGTTTGTTTGAGATTGTTTTGTTTTGGTTGGGTGATTATTGTTTATTAGTTGATGATATTGTTTATTAGTAATTTTGGCGTTTAACGTTTGAAATTGATTGTTGATTTGGGGGTTAATCTTGAGATTCAAGTTGATTTCAATTAACAAGCATGGTTGTAAATATTGTTAGGGGTTAATCTGGATTAATCGGATTGGAATTTTTTATGTAATTTTTCATACTTATATATACATATACGAAAAAATTTTCAAAATTTCATATAGAGTAAATTACTTTTTGGGTCGTATTAGTGGTTTTAACCATTTGAGTCCAAAATCAAAATATTTAACGTTGTTAGGATTTTATAACTTTTTGAGTCCTTTTGGGTTCATTTTAACCTTTTGAGTCCAATTTTTTCAACAAAAATGACTCAAAACGTTATAAAATGAACATAATTGGACTAAAAACGTTATAAAATGAGCTGTCAGGGACTCAGGGTATTAACTTTTTGATTTTGGACTCAAGTGGTTAAAAACACTAAAACACAGGGACTCGAAAAGTAATTTACTCTTTCATAAATAATGTTTTAAACTTATTATTCGGATTGAATCTATAATCATCGATTGGAGTACGATTGATTATGAGTAGTGTTTTGGCTTATCTATAGAAATATATATAATCGCCTTTGAGATGGATTTTATTTATTTATTTTTTTTTTGTAATTTTGAACATGCACTCAATAGAAGCTACATTTTAAAGGTGA
This sequence comes from Helianthus tuberosus, assembly GCA_030545235.1. Taxonomy (NCBI): domain Eukaryota; kingdom Viridiplantae; phylum Streptophyta; class Magnoliopsida; order Asterales; family Asteraceae; genus Helianthus; species Helianthus tuberosus. Next base: position 13,401,607 of record CM060355.1, read on the forward strand.
TGCTTAAATTTGATGCTTTCATAGTGATCAAATTGGAATTGACATAAATAATATTTTTCGATTGTTTATAAACTTCTTATAATTATAACTACCTTTAACCTAAAGAATTTGCAATCCACAGGAAGGATATAATCGTAAAACTGTCAACTTTCTTTCCTTTCAATCCTATCTCGATTGAGCAAAAAAGCAAAACACTTTCTTTCTTTTATTTTCAACCTAAGAACACACACATTTTCCCCCTTACACCATCTCTCGAAAACGAAAAACGATCATGGCTTTCATTTGATGTTTTTCAACTGCTTAAAGTTGCATTTTTACTCACTTCACCCAACCAATTTATGCAGTTTCCCCGGTAAAGCTGCTGGTGTCGGAATCTCTGCTCAAACTCCATCTGCAGAAGCTGCTCCTGTCAAGGTGTGTTTCACTCTTCTTGTGACATCATGATTTTCTTTATCTTCATAATTTATGCAAGTTTATAATGATAATAAACTTTTTCATTAACTGTTTCATTTACGTAAGGTATGTTTCACTTTTTTGTTATAAAACCAAGTGGTCTTGATGTTTATAATGGATATACTTTTCCATTACTGCTTAAAACTAGTTATACAACAGGCATTCATTTTACAGTTCTCTAGACATGCATTAACCGGCAAACCTGTACTTTTGGGTCAGCTTTGTCATCTTTTTATCATCTTGTAACTAAACGATTTTGGTTCGTGTGTATGTTTCAGGAAGCTGCACCTGCAGCTGCGGCTGATGAAGATGACGATGATCTTGATCTGTTTGGTGACGAGACAGAAGAGGAAAAGAAAGCAGCTGAAGAGAGGGATCAAGCAAAAGCATCTGCAAAGAAGAAAGAAAGTGAGTTTGTTGGATACTTAAAATATAAATTTTAACACCATTGTATCAGTGAATGAGCTGCTTCAAACAAGAGTTATTTGTTTTTATGTTACTCATATAAAAACATGTATAAATTATTGTTTGTAGGTGGGAAATCATCGGTTTTGATGGACGTAAAGCCATGGGATGATGAGACCGACATGAAGAAGCTAGAGGAGGCTGTTCGTAGTGTTGAGCTACCTGGGCTTCTATGGGGAGCATGTATGGTTTGCTACTTTTATTTTGTATTTATTAGTTATTATATATTATATATATGGTGTAAGGATCAAATACAAATGGGTCTTAAAATACAAAATAGACTTAACATGAGAAGTGAAGGAAGTTCTTTTTTTTTAATTTTTTTACCATCTACTTAAGTATGATGTTTAATTGAAAAAATGTAAAAAAAAGAAAAATTTGTGATTTTACACTAGTAGAGTAATTAATGTAATTTTTGTAGAGTAATTATATTTACTCTACAATATATGTAGAGGAGAGAAAGTGTATTGTACAATTGGGCTTAACGGACATTGCGTACGCTGTGAACATATAACATGCGAATTTTGGGCTTACATCATGCGAATTTGTGGATAGGGGGTAAAATTGCATGAGTAAAAAATACAATCGCATGAGTAAAAAAAAACAATCGTATGTTTTGTAAAAACAACAATTCGCATGTTGAAAAAAATAAAATAACAAAATCGCATGGTAATAAAAAAACAAAATCGCATGTTATATATTCACAGCGTACGCAATGTACGTTAAGCCCAATTGTACGTTAACCAACCCCATGTAGAGTAATTATCTGCTAGTGTGAAATCACGATTTTTTTAGATTTTGCGACTAAAATACGTTATTAATAAGATGGGAATTTTTTTTTAAAAGCAAAACCCTCCTTCACTTCACACGTTAAGCCAATTTGCATGTTAAGACCCATTTGTACAATAACTTAACCTTATGTATGACGTGATTAACGGTGTTCTTGTGGTTTGAATATGTAGCAAAACTTGTTCCAGTCGGTTATGGGATAAAGAAGATGACAATTATGTTGACGATCGTTGATGATCTTGTTTCTGTTGATGATCTTATTGAAGAGCGTCTTACTGCTGAGCCGATTAATGAGTACGTGCAGAGCTGTGATATTGTTGCATTCAACAAGATTTAAATGCAACCCTTCTCAGATTATAATCAGGGCCATTGGATTCAAACCTCGAGTTTTGCTTATATTGGACGGTTATGATTGTTCATCTTTTTTTTTCTTGAAACTTTTAGTTTGATGTTTATCATTGTGTTTGTAACCTTCAATACTAAGTTTTATTGGGATCACTGTTAGGTTTTTTTGTGACCCCTTTTGTTTTTGCCCCTTTTGTTTTTGCCCCTTTTGTTTTTGTGTTTGTTTAAAGTGAAACAATTATAAAGTTGTGAATCGCAAACTGTTGGCGGTGTATTCACAGCAGAGTATTTTTTTTTTGCAGAGTATTTTTTTGGTATCGCAAGCAACGAGTGCCAATATGATAACGGTACCATGACGAAAGTAACCAAATTAGCCCGGAAACATTGATATGGTTTCCGATAAATGTAAAAATCTGTCGATATGTAAATATATATCTCTTAGACCATGTGTTGTGGGAAGGTGAAGTGGGCGTGAAGTCCCATAACCCCCCATAATGCTCCGTACACCGTCATCCGGGGCGTGATTCGATCAAGAAAAGGTCAGGCGTGTTTATGAAAACGCCTCCATTTTGAAATGATCAACAATAAGTTCCAACTCATCCATCATAATATTAATTGTTTTATTTTTCTGATCAAGAAAAGGTCAGGCGTGTTTATGAAAACGCCTCCATTTTGAAATGATCAACAATAAGTTCCAACTCATCCATCATAATATTAATTGTTTTGTTTTTCTAAAAAGATAATATTTGAGTAATCATTGTTGGGGCATTACGGGACATTATACCATACAACTTTTGAACTTCACCTAAGACTAAGCGGTATGGGGGCCGGCTTAGGCCCGGCGACCCGGCGAGGCCCGGCACCGGTCCCCCACACCGCCCCCCTCCCTTCCGTTCCGTCGTCCCCTGCTCCCCACAGACGAAGTCGACGTGCCATGTTTCAAACATATAGCCGTTATTAAACGGCTAGATTTAACCACCACAAGTGGCCTAGTGGTGGAGTGACTTGGGTTCTCCAATAGAGACCCAAGTTCAATTCCCATTAGTGCCACTTTGGTGGCCACCGACACCCGCTTTAAGCCGGACCGAGGACACTCGAGGTCTCGGGTTCGAAACATGTTTCTTACCCCTCTTTGATGGCTATGGGTATTTGCCGCCAGGGATCCTTGTCGGGTGGTGAACTGGGAAGGGAGATCCCTTCCGCGGTCAGGGGTACAGTGCAACTACCCTTTTTTTTTTAAACGGCTAGATTTAATTAAAAAAATTATTTTTTCACTTTAAATATATACCACTTTCAACCATTTTTTATACCATTCTCATCCATTTCTTCCATTCTTCTCCCATTCTCTCATCCTTTTTTTATAAAAAACAATCCCATTTTTTTATACAATCATGAATCCCTTCAACCCAAACAACCCCAACCCGAACAATCCCAACCCAAACAATCCTAACTTTTTTTCGAGTCCCGCTTACACTCCGGCTATGGATCCTTCGTGGGGGAATCCACAATTTACGTTTTCGGGTTTCCAACAATCACCTAACGCCTTCTCCCAAATGTCCCAACTTCAACAAATGCAACAATACCAAGCACTCCAACAATTCATGCAACACAACTCGGTTCAACTTGATCAATTCCAATCGCAACCGCCAACTTCCCAACCGCAACCCTCGGTGGAGCTTGACGATGATGATGAAGTCGTCCCCGAATCGCCACCTAAAGAACTCAAGCACAAAAAAAAAACACGGGGAAGGGGAAGGCGGTTGAAACCTAACCCGACACCGCAAAAAAAAGCGGTTCGAGAGCAAAGCCGAGACAGTGGACAAAAGTAGAGGAGGAGGCGCTAGCAATTGCGTATGTTAATGCCTCAACTTGCCCGATTGTCGGTATGAACCAAAGTTAATTTTTTTTAATTTAAATTTAAAAAGAATTATTTTTTAGTTTTACTAATGCAATTTTTTTTTAATTTTAGGGAACAATCAAACGGGTTCTAGTTTTTGGAAGACATGTACGGATAGATTTAATAACCTTATGGGGGATGGCCCCCACCGTGATCTCGATTCCGTATCGGCCAAGTGGCGGAAAATGAACAAGTGCGTGAATGATTTTATCGGGATTTATAACCCACTTTACATCAATCGTCCTAGTGGGAGTAGCGACGAGGACGTTCTTAACCTTGCGACGGCTAAATGGGAAGCAAAAAATCCGCCTTTCCCGCACATCCGAGCATGGAACATTTTAAAGAAAGAACCTAAATGGGCGCCGGTTCCAAATGAGGTCGCAACCGCCAAACGGACTAAAACTTCTGAGCCCGGAAGTTATAGTGCGGGAGGCTCCACCGCTCGTTGTCAAATCGATATAAACGACGAACCGGAATATGACGAGGATGCGGTGCCCGCTCACGAGATCGAACGTCCCGGCGGAAGGGACAAAGCAAAAAAAGAGGCGGCCGGAAAGCGTAAAGGGGTCGGCTCGAGTGGAGGGGGCGGCTCGGGTGGAGGTGGCGGGAAGGCGTCTTCGAAAATGGACGAGTTGATTTCCGAATTCCGTTCTTTTAAAGACTTTGCGGCCGAAAAATATAGTCACAAGAAAAACGTGTCGGCCGACTATGCTCGAGCAGAGGATTTTAGGATAATGAGGTTGGATCTCGACTCGGTTCCGGAGGATGAACGAGAGGTGTATCGGAGGATGAAGGAAGAGGTGAAGAAAAAAATGGACGTCGTAGGTTTTTTATTTTTAGGAAATGTAATTTTTTTTATTTTTCGGAAATGTTTTTATTTTTAGGAAATGTAATTTTTTTTATGTTATGAAATGACTTTATTTATGTTGTATTTTTTAACTTTTATAAAGTTTTTATTAAGTTAATAAAAAAACACTTAGAAAATTATAAAATATTTAGGTGGGGTAGCCCCATCCTCCACCCCCCTCAAAAGTGAAGGAGGCCCATCCTCCACAAGCCGGTGATGTGGCGCCTACGTGACGGCCATCCTCATGGGAATGAGTCTCACCATACCCTTTAGTCTAACATAATGCCCAATATGCCTTGTGCATTAAGCGCGACATGTGGCATATAGGGCTTTTGGGGGGCATTAAGGGAGTGCCTATAGTAGTTATATCAAACTGATACCAGTAAAAAAACATATATGTGAAAGTTTAAAATACAAAAAGCTCTTAACATGCTATGCTACGGTATTAGACCACCAAAATAACATACGTAACTAGATATAACACCCGCGCGCGTTGCGGCGCGGTACATCGCAAACATTGAATGGATTAGTCCAAACGTTATGTGATGCGTTAACCATATGAACACACACGTTTCGACGTATCTTATTGAACTCAATGTAACCTATATAAGTATTGCAATTGGATCAAATATAAAGTAAATCAAATTTATACCGTACAATCATAACGTATTATATGTGACCCGAGTTATACATAGAAAATGTAACGGGTATAATGGAAAAGCTGACACGTAAAATTAAAAGAGATGAATTAGAGCTTTTGAAAAAATGAAAAAAACAAAGCACAATTTGACTCCACTCGGTTGGAAACAAAATTTACAAAACATCACCTGACTCGTTTCCTAAAAAAACTTACGTCGAAACATACACCAACTCAAATATATATCGAAACGTACATAAAAATATGCACATAAAAATGTTTTTTAAACGAAAACGTATTATATTTGACCTTACTCGTTTCCAGAAAAAGTTTATGTCGACAAATAGAGCAAATCGAATTTATACTGGTACGTAAATAAAAATAAACACGTGAAAAAATTTGTTTTTTTTAAGTAAAGGAGGTATAACGGTAAACTCGAAACAAATTATTAGTAACAAACTTAATAGGTTAAATACGTTCGTAAAATTGTGCCAAGTAGCACTTATTAGACTATGAGCCCACGGGCTTAGTTAGGTTTCTAGGGTTACTCGTAATCCCTATATATTGCTAGGGTTACTCGTAATCCCTATATATTGTAACTAAGCCCGTGGGCTCATAGTCTAATAGCACTAATGCCAAACCACTGCCAGCGAACACCAACATCAGAAGAGCTTGTAAAAATAAATAAAATAAAAAAGTAAAACATAACACCAAACAGAAAAATACGTAAAATCGTTGAACTACGCACGCCCGTTGTGGCGTGTTAATGCGAAACAATTAGACAAAAACGTAAAACGTAGAAAAGAATAACTAAGTCGATCTAGGATCCGCGCGTTGCGACGAACTTGTCAAATGGAGAAAAATAGACGCGTTGCGACTTGCCTATCAAATGGGAAAAAAACAGGCAAAAAATGTTGAACCCCACACGCATGTTGCTGCATGTTGACTCGCAACCAAAGTTGAAAATAAAATAGTATTGGGGTTAAATTGAAAAGTTGAAAAGCTTTGGGTTAAATTTAAAAAAGCCAAAAGGGTTAAAATATAAAAGATAAACACAATTGGATTGAAAGTGAAAAATACAATTTTTTAAAGGCTCCCAATGCACATATTACAAGTATATAATGCAAAAACATGTTTCTAATTTATAGTTTGGAAATAGAGATGGCAATGGGTCGGGTTTGGGACGGGTTTAGGTAATCCCAAACCCAAACCCGATTAGATAAGCTTGTCCCAAACCCGTCCCAAAACCCGTCGGGTTTCTAACGGGTAAATACCCATCGGGTATCGGGTATACCCGCGGGTTTCGGGTAAACCCGTTAATTTAAAAAGATTACTCGTTGGGTATACTCATCTCAAAACTCATTGGGTATCTATCGGGTAACTACTAACCGGTTACATTTTGTATTGTTATTATAAAATCATATATCAAATAACTACATTGTATACGGAATAGAATACCTATATGTGTAAAAAATGGATGTATCATATATATACATACTAATAATATAAAATAAATTATATCGGGTATACAATCTGGTAAACGGGTACACTTTATCCGGTAATTGGGTCGGGTAAACGGGTATATCACTAAATCCCAAACCCGTCCCAAACCCGATTAACCGACCCCAAACCCGTCCCAAATGTGTCGGGTTTCGGGTTTACCCATCGGGTTCGGGTTTGATTGCCATCCCTATTTGAAAACTACAAAACTAACAACCAACAATACAACCAATTTAGACATGAAACACCATTTATGCAAAATGTACAACTTACAATGCAACATTATGTTGCAAATTTATAATATATAATATATAATTATGTATTAAAACGTGTCTGTTTAAAAAATGAAAATGCGTAATTCAGCTCGCACACGAGTGACAATTCTGATATTCTCAAATTAATTATCTTTTTCTTTTCTTTTTACGGTATCAATAATCACTTTGAAACCCTAGATCAGGTTACCCCCAAATTAAAAAGAAGTTGCAGGGTTTGCAATCGGCGATATTCATCCAATCGATCGAAAATGAGCGGTGCAGGTAAGAAAGTAGTGGATGTTGCATTCAAGGCATCAAAATCAATCGATTGGGATGGTATGGCGAAGATGATCGTCACCGATGAGGCTCGCAAGGAGTTTTCTTCACTCCGTCGTGCTTTTGAGGAAGTCAACTCAACTCTCCAGACCAAATTTAGTCAGGTATCGTTATCAATCGCTCGTATTTCTCCGATTCTATTTATATGTTTGTGTACGTATTGAATCTGTTGATGTTGATGCGTTTGAGCGATGCGGATCTACGTTAAATTTGTTAGTTAACGTTTTATTTTATGAATCCAAAACATTCGAATTAAGGTTTCATACTGAATTGATCATTAGGTTTATCTCTATGTATAGTTACGTCGCTCATATTTTCTCCGAGTCTATGGATATGTTTGTGTACATATTGAATCTGTTGTTGTTAATGCGTTAAACGATGCGGATCTACATTTGATTGGATATGTTTGTGTACATATTGAACCTGTTGTTGTACCGAAATGATTCTTTTAGGTTTGAATCTGTTGATGTTAATGCGTTGAGCGATGTGTATTTATGTTTGATTGGATAGTTAGGATTTTCTGTGAAGCTAAAACATTCGGATTAGGTTTCGTACTGAAATGATATTTTTAGGTTTGAATCTATTGGTGTTGCCGTGTTGGACTGTTGGTGAGTTGAGCCGTGGGCGAAACGTGTCTACGATCGATTACATAGTTAGGGTTTCTGTGAATAAAAATAGTTTGGATTAGGTTTGATACTGGAATGATAATTTATATGTTTAAATTTGTACATCATTAATTTGTTAGTAGTAACGAGATGAGGATTTTTATATGGAGTTTTCGTCCAATTATTATTATGTATAAGCGTTTAGGACTTCTGGCATATTTGTCAATAGCGGCTATAGCGATCGCTATAGCGCGCTATGTAGCGAATCGATGAAGTGTCGCTATTTGGGTTATAGTGACTGATAGCGTAAATAGCGACAGCTTTTTTATTATTTTTTTGATGTAAATAGCAATTAGATATAGCTATAAAATAGCTGGATTATAGGTTTTTGTTAAATATACATGTCAAATAGCATATATACCAGGGTATTTTGATGTAATATACATATAAAAAATTTCAATTTTTTTTCTAGTGTATCCGCTATTTGTAAAATAGCGGTCGCTATTCGCCATGTAGCATATAGGTCCCTTGTTGCTATTCGCTATTAATGACTATGGATTCTGGACTCTTTATCATTTATTTTAGAACTCGCAAATTTGTTGTCTCAGACTGCCAAAAGCATTGGTTGTAATGTGTTGAGTGGTGCGATTCGTATTTGGTTAGAAAAACTTTTGTTGAGACCCGTAACGGGAAAACCGAAAAAGTCATTAAGCTATTGAAGACTAGTAACCAGAATACTTGTTTTGACATTCCATAGAATTGTTATTCTTATAATTAGCTTCTATATATGATAATCGAAATGTTTTTTTTATTGGATAATACAGGAACCAGAACCCATTGACTGGGAATACTACAGAAAAGGACTTGGATCTCGCATAGTTGATTCTTACAAAGAATATTACGATAGTACGTCTTTCTTTACCGTAATATAACATGTATACTTCTTTTCAAATTGCATAGATCATTATACCATGTTTAGGACTTTAGGCAACAGTTCTGTTCAGATTAAACAGAGTGGAATTATGAATTACATGTCATTTTGACCAGAATATTATATAGGTGTTGGAAATTGTAATGTTGGAAGCTCTTGATTTTTTTTTTCTTTTGAGGATATCAAGGCGATCTAGTGAATAGAATATCAGTGTAGGTTAAAGGGGGATGATGATTGTGAGGCTTAGAGTTTACATTTTTTTAAAAGTTTTTTGTAACTTATTTTTAATAATTAACATGGCTTTGGGTAAGAAAATGGTCATTGCATGTTTTAATATAATCCAATAATGTTTGGGTTTTTTAAACATTGCATGCCTGCAGCCTACTGAATGCTGGGTTCTAGTTGGATGGGATTTTTACTAATTTAAAGGGAACTATCCATTTTTACATGAAGCTGTATAATGCAATTAATTTGATAGTATTTATTAGTACACATGCAAGCTAAGACAAGTTCCATGATATTTACCCCATTATGTTAGGCACACAGATTCTATATGCTTTTAGGAGCACTGGAGCAGTAAATCACAGTGGCTTCAGTATATGTTATGATTGACGATCAGGCAAATAAAATGGATTATATATTTGTACAATTGGTTGGCTAATTTGATAACAGTCGAGAACTTGCCGTTGTATTTCAGATTTTGAATTGATTTAATACCTAGTAATTACGTTCATGATCCCTTTTCTTTTACAGGTGTTGAAATCCCAAAGTTTGTTGATAAGACTACTCCAGAGTACAAACCCAAGTTCGACGCATTGGTAAGAAATTGTATAGTATACGGCACGTAGTACTAACTCAACTCTTTTATTATTTTTCTTCCGTGTACTCTGGTGACCAGCTATTCATACACGAGAAAATAATCGATGTGGTATTGGATGAAACTGTATTATATGTTGATAAAAGAATTGGCCACCTAATTACCTTTAAACATTATTAAGTTCTAGCATGACTTACATGAACAAAGTTGGAATTTATTTTTTTGATTTATGTGTGCAAGGAAAATAAAGATTATCGTTACGTATGAATTTGTGTTTGGGCAGTGTGGAATCTTTTTTTTTTTTTAATCTTTTAGTTATTTGTTGTTTTGTAATGACAGTTGGTGGAACTGAAAGAAGCTGAACAGAAATCTCTTAAGGAATCTGAAAGATTAGAGAAAGAAATTGCTGAAGTTCAAGAGCTGAAGGTAACAATAATAATACTCACGTGTCCATACGAGACGTGCTGACTGCGTTGACCCGGGACACCTTTCAATTCGTTTTTCCCTGGTTTATTAGATAGATGTATTTTTGTTTGACCTGTGTAGAAACTGATTGTTGTGTTGCAATAACAGAAAAAGCTTAGCACAATGACTGCTGATGAGTACTTTGAGAAGCACCCAGAGTTGAAGCAGAAGTTTGATGATGAAATCAGAAATGATTACTGGGGTTATTGATTTTCTCAGGTGAATCAATTTCATTTTGTTTTAGCATAATACCGAAATAAAGCAAAAGGAACACAGATGCTCTAATTTTATTTTTTTGGGTGTTTTGAGGAAATATTATGGAGTTGTGTACTCCGTCATGATGGCGAAATCTTATTTGAACATGCAAGTCTTGAGTATGACTTAATGCGCTTTCATGTTGAATACAATCGTTGTTTTTTGGTCAATCCGTTTCATTTAATAATGGGTACGGTTATGTATGGAGGTGTTCATGATCTGTCAAAAACGGTTTGACTGAACCGCCTAAATTGAAGAAGTTCGTGGTTTGAAATGTATACAGTCCGGTTTTAACGGTTTGACAGTACGGTTCAGTTCACTTCATTTTTGAGCCAAAAGAAGCTTCTGTTTGTTGTCTGTCTCATTTAGTTTTCATATCTTCAAAGTTTTTTTACTCTATGAAGAAAGTAGACATTGTTTCTTCTAAAATCTGGCATTTTTATAATTGTTACTTTACAAAATCTTTTAAATGGACTTTAAATTTCAGACAAGCATGAAACATTACAAAGAAATATCCAAACAATATATGTATCATATGTACGTTTTGTGTTCCGACTCTTAACCATCCCAGACACCGCCGCTTTCGCAAACCAAAACCAAAACCCGAGCAAAGAAAACAATTACAGTATTCCACTTTTTTTAAACGGCAAATTTCTTGTATTCCTGTCGTCTGTGTGACTTGAACCCAAGACCTCCCCTCCCAAGGTGTTTAACGGATCTGCCTTTGCCAATGGACCACCAACCCATTGTTACAGTATTCCACTTAGCGGTATTGAAACCGTTTCCAACTGGGCCGAAACCGTATCCAACTGGGCCGAGATTTCTCCATACGAGTCTCTCCGTATGGTTCATCGTTATCCATCCTCTTGTTGTTTCTAAAAGCCGCACAAGCAACAACATAGACAATTATTAGGATGATGAGAACAACAATGTTGATAACCGAAACCTTTCTCCAACTCTTCCTTAAACTAGCTAGCACCCCGGCCTTGCATGAGTTACAGTTGTAGCACCGTTGTTCTTGGTCGTTGCTCCATCTGATGCAGTCGCGGTTGTTCACCATACCGGAACTAACCGGGTTCCATGTGGTTTCGTTCACATACGTGAACCCACATTCTGATGGCGGCTTGCAACATCCTGACTGCAATAATCATAAAATAAAAAATCAAGTAGAATGAATTATTTATTGTTTGTGATTTGCTCATTTAAGTGATTTTTCTGCTTATTGTGGGTTGTAAACGAGTCGAATAAACACGAATACGATTTCATTAACTTTTAAGTGAACTAGCACAAGAAAATCCGTTTATTTAAGCTATTATATAAGTTCAAGTTTGTTAGCTAAGATATTCGTGTGCTCGTTCATTTATTAGACAAACATAAAGAACGAACTTCCTATGTAATATAATATGTTCATGTTTGTTAGCTAAGATATAGGTGTGCTCGTTCATTTATTAGACAAACAAACATAAAGAAGGAACTTACATGTAATAAAAAGATTATACGAAAAAGTAGTTTATCGTGTATTTATGTTGATTTATACAAAAGCAAATGTACATGAAAGAACAATTATCGCGGGGGGGGGGGGGGGGGGTGTGAGAATATAACAAAAGGAACCCCTTGAAAAAAAATTACTAGATCTGCCACCGAACGAACGAACAACAAACTTGTTTATGTTTCATTTAACTAGATAAATATTCACATAATAAATAAATGAACGGAAACAAACTTCCCTCCAAACAGTTAACGTTTGCTTCGTTTACGACTATTGTATCTTTCACACCACTTTATTAATGTGTGTGGGTGTGTGTACACATATTTAACACCGCATATATAGTTATACAAATTTAACACTATATATATAAATTGACATATTTAATATTCATTATCATGGATTTGAATTACATAGCTATCAATTGCCTACTAAATAATGTATGGTGCCTAACATGGACCCATTACCCTTCTCTTACCCAACCACTAAAAAACTCTAGGGCTCTAGATGAAGCTACAAGGGTCCATGGACCCATTCACCAACTAGATTAAACAAAATATTTCAACATCATCCCTATCATAATTGATATCAAAATGATATCATTGTGTGGTTGTGGCTTGAAATTGGAAAGAGGGACAAAGCAGGCCAAAAGAAAAAAAATAATAATAAAAGAAAACATTCAATATAAATAAATAAACAAATTAGTTGCTTACAACGTATGATTATAGAGGTTGTATCCGAATTACATTGTTCAAGCGCGCGTGGCTTAAATTTTGTACACAAATAACTACATGAGTCATGTTGGGATAGGGTGACACTAACCCGATCCTCCAACCAACCACGAGGTTCTTTTATTGTTTTTAGCAAGTTACGGGTGTTTGGGGTTGCTTATTTAAAATTTTAAACCACAAACGTTTTTTTTTTCTTTATATAATCAAAATTATTTAAGTTTTGAAACAAAATGGGATGCATAATATAGTGTTTGACTTTACTTCGTTTAGTTATGTTTATCTTATATGAAGAAGTTAGAAATGTTTATTAGTTTCACCTATTAATCATAAAAAAAAGGTTTGAATAAACAATTCCAAGCTTTTTATTTAAACTTATCTGCTTCACCCTTTAATAACTAAATAATAATAAATTAGTTATAAATAGATTACACCTATTTACTTAAACAATATTGTAAAAGTGTATGTTATATTAACCCTTTAAAAACATATGTCATTATTTATATTCTTTCTTTTCCTTTTAAAAACGATTTTTCTTTTGTCATTAGTGATCACTATCATGAGTTATCTTCTATAGTCAACACCCAAACCGCCCACAAGAAATTTCCCAACAAACGCTTACAATTTACAAGGCATACGTGTTTCTAATTATACATTTAAAAATAACAATAAAACAAAAGCCAACAATTTTAAAATATATATTTGTTAATAAATACTTTAATATGAAAACTTCTAAAAATCATTAAATAAGATACACTGTAATATTTTCTCTCATTTATACACTCTCATGTACGATATTACATTAAGTTTTTAAAATACTAAGTAAAATCATTAACAAGGATTTATTTTATAGTTGAATTTTAACCATCGTTTAACTACTATCAGATTGAAACCCGATCCCCAAACACTAAATCGTGAGAATTTGGTTGGGACACCCGTAAACCCTAAACTGATTGGACACCTACAAAAAGTGAAAGATATCCAATGAGTGTCCGTGTGGCTCCATCGGCTTTGGGTTCGTGTTCAAGTCCAAGTGTCCTGATTCTATACGGATAAAAGTTATACACCAAAATTTCCTCATCTCAAATATCACATCAATTTTCCCCATACTCCCCAAACCGGGAGTACTTCCCAATCCCAAACTTTTTTAACGGCACGAAACGGGAGAGCACAGTGTTCTCATACTGTTGGAAACACCGTGCTCCCTAAGATTAGGTTTTGGAAATACCCTAACATTTTCACCCAACCACTTCTAAGCATGGACAATGACTAAAATCATTTTTTATTTGCATAATATAACCGAAAAATCTCTTGTCAACATCCAAAGGTCACTAAACATGTGTCACCAATTGGGTGTCATTAAAAATTAAAAACTTTAGTTTTAACCAATTTGTTGTTCCAATAATACTATGCCACGTGTCAAATTAAAAGCCACTAACCTCAATAGAACTAAGCTTCCTCATGTAATACATCTCAGCCGACTCCGGATACCCACCAACGACCCGACCCGAGTTCCTACAAGCACCCGAATCACGGATACAAGAACTTATCTTCCTCCAATATTCATCACTCGCGACCCGATCCTTCAACCAACCCGAATAGTCGGGTAAATAATAGTCCTTGTAAGCCCGGTTTGGGACGGACCGACCCGACCCTTTGTCCGTTACCACATAGGCAAATATCACAAACCCGATTAGCACAACAATGATGAGAAACATGACCCAAAGGTATAGGTACATTAGGAGAGTGTTCCGGTAACACGCGCCCGCAAACCCGGCTATTGAAACTATCATGATTGCCACTCCGATAACGATCATCGGCCATTGGAGAAACCTGTAAAATAATAAAATATTTATCAGGTATATCCCATCGTGTATTATTAATCAACTATATATATAAAAAAGTACAATAAATTAATTACTCCCTCCGTCCCATTAAAAGTGTCATATTTTAAATTTTCAAAGTCTTTATTTATAAACTTTGACTTTAATTATATATTTTTTATGTTATATAAAACTTGATGAAAATTAACTCAATAAAAACACTTGTAAAACACACTCAAATCATATAACTTTCATCAAGTATTATCTAACACAAACAAAATTATTGAAGGTCAAAGTTTATAAATAAAGACTTTGAAAATTCAAAATATGACACTTTTAATGAGACGGAGGTGGTAACTATTAACTATATATATATAAAGTACAACAAATGTAATCACAAAGAAAAATTAATTAAGTTATTTGTCTATCGTAAATATATTTACGGTAAATTTGAACTAATAAATTATATCTAAATGAGTTAATTACTGTTTTCGTCTCCGTGGTTTGTCAAAAAATACTATTTCAGTTCATGAGTTAAAAAATTGCAATTTCAGTTCATGTGGTTTCAGTTTCGTAACCATTACAGTCCACCTCGTAACCATTTCAGTCCCTATACTTAACAGAATAATGGATTGAAATGGCTACGAAAGTGAAACCACAGGGACTGAAATGGTTACGAAAGTGAAACCACAGGGACTGAAATCGTAATTTTTAAACTAATTGACTGAAATGGTGATTTTTGATAAACTACAGGGATGAAAACAGTAATTCACTCTATCTAAATATATATCGCTAACATGCCCCTCAAACTAGAGGTCGTTTTAGTGAATCGAACTAAGTAATGATAATCTAAACAACTAGAGATTAAAGATTATGGTAAAACGTTAATTATTATGCTAATATAACCATAGATAAAAGTAATAACTAAAAAACAAACTTTAAAGATAAATGATAAAACAAATAATAGTAATAACTTTACTAGATAATAAACTCGGCTAACATAACCTCATGCAGTCGGTGTTGTTTGCGCGCGTGCTCAGCCATATTCCGCCACCAAGAATCGGAATCGATAGCAAGAAAGTGAGGAAGTTCAAAATACCGATTAGATGATTGGTTGTCCTCATGACTCTCTCTCTCTAAAAGTATATGTTTCTCTCTTTAGAATGTTTGTGTGTTGGGTGGTTTTTATAAGTATGAAACATGTTGGTGTGTAAAATGACGAAAATGGGTTTGTGGTGTAAGTGGGAAAAGAAGGAGGGGGGTAATTGTGATTGTGACAATGTGTGTTGAATTAAAAATGTAACGTGTCATAAGTTCATTCATAAGTTCATTGTTTTTTTTTTTTGCTTTTTTTAACAGCAAATTCCAATCTCACCAAACATTTGTACAATACATATTGACCAATCCCTTAGATAGTCGCCAAAAATATCTTTATAAAAATATCTTCATAAAGTCAAAGTATATGTAAATAATAAACTTTGATGGAATAAGATTGTAATTTATTGATGTTAGCCTTTCTCACGGTTAAGAAAATGATTACTATAGAAAAATATGTGATGGTAGTTGATTAAAAATATTGCGCATGTAAGCAAGGTAAGATAACAAATCTAAGTTATGGGTCAAAAAGTGTTACGAGTAAAAATGAGTTTGAGTCAAAACGCGTTGTTATAAAGTATTAATTTAGTTTGGAATAAAATGAGGTCTAAATAAAATGGGTATGGTGCGATCAATAAGTTGTTTTAGGAAAAAAAATTATCAAAATTGGTTCACTCATATATTTGGTGGCTAGTGGTGACGGGTGGAGGCAACAGTAATGATGATGGTGGTAGAGTGTCGGAGGTGGTGGAAAAGGCGATGGTGGCGGCAAGACGGGGAGGTGGTGGCATGAAGCAATAGTCGTGAGTGGCGCTCATTCATTTAGACATGCTTTAGTTTGGTTTTTAATCCGTTTTAGCCTGTTATGTAATTTGATTTGACCAAAGCAAAATCATATGCAAATTTTGTTACCGAAATCAATTCATTTCTCAAAGAATTGGTTGTGATTGTCACATCTACACGCACGTTACAAAGGATGTTACATGTAGTAACATGTTTGTACCGGATGTAATATATGTTATACGTTATGATATTAATCCTTTTCAATCCGCTATTTTAACTTTAATTCATCCACAATCTTTGTCATAGATTTTTAATAACTATATAGTTTTTGTCGAATCCCAAAGTAACTGACGACGTGTCTATTACCGTAGATCCACCTACGTTCGCCGCTTTTTGGGATTGACCTACAAACAACTCACCTCCTGCAGGCTCGAGCCGTAAAAGTCACCGGCGCCCTTCGGAGCATTTAACGTAGATGTGTAGTCACATCGCATGTTGCTCTGTTGGAACAATAAATCCTTATGCCTTGGTCATGGGCGAGAAGGCAAGTTCTTTTGACTAAGTCTTCTTTCCCAAAGATCGATTAATCAGAGAACTTGTAATGGGTCTTAGCCCAACATGTAGTCCAACGTAACGAGCCCAGTTTCTATTTAAACTAGTGGTTTTCCCCGCGCTACGCGGCAGGAACTTAGTTGGTATCGGTTGAGTTTGTTCCAATAACGGCACTTGTTATAACAGCTGAAAGAGGAAATTAAAAAAATAAAGTCGTGATATGCCGAAAAAGATATTGATCCGTGTTTTATATAAATCGAAAACCATAAATAATATCGGTTTTGATACTATCAATATTGGTACTGATGTTCGGTTGAAATCGGTTCAGTTCGTCACGTATCGATACTCGTATAGTTTACGATTAAAAATGCGAACTTTTAATATTGTTATAGGCACTCGTATAGTTTGTGATAAAGTAAATAAATTACTATTCACTGTCGCTTTTCGTTCAATTTACAACGATAGTGGCACGATATCTATTCTCAGTGAAAGTCAAAATAAATATAATATTAAAACTTTAGATTTCTATTCATCGAGAGTTTCTTTTATCTAATATTAATAAAAGAGTCCACTTAATGGCACATGTCATCTAATTCTTATAAACGACTCTCAATAATGCCACATGACATTTTCTCCATCAATTCATTAATATTAATGATATTATTAATTAATTAATATCTAATTCTAATTTATAATTAAACAATGTATAAATTATCAATAATTTTAAAACCTTTGATTTTATTACTTATTAAAGTGGATAAGTATTATCCCACATGACATTTTCTCCATCAATTCATTAATATTAGTGATATTATTAATTAATATCTAATTCTAATTTATGATTAAAAAATATATAGTTTATCTATAATTTTAATACCTATGATTTTATTATTTCTTAAAATGGATAAGCATATGGTTTAGTTTACTTTACCTGTTTTGCGTAAATCAAGTTTGAGAAAAAAATAATGGCTATTATCTAAGAAACATGGTGTTACGCTATTAAAATGCTATTTTTTATAGTGTTACGTTAATTATACGCATCAATATTTCATATCAACACCATAAAAAATATGTAAAATAATAACACTCGGATTTGAGTTTAAATATTAGAAATAATGTAGTGAAGTAATTATTTCAACTAAATATTTTGTGATGAATTTATCTATTAATTCAAACAAAAATTAATTAATTAGTTAATAATATTATTAATGAATTGAAATAGAGAATATTATATGGCATTAATTGAAATTTTTTATTAGAATTAGAACCACCATTTTCAGCCACCAACTCTATCTCAATTAAGATTTAAGAGTTTTCTCAGTATCATCCCAAAATTTTAAAGAAACATTTATGTGTTCATCGGTTTTTTTCTACTTCATCTCATTTCCCAAGATAAGGATGAGATTTAAGAATTTTCTTTAGATTCTTTACGTATCGTATCATAACATAATATAGAAATTTAATTGTTATATAAATATATATTTTATGTATATCTAATTATTATTACTAAAGTAACAAATAAATATAAAGTATTTGCTTAAACGCGTCATTTACAGTGAGTAATGTTATATTGTCTTTAACTTAGCATGGATAGTTCATGTTTGGGTAATATGTGTTTATATCAAAAAAAAAAAAAAAAAAAAAAAATTAGCATGTGCAATATCAAGAATAATTCAAATTTTGTAACTATTTGGTTCTTCTAATACAATCAATCTTATATTGCTTAAACGCGTCATTAACTTATTTTTAACATGTGCAATATCAAGAATAATTCAAATTTTGTAACTATTTTGTTCTTCTAATACAACCAATCTTATCATTCAACCTGTGTAAGACACGGGACTATAAACTACTATATAAATAAATGAAACAACTTTTCATTTATAAGAAGTTAAGCTATCTCAATTTAATATCTAATCTCTAAAAAAATACATATATAACTAAATATCTCTCAGGACATACCACACATTCTCTTCTCCCTCTCTAATCGCCGCCCGGATTATTGCTTCGAGTGCTCGGCGATGAACACCTATCCTGTATAGTGAGCGTGGTTTAATCGTTCAGCTTAGTGGAGCTGTCCTAGATCTAACCGTTCTTCCTATCCGGGGTAAGTCTAATCCATTCGCCTCTTTGGATATCTGAGGTTCCGTCAATGGCTTCTTGGGAGAAGAACGAGGGGAATCCGGATGATGGTGGCCCATGGTCTGATGTTCAATATCGGAAAAACAGGAAAAGCAAAGGTGATGGTGTGGAACGAACGTTCTTAGTACAAAATATTTCTGGCCAAGTTACCAGGAATGTACTGTGGAGAGCTTTCCAGCCTTATGGTTATGTATCGGATGCTTATGTTGCTTGAAAGAGGGATACCAAAGGTAAATGTTTCGGCTTTGTTAGATATGTCGGGGTAGAGGATATCAATGAAACTATCGCGTTGATGAACTCTGTTAAGATGTTTGGCTTGAAGGCTTATGTGTCCTTAGCAAAATATGATAAGGACCATAAAAGGTTTAACGTTGATCCAAATAACGCCGGTCGGAACCATTGGAGGCCAAAGGATAATTACCAGCCTCCACTTAATGCTAATAATGGTAGGAAGCCTGGTGACCAATCATCATCCTATGTTCAACCGCCTAGTCATACGAGTGGGGGCCTGCAGAACGGAACGTCGTATGCGGATATGCTTAGAGGAAGGAAAGAAATGGGAAACCAAGGTGCTAAAACCTTAACTGTGGAAGGAAAAGGATCGCTATATCCGTTACACTGTATTGGAAGGTCGGTGATCGGATATGCTAAGGATGAGTGGTCATTGAAAAACATTAGGAGACTGTTGGAAGAAGAGGGTGTTTTAGACTTTGGGTGTTTTAAACAATTGTAACATGTATTTCACCCCCGAAGTTATAAAACTGAAAACAGTTAAAAGAAAAGGGGGACATGAACTCACAAATTTGCGTCTTCAGTACTCGTAACCCAAATCTTCTCAGCAAACACGACTCCCTACAATGTACTATGTCTATTAGACGAACGAGCCGTGCCTTGCCTTAGTATTTACGTTTTTGAGTTACGTTTCTTTTAATATTATCCCAAGTTATAATTTCTTGTTAAAATAATAATTATTTTAACTTTAAATTATATTTAATTTTGGAATAATCGTTTAACAATATTTTGTAATAATACTTCTCAAGTATTTATTTTCGTATTTCCTTCCCAAGGATGGGGGTATCTCATACGTGTATCTTCGTATTCTTGTATCTTGTAGTTTTCAAAATAATATATTTTCAAGTCTCATGTCACGGCCCCCGACCCGGTTTGACCCGTTTCAGGAGCCGCGGGACAGAAATACTGCGGTATTTAATTAATTGAGTTTGACAGCGGAAGTTTTCATCAGGATCTTTTAAAATGTAAATATTTCCCGATTATTTTATTTCACAATGCGGGATAAAACCCCGGTAATTTACAATCATTTGATTTCACGAAGAAATCTTTTATTTTTACAAAACATGTTTCTTTATTTTATACTGAGCCACTTCTTTGAGCTTGTAGTGCTATATGGCACTTTTCCTGGTTCATAACAGGTCACCTGAAACATGTTTGAAAAAGGTTTTGTCAGCGGGAAATACTGAGTGAATCATTCTATTTTGCATAATGATGCATAGTTATTAATTACAGCATAAGAGCGATTACAATGGCTTCTATCTTATTTTTATCTGGCATTCTGTTACAATGGTGACATGTCACAATGGTGACGATGGTCATACCACTATTTAGATCAATGAACCTAAATAGTGACGATTATCCCTGTAGGTCAATGAACCCAACAGTGATTATCCCGAGTAGGTCAATGAACCTAACTGGGAGAAAATTAGTAATGTGCACAATACCCCACTAACCAGTAATTCAAGATATCCACGACTTAGTCCCTGTAATTATAACTTTGAAAATAATTTGGAGTATTGTAAAACATTTAATAAAAAGAGAATGACTCACAAACTGTGAGAAAAGGAGAACGACTCACATTGCAGATTTATACGGGCAGAGTTTAGCCTACTGATTTAGCCTTTTAAACCTAAAATTTAATAACAGGCACACAATTCTGGGTTAGTAATCAATCCAGCATTTACGATAACTCACGAGATCAAATTCTCACAACGAACGACAAAGTGCGATACTTCATCCATCGAATTAACGACGATCCATCGAATTAACGACGAATGATAAAGTATAACCCTAATGTGGGCGGCACTTAAACATCCATTGGATATATTGATTAATCGGACAATGAATCGTAATAGCGATTGTGCTAATACCCTGATTGCGGCGTCGATTATTAAACCGTGTGTGTTAATTGGAGTATACAGAGCATAACTTAGCGCACAAAATGAATTTGAGCGTCGTTCTAAAGCCAGAATTCAAGTCCCAATCTCCTGTATTTATAGGTGAATTTTGTCCCTCAGGCGGCTCGCGTGAGATCTAAGCTTATCCTTACGCGGCCCGCGTAAGACCTATTTTTAGGCATAGGGTAGCCACGTGTGGGACTAGCTCAGCTGAGTCGACAGTTTTCGAAAATTCCTTGCTGCCAACGTTTTAAGTGGATAATCGTTAATAGGGTTTAACCCCCCCCCTGAGTTTTAGGGGCCCTAATCCTGATTCTGATTTTTCTGAAAATCTTAGGGTTTGTGCAGAATCACTTGGGTTTCTTATGTGACAACTGGCAAATAACTGGTAATTCCGTACAATCTAATCACTATTTACATTTCTTAATCTCATGCATTTAGCGTAATTTAATTACGTAACAGTGTCGTTAATTGAATAACAAGGTTAGGACAAGGAAACAAAGCTAAAACATATGTTGGTTTTCGTCGTATGGCGAAACCAAGCCAACGATGTCCTAAAAGTGTTGGTAGAAAGTGCTGCGTGCACTATTCACGGTTACACTATTCATGCCAGCAAACCGTGAAACTAGACCAAAACACAGAAAAACGACACTCGGATGACATAACTGAGTCCAATTATATAAGAAAACATTATTGTGAAAACACCTCTTGCCAAGAAACAAGACTTTCCGGTATGACGCCCTAATTGTCAAAATGTCCGTTTCGGCCTAAAATATAGTATTTTAACGCGTCCGAACCCACAACAAAGCATTTCCGGGACTTTGGAATAAAGTCAATTTATGAAAAACATACTAAAACAATAAGTTGATACCAACGGATGATTCATAATCACAAGTTTCCGGCGTTACGTCGCTATGCACTAAACTGATCCGTTAGCGACTTGACGAACTAGTAAGCAATATTTTTGGTCACGAAACAAGCAAACGAAGAATCTAGTGAACTAGTTAAGCTAACTTTGGGACTCGGAATCATTTCATACAACTTCCGGATGCAAGAAAACAATTTGCGGAAATTCTTGTCGGTACGACACAAAAGTACCGTAATCGAGCCGACGACGAAACGAAAAGCGTTTTAAGTATCAAAACATGATTTTTACTAGTTTAGTAAACTAGTTAATAATAATTTTGGTTCCGAAATACTAATCACCCCTTAACGACGTACTTAAACCCTAATCACCCTACACCTTCTAATTACTAAAATATCTAGTCTTTAATCATTTTTTTATAAAAATTTACATAATACCCCCCCCCCTTACTTGTGGCCGAAAATGGTGGGTCCCCACTCACCATGTCTTGGTTGAAAATATAATGCTAGAAGCATGGAACTTGATGGAAGTTGTTGATTGAAAACCTTCTTATTATACCATACCTTCATCATACTTATCCTATCATCTTTTTCTCACATAATACAAGCAAAGAAACCCTCATATTGGTCCCTTCATTCACGGCTCCAAGAACACCCACATAACCTACCTTCAATCTTCCATAAACACCACATTTTACTCTAAATCTAAGCCTTACAAGATCATCCATGGAAGGTGTAAGCATGGAGCACACTTAGGAGCACTTTTGGAGCATATCTTCTTCTTATTCTTCTAGTTTTAACTCTTGCAAGATTGTGAGTCTTCTAAACACCATTTTTAAGCTTCATATTACTAGTAGATTTATAAAGTACAAGTTGATTATCTTGAAACTAAAGAAAAATATAACCAAAAACCCTAAACATAAAGCTTATAAACACTAAATATAACCATGTTATATGTTGATTTATGTTGTTTAGTGTTATAATATTCATGTGATCTTGTAGATTATGTTATTTTGGTCTAGATTAGTAATTAAAAGTGTATGCTTATGATGATCAAGTTAATAGATTCATGTAGTATTTGGTATTTGTGTTCATCTTACCAAGGTGAACATAAATATGTGATTTAAACATGATTATGTTTAAATCAAGAATGATCATCTACTTCAAAGATTATGAGCATTTAAATATAAACTTGATTTAGTGATTCTTGAAAGAATAAACCAAGAATAATCATGGGAAAAGGACTTTTAACAACACTAATGAACTTGGTTTTTTTGACATAAAAAGAAGTTTATGTAATATTACTTATGAAAAGTGTTATGTAAAAGTCTTGAGTATTTTTATATAAAGATGTGAGAATCTTTAAAGATGAAAAACAAGTTTAAACAAGTTCATATACATAATAAACTTGAAGAATGGTTAACTTTAAAGTGATAAAAGAATTTACCAAAGAAATGCTCATAATAAGCTTTGAAAGACAAAGTGTGAAATTGTTGTTATAAAATGATATTTAGTGAAACTTGGTAAATCGTGGTGATTTGAGAAAATTGATCATTGATTTAAACGCGTTTTTGTAACGTGGGAAACGTCATAGTTTAGGGGAAACTATGGCGAATTTTTCTAAAAATCTAATCGTGATTAAAAAGGGGATTAACGGGTGATTAACAATGTTAAACGCGATTAGTGGTCATAAACGTCATTATGGAAACTTTGATAGGAATATTTAATAGTTAAATATTCAAAGAAGTTCTTATGAACTTAAACATATATTTTTACAAGAATAAAGTGAGTAAAAATATAACAAAGTATAAATATAATTTTTGGTAAAAATTATATATTTTCGGAAACTTGCTAAGTACTTGCAATGTGTGCTACATATGTGTATGTATTAGATACCTATAGGGTGATCAAAATAATTACACGCACATGTTCCTACATGGTCCAAGAAATGCTAGTAAAATCGGACAATTAAATAAAATGGCCGAAATGGAAATACATAACACTTGATGACGACAAATTGGGCGTATCGACATCGTAAACAAGTTACTACAATGTCGAGTCTAAAAATGACATATTTTTAGACACTAAGGCGAACGCATAACTAAGAGGTCAAAAACAAGAATCCGGAAAGTCGAAAACTATATAAATTACCAAGTATTTTTCGTATGAAAAACAAACTTATTAAGTTACATGCTTGGTGAATTTTTGGTAAAAATTGCAAGAATATATTTAATGGACTCACTAGAAAACTAGGGCTAGGCCCAATAACAAGAAAACTAGGGCTAGGCCCAATAACAAGAAAACTAGGGCTAGGCCCAATAACAAGAAAACTAGGGCTAGGCCCACTAATGATGATGACAAGCGAAAACAGAATTCAAGATGAACAACTTGTACGAGGTCCGAAAGACCTAGTGTCTAATAAAATTAGTACGCATGTAGGTTAACTACTCGTACGGACGCTCGCTACGATATTACATACAAGGAACGCAAATTTGTGAGTTCATGTCCCTCCTTTCACTGTTTTCAATGTTTTGTTTTCAAAAACATCGAGGGGAAATACATGTTAAACTATTGGTATGTTAATTCCGGAGTAGAAAACAGGGTCAATGTGCATAAGTAGGGGAATGTACACTAATAACCATTAATCACGTAGTGACCGAGGTGCAAAAGGTGTAGATCTATTGGGCTTGAGGCACGCCCCACTCCTAGTTGTATACCGTGGAGTGCTTTTGTTGATCCCAATGCGAACTAAGTGTCTATGGGTTGGTTATTCTGCTTATGGCGCATCATGTCAGGGGGCTAGCTACCCACTGATAGATCTTAATAGACTCCATGATTTTAATCAGAACATACCGGGATTACAAGATGACAAGTACTAGATTTCATATGATAACAAATACCTACATGAATTCACTCAACTTTTTGTTGACTTTTTAAAACTACATGTATTTCAGGAAACAGGTCTTGAGCCGGTGATACACTATGGGATTCGGGAAAACAAATGACAACGATTGCCACTTTTGAAGGGTTTGTCTTCTATATCCCAACCTCGTATGGGTATATAGGAAACAAAACCTCACTAAGTTTTATGTTAAAACTATCTTTTGGTGATGTGAAAAACAAACGGAAACTATGTTATGTCTAATGTTGTGAACATGTATGGTACTTGAAACTACTTTTGAGAAACTATGTAAATATTCGTTGGAGTTTATGTAACTATGGCATCGTTGTTGGTTCACGTTGTTAAATACATTTGGATGCAATGATTACCTTTCTTACGTCACACACAATACGCTTCCGCTACTAGCAGGGTGTGACAGATTGGTATCAGAGCTCCGATTGTAGTGAACCGGGGAAAAACTTTTATTAAAGTTTGGTCTACAATCACCGAAGGGCTCTCACATGAAAACAAAGTCGATAACATTACCAAAATGTTTTCAAAAGTATGACAAAAATGACAAAAGGTTTTCATTGTGTCACTTTAACATGAGGATCTATCACTCTGGCTCAATCACTAGTATCGAATATGGAGCAATACATGGTTAGTCGATAAGTAATAGACTTGTAAACACTAAGACTTACATGTGAAACATGAGAACAAACATTGCATGAAATATATCATGAGTAGTAATACATTTTTCCTAACAACATATATGCATATTGTACGGTTTATTTGCCAGGATCGATGTCTTCATCTTCTTCGTCGGACCTTTCAGAGGTGGATCCGATGCCAGTAGTGTCGGATGACGAGTATGAGCCCGACATCATTATCATATCGTCGGACGACGAGTCCGGGCATGATGTATCTTCAGACGATGACTACATGTTGGATGATTTCCAACCATTTGCTCTTGCAGCTTTCGAGGAGGATCCCGTCCCACCGGAGGACGACGTACTGGCGATGCCGCAGCCCCTTCATGGTATTATTATCTACGGCCACCCAGAGGGTGAGCACCTGATTGTGCATTTGGCCATACCACTAGCTGCTGTACCATTTGTTGATCTTGAGGACGATGATATCGTCCCAGTTATACCTGTCGAGCACCTTGACGATGAGTTAGGTGACGGAGAGATCCATGATGTTGTTATACTCGAGTTACCCTCTCCAGTCGTGTCTGTTGTTGATATTTCATCTACCGCGTCTAGTGTTGCTTCCTCTGTTCATACCCCTGCATCATCCCCTGATACTGTACTACCTACTCCCACGGCTGTGCCACCTACCCCTACTACTGATCCTATGCATGTGCCAGGATTTCCACACACTATACATCCCTCGCCTCACTTTCAGTCTGGACCATCCTCACAGCAGCCATTCCCCCACACTTTTTATGACCCTTATGCTGCCGGAACTTCGCATTATGCTGGATCCCCATTCCTAGTCAGACCACCCTACCCGGATACCCCTACACCTCCATCTGGCATGCACCCTACTGATCCCTATTATACCCCACCCATCTCTCTGCCCGTTATGGCGGACATGACTATGTCTCATGAGGTCCAGATCTCTATCATTTTCCGTAGACTCGGGGAGATGCAGACTGATATGGCCGCGATCAGAGCTGCCGTTGCTCCACCCCCACCACCTGCATCACCACAGCCACCATTACCAGCATCACCCCCTCCATCACCACCACCACTACCACAGTCACCACCTCCACCATCTCCACACCAGTAGTCTGTCAGTTGTATGTTGGTCTTATGTTGGCCGTATGTATATAACTATCTTTTGGGGAGACTACCACTTTTGTGAAGACCAAGGGTTACGAAGATCAAGCCTTTTGAAGACAACCAGAAGACATGAAGATGCAATGTAGTAGAAATTTTACTTTTGTATTGTAACTTGTACTGACTAGGGGTATGTATCCCTATGTCCTTTTGATCTTCATGAACAAATGTATCAAGTTGTTGCTATGTATAAAAGTATGTTTTCTGTATTTCACATTGTATTTCTTTTATGTTGTGGTTGATCTTATGGTGATGTGATGATATTTTGATTGATATTGTTATGACACGGTGGACTTATGGTTGATGTTATATTGTGGCATGGTGTTTTCTACATGTTGAGTTATACGACCATTATGATGACGTGGTGTTTATGCGTACTTGTGATTGTGTGGCTATGTCCTATGTACGTGTGTATGCATTTATTATCTATATAAACCCGACGTGTTTATATATATATACTTGACAATATTTATTATTAAATACTTGTCTAATGGAGATCGATATTTTATTTAGAAGACAATGCCGCCCCGTCGTGGAAGAACAAAAACGAACCCGTTGCCGACAACACAAGAAGAATTGAACGAACGCATTTCCCAAGCGATTGCTCAATACGAAGCTACCCGCCCTGAACAAAGCGGTGGAACAGGAGGTACTTCTGGAAGCAATCATCCGACTGGTAATGCTTAGTTAATCCTTAATCTACGCGATACTCTCATCCATTCTAATAGTGCTCTTGATATTCACTCTTAAATTTGTGCATATGATAATTTCAGGTTGCACGTATAAGCAGTTCTTAGACTGCAAACCTCTAAATTTTGACGGTACGGGAGGTGCCGTTTCCTTCGTTCGCTGGACTGAGAAGACCGACTCAGTTATTCGAATGAGCAAGTGCCCTGCTGAACAAAGGGTTACTTATGTCACCGGACTATACATTGATGGGGCACTATCATGGTGGAACCTCCAGGTCCAAACGAAAGGCGAAACTGCTGCGTATGGCCTGACCTGGGAGGAACTAAAAGAGTTGATGAGGAAAAAGTATTGTTCAAGGTCGGAAATCCAGAAGCTAGAAACAGAATTCTGGAATTTGAAAATGATTGGTGCGGATATCGCGGGTTACACGCAGCGATTTCACGATTTATCCCGTGTAGTCCCATATTTGGTGGACCCCGAGTACAAGAGGATTGAGAGGTATATTTGGGGACTTGCCCCCCAAATACTAAGTCTGGTTACTGCTTCTAAGCCTACGGAGATTGGCGAAGCAATCGATTTGGCTGTATCACTTACCGAGGAAGCACTACGTCAAGGAAAGTTCGATGAGGCTGGGTCGAACAAAAAGGATACTGCTGTGGAAAATTCGGGCTATAATAAAAGGAAGTTTTCTCATTTTAAGAAAGGTTCGCGGGGGAGGAACAACAAGAATAACAATAACAAGAGAGAAACCGCGAAGGAAACTAGGGATGCAAAGGCATATGTTACCACTACCACCAACAATCCCGATAAGAAGCCTTACGCTGGAACAGCACCGAAGTGCAATACATGCCCTTTTCACCACTACGGGGAGTGTCGTAGCACCAGGTGTGACAAATGTAATAGGTTTGGGCACCGCACCGAAAAATGCCGGGACACGAATAACAAGGATCAAGGTTGCTTCAATTGTGGTGACAAAGGACACTTCAAGAAGGATTGCCCGAAAGAAATCCAAGCTCGGGGAAGATCATTTGTGATAGGAGCCAAGGACGCTCGCCAGGACCCGAATGTGGTCACCGGTACGTTTCCTATCAATAACCACTTTGCATCTATTCTTTTCGATACTGGAGCAGATTATAGTTTCATTTCTAAGGAATTTAGAGACATACTTGGAGTAGAAACGAGCAAATTGAATGTTCCGTACTCGATTGAATTAGCCAACGGGGAATTAGTTGAATCGGGGGAAATCATAAAGAATTGTACCTTAGAACTGGGTGAACGAAAGTTCGACATAGATCTCTTACCAGTTACGTTAGGTAGTTTCGATGTCGTAGTTGGTATGGATTGGTTATCCAATAACCGAGCCGAAGTCATATGTCATGAGAAGATCATACGCATTCCTCTACCCGATGGAGAACATTTACTAGTACACGGGGAGAAACAAGACACGCCTTTACGAATTATTAGTTGCATGAAGGCTCAAAAATATCTCAGGAAAAGATACATCGCCTTCTTGCTCATGTCATTAACAAGAAGGCCGAGGAGCGCAAGGTGGAAGACATCCCTGTGGTAAGGGAATATCCCGAAGTCTTTCCAGAAGACTTGCCGGGACTGCCACCACAACGACAAGTGGAATTTCATATCGATCTGGTGCCAGGAGCAGCACCGGTGGCAAAAGCTCCATATAGACTCGCGCCCTCGGAGATGCAGGAATTATCTACTCAACTTCAGGAGTTGCTTGACAAAGGATTCATTAGACCGAGTTTCTCACCTTGGGGAGCTCCGGTGTTATTTGTCAAGAAGAAGGATGGAACCTTTCGAATGTGCATTGATTACAGAGAACTAAACAAGTTAACTATCAAAAATCGGTATCCGTTACCGAGGATTGATGACTTGTTCGATCAGTTACAAGGTTCCAGCTTCTACTCCAAGATCGATCTAAGATCCGGATACCATCAGCTGAGGGTTCAGGAGGAAAGCATTCCTAAGACAGCGTTTAGGACTCGCTATGGGCATTATGAGTTCCTTGTTATGCCTTTCGGCTTAACGAACGCTCCCGCCGTATTCATGGACTTGATGAATCGGGTATGTAAACCATACCTGGACAAGTTCGTGATCGTATTCATTGATGACATCTTGATATACTCACGAACTGAGGCGGAACACAAACAACACTTGAGAACTATTCTGGAGTTGCTTAAGAAAGAACAATTGTACGCCAAGTTCTCAAAATGCGAATTTTGGATTCGTGAAGTACAATTTCTCGGTCATGTGGTGAACGAGAACGGAATACATGTCGATCCAACTAAGATAGAGGCCATAAAGAGCTGGAACACTCCAAGGACCCCGACGGAAGTAAGACAATTTCTGGGTTTAGCGGGGTACTATCGAAGATTCATAGAGAATTTTTCTAAAATTGCTCAATCACTAACCTCGCTCACCCAGAAGGATAGAAAGTTCGATTGGGGTGAAAAACAGGAAATGGCATTCCAAACGCTCAAAGATAAACTATGCCAAGCGCCAATCTTATCACTCCCTGACGGCACCGATGACTTCGTGGTGTACTGTGATGCATCGCGTCAAGGCTTGGGTTGTGTGTTAATGCAACGTGAAAAAGTCATCGCGTACGCGTCGCGGCAGTTAAAAGTTCATGAAAAGAATTATACCACTCACGACCTAGAGTTGGGCGCAGTGGTATTCGCTTTAAAGATTTGGCGTCACTATCTCTATGGTACCAAGTGTACCATATTCACTGATCATAGAAGTCTTCAACACATATTCAATCAAAAAGAATTAAACATGCGCCAGCGGCGATGGGTAGAATTGTTGAACGACTATGACTGTGAAATCAGATACCATCCGGGGAAAGCAAACGTTGTAGCGGATGCTTTGAGTCGGAAAGAACGAGTTAGAACATTTCGAGTACGGGCTTTAGAATTGACCATCCAGACAAACTTTACAACTCGAGTGAACAATTCGAGTACGGGCCTTTAGAAGGTAAAATAAAACGAGCAGAATACTTGCGAGGAGCAAGGGAACACATGGAAACAAATAAGGATGGCACTTTATATTTCGGAGGAAGAATCTGGATTCCCTATTTTGGGGGCTTACGCAACTTAGTGCTGGATGAAGCACACAAGTCCAGATATTCGATACACCCAGGAACTGATAAGATGTATCAGGATCTGAGAGAATTTTATTGGTGGCCTAAACTCAAGAAAGATATTGGGATTTACGTTAGGAATTGCCTAACTTGTGCAAAAGGTCAAGGCCGAATATCAAAAGCCATCTGGATTATTACAACAACCAGTGATTCCGGTTTGGAAATGGGAGCAGATATCAATGGATTTCGTTACAGGACTCCCACGGACCTCACGAGGTCATAACATGATATGGGTTATCGTTGATCGATTAACCAAGTCGGCTCACTTCCTACCTATTCGTGAAAAAGACAGTACCGAGAAGTTAGCCGAAATTTACCTCAACGAGATTGTGGCACGTCATGGAGTGCCTACTTCAATAATCTCGGATCGTGACGGTCGCTTTGTATCAAGAATATGGCAATCATTTCAAGAATCGCTTGGATCTCGTCTGAATCTGAGTACCGCATTCCATCCGCAACCGATGGGCAAAGCGAGCGAACCATCCAAACGATGGAAGACATGCTTCGCGCCTGTGTGATGGACTTGGGCGGAAATTGGGATAATCATTTACCGCTGTAGAATTCTCATATAATAACAGTTATCACACAAGCATTAAAGCCGCCCCATTCGAAGCACTATACGGACGGAAGTGCCGATCACCGCTGTGTTGGGCGGAAG
This sequence comes from Helianthus tuberosus, assembly GCA_030545235.1. Lineage (NCBI taxonomy): Eukaryota > Viridiplantae > Streptophyta > Magnoliopsida > Asterales > Asteraceae > Helianthus > Helianthus tuberosus. Next base: position 13,433,098 of record CM060355.1, read on the forward strand.
TCGGAGACAAACAACTCGTCGGCCCTGAACTAGTCCAAGATACTACTGGCAAGATAGCAAAAAATACGAGACCGTATCAAAGCGGCTCGTGACAGACAAAAGTGGGTACGCGGACGGAAAACGTAAACCACGCTCTTTCGAGGTCGGAGACAAAGCCTTACTAAAAGTCTCACCTTGAAAGGCGTAGCTAGATTCGGGAAGCGCGGGAAGCTAAACCCGAGATACATTGGGCCGTTTGAGATTCTAGAAAAGATCGGTACCGTCGCGTACAAGTTGAAGTTGCCAGAAGAACTCATTAACGTACATGACACATTTCATGTGTCGAACCTCAGGAGAAGTCCGACAGTTCATACAGTTATCATTCCAGCGGATGAGATTTCATGTAGACAAGACGCTTCAGTTTACCGAAGAACCCGTTGAGGTTATGGGTCGGAAGGTCCACAATACAAGGAGAAGTACTATCGAACTGATCAAGGTCCGCTGGAATTCACGTCACGGACCCGAGTACACATGGGAACGTGAAGATCAGATCAAGGAAAAATATCCCCACCTGTTTAAGAAGACTCCTGCAAAGGATGGCTCAACTTGAATTTCGGGGACGAAATTCTTTTAACAGGGGAGAATGTGACAACTGGCAAATAACTGGTAATTCCGTACAATCTAATCACTATTTACATTTCTTAATCTCATGCATTTAGCGTAATTTAATTACGTAACAGTGTCGTTAATTGAATAACAAGGTTAGGACAAGGAAACAAAGCTAAAACATATGTTGGTTTTCGTCGTATGGCGAAACCAAGCCAACGATGTCCTAAAAGTGTTGGTAGAAAGTGCTGCGTGCACTATTCACGGTTACACTATTCATGCCAGCAAACCGTGAAACTAGACCAAAACACAGAAAAACGACACTCGGATGACATAACTGAGTCCAATTATATAAGAAAACATTATTGTGAAAACACCTCTTGCCAAGAAACAAGACTTTCCGGTATGACGCCCTAATTGTCAAAATGTCCGTTTCGGCCTAAAATATAGTATTTTAACGCGTCCGAACCCACAACAAAGCATTTCCGGGACTTTGGAATAAAGTCAATTTATGAAAAACATACTAAAACAATAAGTTGATACCAACGGATGATTCATAATCACAAGTTTCCGGCGTTACGTCGCTATGCACTAAACTGATCCGTTAGCGACTTGACGAACTAGTAAGCAATATTTTTGGTCACGAAACAAGCAAACGAAGAATCTAGTGAACTAGTTAAGCTAACTTTGGGACTCGGAATCATTTCATACAACTTCCGGATGCAAGAAAACAATTTGCGGAAATTCTTGTCGGTACGACACAAAAGTACCGTAATCGAGCCGACGACGAAACGAAAAGCGTTTTAAGTATCAAAACATGATTTTTACTAGTTTAGTAAACTAGTTAATAATAATTTTGGTTCCGAAATACTAATCACCCCTTAACGACGTACTTAAACCCTAATCACCCTACACCTTCTAATTACTAAAATATCTAGTCTTTAATCATTTTTTTATAAAAATTTACATAATACCCCCCCCCCCCCTTACTTGTGGCCGAAAATGGTGGGTCCCCACTCACCATGTCTTGGTTGAAAATATAATGCTAGAAGCATGGAACTTGATGGAAGTTGTTGATTGAAAACCTTCTTATTATACCATACCTTCATCATACTTATCCTATCATCTTTTTCTCACATAATACAAGCAAAGAAACCCTCATATTGGTCCCTTCATTCACGGCTCCAAGAACACCCACATAACCTACCTTCAATCTTCCATAAACACCACATTTTACTCTAAATCTAAGCCTTACAAGATCATCCATGGAAGGTGTAAGCATGGAGCACACTTAGGAGCACTTTTGGAGCATATCTTCTTCTTATTCTTCTAGTTTTAACTCTTGCAAGATTGTGAGTCTTCTAAACACCATTTTTAAGCTTCATATTACTAGTAGATTTATAAAGTACAAGTTGATTATCTTGAAACTAAAGAAAAATATAACCAAAAACCCTAAACATAAAGCTTATAAACACTAAATATAACCATGTTATATGTTGATTTATGTTGTTTAGTGTTATAATATTCATGTGATCTTGTAGATTATGTTATTTTGGTCTAGATTAGTAATTAAAAGTGTATGCTTATGATGATCAAGTTAATAGATTCATGTAGTATTTGGTATTTGTGTTCATCTTACCAAGGTGAACATAAATATGTGATTTAAACATGATTATGTTTAAATCAAGAATGATCATCTACTTCAAAGATTATGAGCATTTAAATATAAACTTGATTTAGTGATTCTTGAAAGAATAAACCAAGAATAATCATGGGAAAAGGACTTTTAACAACACTAATGAACTTGGTTTTTTTGACATAAAAAGAAGTTTATGTAATATTACTTATGAAAAGTGTTATGTAAAAGTCTTGAGTATTTTTATATAAAGATGTGAGAATCTTTAAAGATGAAAAACAAGTTTAAACAAGTTCATATACATAATAAACTTGAAGAATGGTTAACTTTAAAGTGATAAAAGAATTTACCAAAGAAATGCTCATAATAAGCTTTGAAAGACAAAGTGTGAAATTGTTGTTATAAAATGATATTTAGTGAAACTTGGTAAATCGTGGTGATTTGAGAAAATTGATCATTGATTTAAACGCGTTTTTGTAACGTGGGAAACGTCATAGTTTAGGGGAAACTATGGCGAATTTTTCTAAAAATCTAATCGTGATTAAAAAGGGGATTAACGGGTGATTAACAATGTTAAACGCGATTAGTGGTCATAAACGTCATTATGGAAACTTTGATAGGAATATTTAATAGTTAAATATTCAAAGAAGTTCTTATGAACTTAAACATATATTTTTACAAGAATAAAGTGAGTAAAAATATAACAAAGTATAAATATAATTTTTGGTAAAAATTATATATTTTCGGAAACTTGCTAAGTACTTGCAATGTGTGCTACATATGTGTATGTATTAGATACCTATAGGGTGATCAAAATAATTACACGCACATGTTCCTACATGGTCCAAGAAATGCTAGTAAAATCGGACAATTAAATAAAATGGCCGAAATGGAAATACATAACACTTGATGACGACAAATTGGGCGTATCGACATCGTAAACAAGTTACTACAATGTCGAGTCTAAAAATGACATATTTTTAGACACTAAGGCGAACGCATAACTAAGAGGTCAAAAACAAGAATCCGGAAAGTCGAAAACTATATAAATTACCAAGTATTTTTCGTATGAAAAACAAACTTATTAAGTTACATGCTTGGTGAATTTTTGGTAAAAATTGCAAGAATATATTTAATGGACTCACTAGAAAACTAGGGCTAGGCCCAATAACAAGAAAACTAGGGCTAGGCCCAATAACAAGAAAACTAGGGCTAGGCCCAATAACAAGAAAACTAGGGCTAGGCCCACTAATGATGATGACAAGCGAAAACAGAATTCAAGATGAACAACTTGTACGAGGTCCGAAAGACCTAGTGTCTAATAAAATTAGTACGCATGTAGGTTAACTACTCGTACGGACGCTCGCTACGATATTACATACAAGGAACGCAAATTTGTGAGTTCATGTCCCTCCTTTCACTGTTTTCAATGTTTTGTTTTCAAAAACATCGAGGGGAAATACATGTTAAACTATTGGTATGTTAATTCCGGAGTAGAAAACAGGGTCAATGTGCATAAGTAGGGGAATGTACACTAATAACCATTAATCACGTAGTGACCGAGGTGCAAAAGGTGTAGATCTATTGGGCTTGAGGCACGCCCCACTCCTAGTTGTATACCGTGGAGTGCTTTTGTTGATCCCAATGCGAACTAAGTGTCTATGGGTTGGTTATTCTGCTTATGGCGCATCATGTCAGGGGGCTAGCTACCCACTGATAGATCTTAATAGACTCCATGATTTTAATCAGAACATACCGGGATTACAAGATGACAAGTACTAGATTTCATATGATAACAAATACCTACATGAATTCACTCAACTTTTTGTTGACTTTTTAAAACTACATGTATTTCAGGAAACAGGTCTTGAGCCGGTGATACACTATGGGATTCGGGAAAACAAATGACAACGATTGCCACTTTTGAAGGGTTTGTCTTCTATATCCCAACCTCGTATGGGTATATAGGAAACAAAACCTCACTAAGTTTTATGTTAAAACTATCTTTTGGTGATGTGAAAAACAAACGGAAACTATGTTATGTCTAATGTTGTGAACATGTATGGTACTTGAAACTACTTTTGAGAAACTATGTAAATATTCGTTGGAGTTTATGTAACTATGGCATCGTTGTTGGTTCACGTTGTTAAATACATTTGGATGCAATGATTACCTTTCTTACGTCACACACAATACGCTTCCGCTACTAGCAGGGTGTGACAGATTGGTATCAGAGCTCCGATTGTAGTGAACCGGGGAAAAACTTTTATTAAAGTTTGGTCTACAATCACCGAAGGGCTCTCACATGAAAACAAAGTCGATAACATTACCAAAATGTTTTCAAAAGTATGACAAAAATGACAAAAGGTTTTCATTGTGTCACTTTAACATGAGGATCTATCACTCTGGCTCAATCACTAGTATCGAATATGGAGCAATACATGGTTAGTCGATAAGTAATAGACTTGTAAACACTAAGACTTACATGTGAAACATGAGAACAAACATTGCATGAAATATATCATGAGTAGTAATACATTTTTCCTAACAACATATATGCATATTGTACGGTTTATTTGCCAGGATCGATGTCTTCATCTTCTTCGTCGGACCTTTCAGAGGTGGATCCGATGCCAGTAGTGTCGGATGACGAGTATGAGCCCGACATCATTATCATATCGTCGGACGACGAGTCCGGGCATGATGTATCTTCAGACGATGACTACATGTTGGATGATTTCCAACCATTTGCTCTTGCAGCTTTCGAGGAGGATCCCGTCCCACCGGAGGACGACGTACTGGCGATGCCGCAGCCCCTTCATGGTATTATTATCTACGGCCACCCAGAGGGTGAGCACCTGATTGTGCATTTGGCCATACCACTAGCTGCTGTACCATTTGTTGATCTTGAGGACGATGATATCGTCCCAGTTATACCTGTCGAGCACCTTGACGATAAGTTAGGTGACGGAGAGATCCATGATGTTGTTATACTCGAGTTACCCTCTCCAGTCGTGTCTGTTGTTGATATTTCATCTACCGCGTCTAGTGTTGCTTCCTCTGTTCATACCCCTGCATCATCCCCTGATACTGTACTACCTACTCCCACGGCTGTGCCACCTACCCCTACTACTGATCCTATGCATGTGCCAGGATTTCCACACACTATACATCCCTCGCCTCACTTTCAGTCTGGACCATCCTCACAGCAGCCATTCCCCCACACTTTTTATGACCCTTATGCTGCCGGAACTTCGCATTATGCTGGATCCCCATTCCTAGTCAGACCACCCTACCCGGATACCCCTACACCTCCATCTGGCATGCACCCTACTGATCCCTATTATACCCCACCCATCTCTCTGCCCGTTATGGCGGACATGACTATGTCTCATGAGGTCCAGATCTCTATCATTTTCCGTAGACTCGGGGAGATGCAGACTGATATGGCCGCGATCAGAGCTGCCGTTGCTCCACCCCCACCACCTGCATCACCACAGCCACCATTACCAGCATCACCCCCTCCATCACCACCACCACTACCACAGTCACCACCTCCACCATCTCCACACCAGTAGTCTGTCAGTTGTATGTTGGTCTTATGTTGGCCGTATGTATATAACTATCTTTTGGGGAGACTACCACTTTTGTGAAGACCAAGGGTTACGAAGATCAAGCCTTTTGAAGACAACCAGAAGACATGAAGATGCAATGTAGTAGAAATTTTACTTTTGTATTGTAACTTGTACTGACTAGGGGTATGTATCCCTATGTCCTTTTGATCTTCATGAACAAATGTATCAAGTTGTTGCTATGTATAAAAGTATGTTTTCTGTATTTCACATTGTATTTCTTTTATGTTGTGGTTGATCTTATGGTGATGTGATGATATTTTGATTGATATTGTTATGACACGGTGGACTTATGGTTGATGTTATATTGTGGCATGGTGTTTTCTACATGTTGAGTTATACGACCATTATGATGACGTGGTGTTTATGCGTACTTGTGATTGTGTGGCTATGTCCTATGTACGTGTGTATGCATTTATTATCTATATAAACCCGACGTGTTTATATATATATACTTGACAATATTTATTATTAAATACTTGTCTAATGGAGATCGATATTTTATTTAGAAGACAATGCCGCCCCGTCGTGGAAGAACAAAAACGAACCCGTTGCCGACAACACAAGAAGAATTGAACGAACGCATTTCCCAAGCGATTGCTCAATACGAAGCTACCCGCCCTGAACAAAGCGGTGGAACAGGAGGTACTTCTGGAAGCAATCATCCGACTGGTAATGCTTAGTTAATCCTTAATCTACGCGATACTCTCATCCATTCTAATAGTGCTCTTGATATTCACTCTTAAATTTGTGCATATGATAATTTCAGGTTGCACGTATAAGCAGTTCTTAGACTGCAAACCTCTAAATTTTGACGGTACGGGAGGTGCCGTTTCCTTCGTTCGCTGGACTGAGAAGACCGACTCAGTTATTCGAATGAGCAAGTGCCCTGCTGAACAAAGGGTTACTTATGTCACCGGACTATACATTGATGGGGCACTATCATGGTGGAACCTCCAGGTCCAAACGAAAGGCGAAACTGCTGCGTATGGCCTGACCTGGGAGGAACTAAAAGAGTTGATGAGGAAAAAGTATTGTTCAAGGTCGGAAATCCAGAAGCTAGAAACAGAATTCTGGAATTTGAAAATGATTGGTGCGGATATCGCGGGTTACACGCAGCGATTTCACGATTTATCCCGTGTAGTCCCATATTTGGTGGACCCCGAGTACAAGAGGATTGAGAGGTATATTTGGGGACTTGCCCCCCAAATACTAAGTCTGGTTACTGCTTCTAAGCCTACGGAGATTGGCGAAGCAATCGATTTGGCTGTATCACTTACCGAGGAAGCACTACGTCAAGGAAAGTTCGATGAGGCTGGGTCGAACAAAAAGGATACTGCTGTGGAAAATTCGGGCTATAATAAAAGGAAGTTTTCTCATTTTAAGAAAGGTTCGCGGGGGAGGAACAACAAGAATAACAATAACAAGAGAGAAACCGCGAAGGAAACTAGGGATGCAAAGGCATATGTTACCACTACCACCAACAATCCCGATAAGAAGCCTTACGCTGGAACAGCACCGAAGTGCAATACATGCCCTTTTCACCACTACGGGGAGTGTCGTAGCACCAGGTGTGACAAATGTAATAGGTTTGGGCACCGCACCGAAAAATGCCGGGACACGAATAACAAGGATCAAGGTTGCTTCAATTGTGGTGACAAAGGACACTTCAAGAAGGATTGCCCAAAAGAAATCCAAGCTCGGGGAAGATCATTTGTGATAGGAGCCAAGGACGCTCGCCAGGACCCGAATGTGGTCACCGGTACGTTTCCTATCAATAACCACTTTGCATCTATTCTTTTCGATACTGGAGCAGATTATAGTTTCATTTCTAAGGAATTTAGAGACATACTTGGAGTAGAAACGAGCAAATTGAATGTTCCGTACTCGATTGAATTAGCCAACGGGGAATTAGTTGAATCGGGGGAAATCATAAAGAATTGTACCTTAGAACTGGGTGAACGAAAGTTCGACATAGATCTCTTACCAGTTACGTTAGGTAGTTTCGATGTCGTAGTTGGTATGGATTGGTTATCCAATAACCGAGCCGAAGTCATATGTCATGAGAAGATCATACGCATTCCTCTACCCGATGGAGAACATTTACTAGTACACGGGGAGAAACAAGACACGCCTTTACGAATTATTAGTTGCATGAAGGCTCAAAAATATCTCAGGAAAAGATACATCGCCTTCTTGCTCATGTCATTAACAAGAAGGCCGAGGAGCGCAAGGTGGAAGACATCCCTGTGGTAAGGGAATATCCCGAAGTCTTTCCAGAAGACTTGCCGGGACTGCCACCACAACGACAAGTGGAATTTCATATCGATCTGGTGCCAGGAGCAGCACCGGTGGCAAAAGCTCCATATAGACTCGCGCCCTCGGAGATGCAGGAATTATCTACTCAACTTCAGGAGTTGCTTGACAAAGGATTCATTAGACCGAGTTTCTCACCTTGGGGAGCTCCGGTGTTATTTGTCAAGAAGAAGGATGGAACCTTTCGAATGTGCATTGATTACAGAGAACTAAACAAGTTAACTATCAAAAATCGGTATCCGTTACCGAGGATTGATGACTTGTTCGATCAGTTACAAGGTTCCAGCTTCTACTCCAAGATCGATCTAAGATCCGGATACCATCAGCTGAGGGTTCAGGAGGAAAGCATTCCTAAGACAGCGTTTAGGACTCGCTATGGGCATTATGAGTTCCTTGTTATGCCTTTCGGCTTAACGAACGCTCCCGCCGTATTCATGGACTTGATGAATCGGGTATGTAAACCATACCTGGACAAGTTCGTGATCGTATTCATTGATGACATCTTGATATACTCACGAACTGAGGCGGAACACAAACAACACTTGAGAACTATTCTGGAGTTGCTTAAGAAAGAACAATTGTACGCCAAGTTCTCAAAATGCGAATTTTGGATTCGTGAAGTACAATTTCTCGGTCATGTGGTGAACGAGAACGGAATACATGTCGATCCAACTAAGATAGAGGCCATAAAGAGCTGGAACACTCCAAGGACCCCGACGGAAGTAAGACAATTTCTGGGTTTAGCGGGGTACTATCGAAGATTCATAGAGAATTTTTCTAAAATTGCTCAATCACTAACCTCGCTCACCCAGAAGGATAGAAAGTTCGATTGGGGTGAAAAACAGGAAATGGCATTCCAAACGCTCAAAGATAAACTATGCCAAGCGCCAATCTTATCACTCCCTGACGGCACCGATGACTTCGTGGTGTACTGTGATGCATCGCGTCAAGGCTTGGGTTGTGTGTTAATGCAACGTGAAAAAGTCATCGCGTACGCGTCGCGGCAGTTAAAAGTTCATGAAAAGAATTATACCACTCACGACCTAGAGTTGGGCGCAGTGGTATTCGCTTTAAAGATTTGGCGTCACTATCTCTATGGTACCAAGTGTACCATATTCACTGATCATAGAAGTCTTCAACACATATTCAATCAAAAAGAATTAAACATGCGCCAGCGGCGATGGGTAGAATTGTTGAACGACTATGACTGTGAAATCAGATACCATCCGGGGAAAGCAAACGTTGTAGCGGATGCTTTGAGTCGGAAAGAACGAGTTAGAACATTTCGAGTACGGGCTTTAGAATTGACCATCCAGACAAACTTTACAACTCGAGTGCGCGACGCACAACGTAAAGCCCTAAAACCAGGAAATATACGAGCAGAATACTTGCGAGGAGCAAGGGAACACATGGAAACAAATAAGGATGGCACTTTATATTTCGGAGGAAGAATCTGGATTCCCTATTTTGGGGGCTTACGCAACTTAGTGCTGGATGAAGCACACAAGTCCAGATATTCGATACACCCAGGAACTGATAAGATGTATCAGGATCTGAGAGAATTTTATTGGTGGCCTAAACTCAAGAAAGATATTGGGATTTACGTTAGGAATTGCCTAACTTGTGCAAAGGTCAAGGCCGAATATCAAAAGCCATCTGGATTATTACAACAACCAGTGATTCCGGTTTGGAAATGGGAGCAGATATCAATGGATTTCGTTACAGGACTCCCACGGACCTCACGAGGTCATAACATGATATGGGTTATCGTTGATCGATTAACCAAGTCGGCTCACTTCCTACCTATTCGTGAAAAAGACAGTACCGAGAAGTTAGCCGAAATTTACCTCAACGAGATTGTGGCACGTCATGGAGTGCCTACTTCAATAATCTCGGATCGTGACGGTCGCTTTGTATCAAGAATATGGCAATCATTTCAAGAATCGCTTGGATCTCGTCTGAATCTGAGTACCGCATTCCATCCGCAAACCGATGGGCAAAGCGAGCGAACCATCCAAACGATGGAAGACATGCTTCGCGCCTGTGTGATGGACTTGGGCGGAAATTGGGATAATCATTTACCGCTGGTAGAATTCTCATATAATAACAGTTATCACACAAGCATTAAAGCCGACCCATTCGAAGCACTATACGGACGGAAGTGCCGATCACCGCTGTGTTGGGCGGAAGTCGGAGACAAACAACTCGTCGGCCCTGAACTAGTCCAAGATACTACTGGCAAGATAGCAAAAATACGAGACCGTATCAAAGCGGCTCGTGACAGACAAAAGTGGTACGCGGACGGAAAACGTAAACCACGCTCTTTCGAGGTCGGAGACAAAGCCTTACTAAAAGTCTCACCTTGGAAAGGCGTAGCTAGATTCGGGAAGCGCGGGAAGCTAAACCCGAGATACATTGGGCCGTTTGAGATTCTAGAAAAGATCGGTACCGTCGCGTACAAGTTGAAGTTGCCAGAAGAACTCAGTAACGTACATGACACATTTCATGTGTCGAACCTCAGGAGAAGTCCGACAGTTCATACAGTTATCATTCCAGCGGATGAGATTCATGTAGACAAGACGCTTCAGTTTACCGAAGAACCCGTTGAGGTTATGGGTCGGAAGGTCCACAATACAAGGAGAAGTACTATCGAACTGATCAAGGTCCGCTGGAATTCACGTCACGGACCCGAGTACACATGGGAACGTGAAGATCAGATCAAGGAAAAATATCCCCACCTGTTTAAGAAGACTCCTGCAAAGGATGGCTCAACTTGAATTTCGGGACGAAATTCTTTTTAACAGGGGGAGAATGTGACAACTGGCAAATAACTGGTAATTCCGTACAATCTAATCACTATTTACATTTCTTAATCTCATGCATTTAGCGTAATTTAATTACGTAACAGTGTCGTTAATTGAATAACAAGGTTAGGACAAGGAAACAAAGCTAAAACATATGTTGGTTTTCGTCGTATGGCGAAACCAAGCCAACGATGTCCTAAAAGTGTTGGTAGAAAGTGCTGCGTGCACTATTCACGGTTACACTATTCATGCCAGCAAACCGTGAAACTAGACCAAAACACAGAAAAACGACACTCGGATGACATAACTGAGTCCAATTATATAAGAAAACATTATTGTGAAAACACCTCTTGCCAAGAAACAAGACTTTCCGGTATGACGCCCTAATTGTCAAAATGTCCGTTTCGGCCTAAAATATAGTATTTTAACGCGTCCGAACCCACAACAAAGCATTTCCGGGACTTTGGAATAAAGTCAATTTATGAAAAACATACTAAAACAATAAGTTGATACCAACGGATGATTCATAATCACAAGTTTCCGGCGTTACGTCGCTATGCACTAAACTGATCCGTTAGCGACTTGACGAACTAGTAAGCAATATTTTTGGTCACGAAACAAGCAAACGAAGAATCTAGTGAACTAGTTAAGCTAACTTTGGGACTCGGAATCATTTCATACAACTTCCGGATGCAAGAAAACAATTTGCGGAAATTCTTGTCGGTACGACACAAAAGTACCGTAATCGAGCCGACGACGAAACGAAAAGCGTTTTAAGTATCAAAACATGATTTTTACTAGTTTAGTAAACTAGTTAATAATAATTTTGGTTCCGAAATACTAATCACCCCTTAACGACGTACTTAAACCCTAATCACCCTACACCTTCTAATTACTAAAATATCTAGTCTTTAATCATTTTTTTATAAAAATTTACATAATACCCCCCCCCCTTACTTGTGGCCGAAAATGGTGGGTCCCCACTCACCATGTCTTGGTTGAAAATATAATGCTAGAAGCATGGAACTTGATGGAAGTTGTTGATTGAAAACCTTCTTATTATACCATACCTTCATCATACTTATCCTATCATCTTTTTCTCACATAATACAAGCAAAGAAACCCTCATATTGGTCCCTTCATTCACGGCTCCAAGAACACCCACATAACCTACCTTCAATCTTCCATAAACACCACATTTTACTCTAAATCTAAGCCTTACAAGATCATCCATGGAAGGTGTAAGCATGGAGCACACTTAGGAGCACTTTTGGAGCATATCTTCTTCTTATTCTTCTAGTTTTAACTCTTGCAAGATTGTGAGTCTTCTAAACACCATTTTTAAGCTTCATATTACTAGTAGATTTATAAAGTACAAGTTGATTATCTTGAAACTAAAGAAAAATATAACCAAAAACCCTAAACATAAAGCTTATAAACACTAAATATAACCATGTTATATGTTGATTTATGTTGTTTAGTGTTATAATATTCATGTGATCTTGTAGATTATGTTATTTTGGTCTAGATTAGTAATTAAAAGTGTATGCTTATGATGATCAAGTTAATAGATTCATGTAGTATTTGGTATTTGTGTTCATCTTACCAAGGTGAACATAAATATGTGATTTAAACATGATTATGTTTAAATCAAGAATGATCATCTACTTCAAAGATTATGAGCATTTAAATATAAACTTGATTTAGTGATTCTTGAAAGAATAAACCAAGAATAATCATGGGAAAAGGACTTTTAACAACACTAATGAACTTGGTTTTTTTGACATAAAAAGAAGTTTATGTAATATTACTTATGAAAAGTGTTATGTAAAAGTCTTGAGTATTTTTATATAAAGATGTGAGAATCTTTAAAGATGAAAAACAAGTTTAAACAAGTTCATATACATAATAAACTTGAAGAATGGTTAACTTTAAAGTGATAAAAGAATTTACCAAAGAAATGCTCATAATAAGCTTTGAAAGACAAAGTGTGAAATTGTTGTTATAAAATGATATTTAGTGAAACTTGGTAAATCGTGGTGATTTGAGAAAATTGATCATTGATTTAAACGCGTTTTTGTAACGTGGGAAACGTCATAGTTTAGGGGAAACTATGGCGAATTTTTCTAAAAATCTAATCGTGATTAAAAAGGGGATTAACGGGTGATTAACAATGTTAAACGCGATTAGTGGTCATAAACGTCATTATGGAAACTTTGATAGGAATATTTAATAGTTAAATATTCAAAGAAGTTCTTATGAACTTAAACATATATTTTTACAAGAATAAAGTGAGTAAAAATATAACAAAGTATAAATATAATTTTTGGTAAAAATTATATATTTTCGGAAACTTGCTAAGTACTTGCAATGTGTGCTACATATGTGTATGTATTAGATACCTATAGGGTGATCAAAATAATTACACGCACATGTTCCTACATGGTCCAAGAAATGCTAGTAAAATCGGACAATTAAATAAAATGGCCGAAATGGAAATACATAACACTTGATGACGACAAATTGGGCGTATCGACATCGTAAACAAGTTACTACAATGTCGAGTCTAAAAATGACATATTTTTAGACACTAAGGCGAACGCATAACTAAGAGGTCAAAAACAAGAATCCGGAAAGTCGAAAACTATATAAATTACCAAGTATTTTTCGTATGAAAAACAAACTTATTAAGTTACATGCTTGGTGAATTTTTGGTAAAAATTGCAAGAATATATTTAATGGACTCACTAGAAAACTAGGGCTAGGCCCAATAACAAGAAAACTAGGGCTAGGCCCAATAACAAGAAAACTAGGGCTAGGCCCAATAACAAGAAAACTAGGGCTAGGCCCACTAATGATGATGACAAGCGAAAACAGAATTCAAGATGAACAACTTGTACGAGGTCCGAAAGACCTAGTGTCTAATAAAATTAGTACGCATGTAGGTTAACTACTCGTACGGACGCTCGCTACGATATTACATACAAGGAACGCAAATTTGTGAGTTCATGTCCCTCCTTTCACTGTTTTCAATGTTTTGTTTTCAAAAACATCGAGGGGAAATACATGTTAAACTATTGGTATGTTAATTCCGGAGTAGAAAACAGGGTCAATGTGCATAAGTAGGGGAATGTACACTAATAACCATTAATCACGTAGTGACCGAGGTGCAAAAGGTGTAGATCTATTGGGCTTGAGGCACGCCCCACTCCTAGTTGTATACCGTGGAGTGCTTTTGTTGATCCCAATGCGAACTAAGTGTCTATGGGTTGGTTATTCTGCTTATGGCGCATCATGTCAGGGGGCTAGCTACCCACTGATAGATCTTAATAGACTCCATGATTTTAATCAGAACATACCGGGATTACAAGATGACAAGTACTAGATTTCATATGATAACAAATACCTACATGAATTCACTCAACTTTTTGTTGACTTTTTAAAACTACATGTATTTCAGGAAACAGGTCTTGAGCCGGTGATACACTATGGGATTCGGGAAAACAAATGACAACGATTGCCACTTTTGAAGGGTTTGTCTTCTATATCCCAACCTCGTATGGGTATATAGGAAACAAAACCTCACTAAGTTTTATGTTAAAACTATCTTTTGGTGATGTGAAAAACAAACGGAAACTATGTTATGTCTAATGTTGTGAACATGTATGGTACTTGAAACTACTTTTGAGAAACTATGTAAATATTCGTTGGAGTTTATGTAACTATGGCATCGTTGTTGGTTCACGTTGTTAAATACATTTGGATGCAATGATTACCTTTCTTACGTCACACACAATACGCTTCCGCTACTAGCAGGGTGTGACATCTTAATTAGGGTTTCCTATTGGTCAAATTAATTTAATAATTATGACTTTTGATGAGAGTCGTTACATTCTCCCCACCTTAATAAAAATCTCGTCCTCGAGATTTACTGGAATAATTGAGGATACTTTCTCTTTATTTCGGATTCCAGTTCCCAAGTATATTAGGGTCCTATCTTTGAATCCCACTTTATTTAAACTAACACTATTTGTTTACCTTTATATCTTGGAAAGGTACTACCAAAGATTCATCTGATAGACATTTCTTGAGATTGGATACATGAAATACATCATGTATTCTCGCTAACTTTCCTGGTAGTTGTAAATGATAAGCAACTGATTTTATACGTTGAATCACTGAAAATGGTCCTACGTATCTTTGGACTTAGTTTTCCTTTCTTACCAAATCTACCAACTCCTTTCCAAGGAGATACTTTTAATAGCATTTTGTCTCCAACTCGAACTCCAACGGCTTTCGTCTATTATCTGTATAACTCTTCTGGCGATCCTTAGCTGTCTTCAGCCTTTCCTTCGTGATACTGAATATCACAATCTTAATTACTTAGGATTTTTATCCATATCCTTTGCCTCATGTTTAATCCTTTTTGCTCAAATATATATTTTAAATTCTTATGATCCGTATAGATAGTAAACTTACTTCCATACAGATAAAGTTTCCAAATCTTAAGGCAAAATTGTAGTTCCTAATTCTAACTCATGAGTCGTATAGTTTTCTTCGTGCTTTTTTTTTCAATTGCCTTGATGCGTACGCAATTACCTTCTTGCGTTGCATTGACACACATCCAATTCCTAGCTTTGAAGCATTACTGTATACTTCAAAATCTTCAATTCCTTCTGGTAAAGCTAGGATTGTAGTATTGGTTAACTTCTGTTTCAAGATACTAAAGGTTTCTTCTTGTTTAAGTCCTTAATCAAACTTAAATGCTTTACAGGTTAGCTTAGTTAATGATACAGCTATTTTGGAAAAATCCTTAATAAACTACCTGTAGTATCCGGCTAAACCTATAATTTCTATTGCGGATTAGGGAACCTTTCATTTGGTAATATCTTATCAGGATTTACGTGAATACCTTCGGGATTCACCATATGACCTAAAATTGCACTTCTAGCAGCCAAAATTCATTCTTCGAAAATTTGGCGTAAAGCTTTTCTTTTCTTAACAAAGTTAAGAGTATATGCAAATGTTGACAATGTTCGTCCTGACTTTTTGAATAAGTATGTCATCTATGAAGATAATTACAATTTATCCAAATATGGTTTACAGATCATATTCCTCATGTCCATGAATGCTGCAAGTGCATTAGTTAATCCAAAGGGCAGGACTGTAAACTAGTAATGACCATACCTAGTTCTGAAAATAGTCTTAGGTATGTCTTCCTCTTGTATTTTCAATTGATACTATCCGGAACATAAGTTGATCTTAGAAATTTATCTAGTTTCCTGGAATTTATAGAATAAATCATCAAGTAATGGATATTGATTCTTAATTGTAACCTCATTCAATTCCCTGTGATTAATACACATTCTTATCGAACCATACTTTTTCTTAACAACCAATATTGTGCTAACCGATAAGGTTTCCTGGCTTATCGGTAAAATTCCTGGAATTAGATGAATCCTAAATTTTATCTCCCCATCTGTTGGTAATCCAGGTAAATCTTCTGGGAATACATCTGGGTATTCTGAATTTACAGAAATTTCCTTAATTTCTTTATCTTTAGTATTAATGATTACTGAAATCATGTATACTATTCCTTGCTTTCGTTCATAACTAACAACTTTCATTAGATATGAACTTTATGGGTTTACATGGCTTATCTCCTGTAATCACAATTACTTCTCTGGTGGGTGTTTGAATTTCTATGGAATTCTTATCATAGATAATTCGAGCATAGTTGTTTACTAATCAATCCATTCTTAGCACAATCTTGATTTCAACTAATTTCATAAATAATAGGATTGCAGAAAACTTATGACTTATTTCTATTTCTACGTTTTGCAGAACCTTATTTACTTTAACTAAATTCCCATCTGCCAATTCTACTGTAGAAATTTATCTAATGCTGGTTAACGGTAAGTTAAGAGTTTGGTAGAGTAAAGTATTTATAAAACTTTGGTTTGCACCAGAGTCAAATAATACTATTGTGTAAACGTTGTAAGCTAAGAACATACCGGCTATCACATCTGGAATCATCTCGGCTTCTTGAGTAGTCAGCTGGAAGGCTCTTACATTCCTTTTTGCTCCTTCTGCTGGTTTGGCTTGATTGTCAAATGGTTTATTCAGTTTTGGACAATCTGGCCTAAGATGTCCAGTTTCTCCACAGTTGTAGTAGACTGAAAATTTCTTCTTCCTGCAGTCTTCCTCTTGATGCCCTGGAATTTTGCAAAAATTGCAATATCCTTTGCATCTTCCAGAATGCTTCCTTTTTGCAAAAATTGCAAAATGGACTAGTAGAAGATTGCCCATTCCCTCCTTTCTTGAAATTGTTATGGTTACCCGAACGAAATTCTTGGGTAATTTTTGGGCTACTTCCTTCCTTCTATTTTCTTCTCTTGTCCGTACTAGCTCGTCAGTCAGAGTATTGGCTAGTTCTACTGCATCATCAATCGTGCGAGGTTTCGCAGCCTTGACGATATTACAGATTTCGGAAATTAATCCCCAAATATAACGAGAAATAAGTACCGGCTCTGGCGAAGCCAGGGTTGGTACCACTCTAGCATACTCGAAGAATGTCGTAGTATACCCTCGACAATCTACATCCACCATCCGATGGTTTAGAAACTTATTTGTCATTTGTTCCTTTTCATACTCAATACAAAATTTTCTTTCTATAAAGCTCTTAAATTCTTCCCAGTTCATAGCATATGCTATCCTTCTTCCTTTTGCTTGTAACACCGTATTCCACCATTCTAGCGCCCCTTCCTTGAAAAGGTTTGATGCGTACATGACCTGATCATCCTGAGCACATTTACTTATGGCAATTACTGCCTCGGTTTTCTCTAACCAACGCAGTGCTGCAGTCGCTCCTTCATTGCATGCAAACTCTGTGGGTTTACAAGCAAGAAATTCTTTGTAAGTGCTACCAGACGTTGCGGTTTTCCTTTTCTTAGGGAGCGGAGCTTGCCGTGGTTCATTATCATGATTAACATGATTATTGCCTCCGTTTACGCTATTACTAAAATTATCTTCAGAAATACGTTTACTAGGAACAATTTGTTGCGGTTCGGTTGGATTTTTAATAGCAGCAACGATTGATGGAATAGCATTAGCTATCCCTTGAGCAACTATTCCTGGAATAGCGTTGGCTATCCCTTGAGCAATGATATTTTCTATATCTTGCCTAGTCACATATTGATCCCCCTGTTGTTGCTCAGATTGATTAACCTCATTAACTGATTCATTATTAGCGTTTTCCATCTGATATCTAATTTATAGATACATAATTAGTATAAAGGAAATAATCCAATGTTACAATTTATTGCACATAATCACGTAAACGAATATACAAACAAAATTGTAACTTTCTAAAATTTCCTTATATCATGCTTTTATATACAACCGTTTTATTATTTATTTTACACATACTGATTTTACTATTACTATTACACAACCACAGTTTCAAAATCCCCTATCCTTTGTCAGGTGGTATTCTAGTAACGGCGTTCCTTCTCATCGTATTTCCAGGAGATCTGTCCCAAAATCTCTTGGATCCTATTCTCAGCATCCATTAATTCTTTGTTAAAATAACGGAGTTCAGCCCTATTCTCGTTACTCATTGGTGGATTTGGTAAAGGTTCTGGCTTGAACTTAGGAAAAAGCCTATAGGGATGGTTTTGTAACAGTATTTCATTAGTCACCCATTCGTCTATTTGCGAGTGGATTGAAAGGTTTGAAATAGCTGGTTCTAAGTTCATTGGTAGTTGTGTTTCAAGAGAATGAATAAAATCGTTTTCATTAACAGGCTCAATAGTATCATCGGTTGCCATTATAAAATCTAGTTCTTCTTGAGATGGTAACCCCTCAATTTGCCTAGAACTTTCCCCAATTTCCATTTTCTTAAGCTTAGGTTTCTCAAGAGGTAAAGCGTTGAATTCTAGAGGTTCTTCTATGTCTGGAATATACCTATTGAAATCTCTGGAAACTTCGATTCTTACTGGATAGAGATTTAAATTCTGAAGGGCTTCCGACAGATCACTCATGCTGTTTATGCAAGATACACACAATTACTAAGTTTAAAAATTATATCAAATTTCATAGAAAACTTTTAAATATTATTTCATATTGGGTAACTATGAAACAACCGAATATGAAAACATACTAGGTTTTATTTGTAATTTATTTACTGAATAAGGTTTATAGACTGTAGATAATAAAAGTGCTAAAACTTTGAGTGAAATTTTTTTAAAAATTTGTATTAATTGCTACATTGGTTAGCATATAAAGATCTGCCCATACTGTATACAATTTACCAGATAATAAAACATATAATCACAAAATAGCAATTAATAAAAATTATTAAGTATTTCTAAATACTTAATTGGCTTAAATCAGTGGCTCGATAAGTGGCTCTGATACCACCTTTTTCTGTCACGGCCCCCGACCCGGTTTGACCCGTTTCAGGAGCCGCGGGACAGAAATACTGCGGTATTTAATTAATTGAGTTTGACAGCGGAAGTTTTCATCAGGATCTTTTAAAATGTAAATATTTCCCGATTATTTTATTTCACAATGCGGGATAAAACCCCGGTAATTTACAATCATTTGATTTCACGAAGAAATCTTTTATTTTTACAAAACATGTTTCTTTATTTTATACTGAGCCACTTCTTTGAGCTTGTAGTGCTATATGGCACTTTTCCTGGTTCATAACAGGTCACCTGAAACATGTTTGAAAAAGGTTTTGTCAGCGGGAAATACTGAGTGAATCATTCTATTTTGCATAATGATGCATAGTTATTAATTACAGCATAAGAGCGATTACAATGGCTTCTATCTTATTTTTATCTGGCATTCTGTCACAATGGTGACATGTCACAATGGTGACGATGGTCATACCACTATTTAGATCAATGAACCTAAATAGTGACGATTATCCCTGTAGGTCAATGAACCCAACAGTGATTATCCCGAGTAGGTCAATGAACCTAACTGGGAGAAAATTAGTAATGTGCACAATACCCCACTAACCAGTAATTCAAGATATCCACGACTTAGTCCCTGTAATTATAACTTTGAAAATAATTTGGAGTATTGTAAAACATTTAATAAAAAGAGAATGACTCACAAACTGTGAGAAAAGGAGAATGACTCACATTGCAGATTTATACGGGCAGAGTTTAGCCTACTGATTTAGCCTTTTCAACCTAAAATTTAATAACAGGCACACAATTCTGGGTTAGTAATCAATCCAGCATTTACGATAACTCACGAGATCAAATTCTCACAACGAACGACAAAGTGCGATACTTCATCCATCGAATTAACGAGGATCCATCGAATTAACGACGAATGATAAAGTATAACCCTAATGTGGGCGGCACTTAAACATCCATTGGATATATTGATTGATCGGACAATGAATCGTAATAGCGATTGTGCTAATACCCTGATTGCGGCGTCGATTATTAAACCGTGTGTGTTAATTGGAGTATACAGAGCATAACTCAGCGCACAAAATGAATTTGAGCGTCGTTCTGAAGCCAGAATTCAAGTCCCAATCTCCTGTATTTATAGGTGAATTTTGTCCCTCAGGCGGCCCGCATGAGATCTAAGCTTATCCTTACGCGGCCCGCGTAAGACCTATTTTTAGGCATAGGGTAGCCACGTGTGGGACTAGCTCAGCTGAGTCGACAGTTTTCGAAAATTCCTTGCTGCCAACGTTTTAAGTGGATAATCGTTAATAGGGTTTAACCCCCCCTGAGTTTTAGGGGCCCTAATCCTGATTCTGATTTTTCTGAAAATCTTAGGGTTTGTGCAGAATCACTTGGGTTTCTTAATTAGGGTTTCCTATTGGTCAAATTAATTTAATAATTATGACTTTTGATGAGAGTCGTTACATCTCACTTAGAAAATATATATAAACTTGTCAAAAATATTGTATTTCAAGAAAATATATATTTTTCCCAGAAATCATATATCTTCTAAATATTCCAAGAAAATATATTTTTACTTCCAAAAACAATATATTTTCTTCTTGTCGAAAATATGATATACTTTGGTAATATTTACAAAAATCATATTTTCATTCCTTGCATCCAAAATAATATTTACCAAAAATATATTTATAACGGTATTTTCCGGAATATTTTGTAAGTTACGTTCTTGCGTTCAGTTTCACAATATTAAGTGCGTAACTTATATATATTTATTCCTTGTGATTTTTGGTATTATTTTGGATTGTAAATTCTTGGTATTTTGTTAAGTTATATTACTTTAAATCCTAAAATAATATAACTATTACACAAAGTATACAAATAATCACACACAATGTGTCTTCTAAATATATATCCTTCAAATACGAATTTAGTTATTTTTATTTACAAAAACCAACTTCCAATACTTGTATTTTTGAAACAAAATCTATGGCAAAGTTTATATTGAAAACCATAATTAAAACTCACTTGTAAATATTTGTTCAGAAAATATTTTTCTAAGTGTTTATATTTTTAGAAAATTTTGCCATAGTTTCCCTTAAAAATGGAGGTGTCCATGTTATAAAAGCATATCATTTTCTTTTCAAAAATCATCATAAGCAATCAACAATCAATCTACACTTACCATGTGCTAAAACAAAGCTATCTACATAATGATCATGAACTTGAGTTTTCATAAAAACTTGTAGTAACTTGGTAGTGTGTTTAGTAGACTTAGTTACCCTTTAAAGTGTGTTTATTTCTTTAAAAATCTCATTCTTAAAGGATTTAGGTGTTTACAACTTACTAGATGATTTTTCCAAAAATCATTCTTTTGAATTTTTCTTGTAAACAATGTATTCTTATACTTGTTTCACTACTAGAAACATGGTTAGTTTCTTTAAAAGACAATGTTTATGTACATCTTGTTATTTAACTTGGTTTCTTTGGAAAACTATTTTAGAAATCATCCACTCACAAGACTTGTATTTTGTTTAAATCATCATCACATGAAAACAACTTTTATTATTCAAGTTCATGTAAACATAAGGCATGATGATCTTGGTCTTTCACAAGATCATCACATTAACTTACTAGATCATGTGTTTAATCACAATCTAGTAGGTTCCATATGATGTCTAACATCACTAACACTAATAATCAATCAACAAGAAGCAAATAATCACAAATCAACAAGTATTCATATGTTTATAAGCTTATGTTAGAGATTCATGAATATGTTCTTTAGTGTTCATCAAGTTTAACATTGTTCATCATCTTTTAGCCAACAATATATGAAGTATCAAGAGATCATAAGGGCCTTACTACTAGCACAAGGCTAGGGAAGAACACTTGATGTTGATGATGACAAAAGTGTTGGATAAAAGCAATCGGGAGAGGTCCTTCAAGATCCAAGACCACCAAGCTTGCTTAAACACCTTCTTGCATCATGTAATGAACTTGGAAATGGATGATCAATGGATGAAAGTGATGGTGGTGTTGGCGTGGTTCTCGGCCGAGAGGGAGATGAGGAGAGGAGAGGGAGAGAGATGGTGTTGAGAAGTGTAGATGATAATGATCCTTCATGTTCACTTATAATCCAAATTTTGGATATTAACCATTGTGTCTTATGTCTCTTAAGTACACCACATAATCCTTTGCAAATCTTAGGAAGATTGAGCATGATCTTGGTGGGGTCACATGGTGACCGTCCATGAGAGGGGGGGGGGTATCTTGGTTGGGTTTTAATGTTTAGTTAGGATCTTAAGTGTATTGGTTAGGTGTCATGTGTATTTGATGTTATATAGTGTGTTAGGGTGTTTGGGGATCATAACTAGCTCAGAAACATTAAAACAATGCTTCTAGTATAATTTTGGTGTTTCGGGTAGTGTCCGGTTATTCGGTTGGATACCAGTTCGTTAAAGTGTCAAACTATTTCGTTTAGTAATCTTTAAGTACCCTTTTGTGACACTTTTAATTCCCGACGCTTAGGAAAGCATTCAGGACCATTTTTCCATATTATTGCATGTTACTAGCTTGTTAAAATGCTGAATTTTGCTGAAATGTGCTGAATTCAGCACTTTAAGTGGGTTTTAGGCACTTTCCGGCACTTAAACTATCACCTAGTGAAGCAGTTTTATGGTCCTTACTTCCCTACACACCACACTAGTGTAGTACCTTGTCTCTGGCCCATACGGGGTCTTAAAACACTGTTTGCCTATGTACTGAACAACGTCAGCATTTTTCTGAGTTATCCGCTAACTATGCTAGCTGTGCTTTGTGCATCGTTTATGTCACTAAAGTTTGTATGTAAAAATGATGTGACAGTATGAAGTGTGATGCACATGTAAGTATGATGCAGAAATTAGAAAGCAGTTATTTGTAATTCAGCACAGTCATTAAGCACTAATCAATATTAATTAATTGTACGGACACCTGGATTTTTAACAGTTGTCACAATATTGTTGAGACAACAACATATAATGAACGAATTGTAGATGTAACTTTACGACAGGCTTACCTTAATCACATCTTCCATGGAGTCACAGATCCGACAATAGGGCCCACAGATCTTATGCCCACCCGAGACCGACCTCTGGATTACACGTTCTTCGAAATCGATTCGGGTCACGTGTTGAATGGCGGTTTCCAGAAGAATTTGCAGGCTGATACATAAAAATACATATAACGAGTTATCGTCTTCAGAATCAGACGAAGGTTATAAACACTCAGAAAATCACCAAAATGATATTGAAATTTGTAATCCTTCAAATTATTTTGGGAAACATGAAAGAAGACCACCAGCAGTACCAGTTTGTTACCAGTGCAGTTGTCGTGAGCCTGAGGAACTTTTAATAAGCTGTCACAGTTGTCTAATTCGTTGCGTGTATTCTTTTTAATAATATTGTACAAGCATGGTTCACGTTCAATACACTGTTTGTTACCAATGCGGTTGCCGTGAGCCTGAGGAACTTTTAATAAGTTGTCACAGTTGTCAAATTCATTTCATGCATTCATATTGTTTGAACAGTCACACTCCAGTAATTTAAAGGTCTCTCTCATAAAGATGCAACTTTACGGCACGCTTACCTTAATCACATCTTCTCTCTAACATGAAATTTAGATTTTCCTAGATGTTTGAAGACCAACAAATGTCCAAACTTTAAGCAATAATGCTTATGAAACTCAGGCCAACCCTTCTGCAGCCAGAGCTTACCGTCGTCAGACACCGTCCAACCGAGAGGCCAAACCTTGTCAATATAATTCACTGTCCTGTCAATGTTAGGCTTTGTTATCGTTTCATAGCACGCTATCCGTCACGTGTAGTTTTCCGTCCAAAGTGCTGCTTCTTCGCCCGCGTGACAAAAAGCTACCGTGTGACAGAAAGCTACATTGGAATATTAAATCGACACCTTCAATACACATCGTATAAGCCTATACGATGCGTATTAATTTATATAAGGGGGACATTGTCAGCCTTTGACTGACCTTGAAGTTTGAACCAACCTAAATATGCTTCGTATAGGCATATACGATTCGTATTGAAGGTGTCGATTTAATTTCCCAACATATGCCAATAATACGAACCTAAAGAATAAATTTAACAGATTCTTTCATTACTTGATTGTTTTCAATAGTCATTCAAAAAATAGTTGCTTCAGCATAACTTATTAGAAAATATAATCAAATATACAAACTTGTCAGAGCATTTAAGGTTTACTACTAAAACTAAAAAAAATATTTGTGGTACAATCATAAAGTCAAAAGGTGTCATGTAGTTTTCATAATGTTATTTAATATATACTAGATTGTTGTCATAGGCCGCCCGTTGCGGCGGCGACGACTTAGTTGGTTATAACTGGTGGCACGTTATGTGATACGTTAACCATAAGAAAACGTGTGTTTCGATGTATCCGATCTAACTCCCGAGTTGATTCGTTTGGTGAGGGTTCCACATAACCACTACATCATCCTTATATTTGAATCAAGACCTAACGACTTCAAAACATACAGTAATTCGAATTTATACCGTCGAATGAAAACGTATTATATTTGACCAGACTCGTTTCTGAACACAATTTACGCCAAAACGTAAACTAATAAAAAAAACATATGCAAAAATAAGCATTAAAACGTATTATACTTGATTAGACTTGTTTCTAAAAAAAATATGTCGAAATGTGAATTTATATGGTTTACGTTGAAACGTGAATTTATACCCGAACATAAAAATAAACATGAAAACACATTATATTTGACCTGTTTTGTTTCTGAAAAGTTGGGTTAGAAAAGTTACATCAAAACATGAACTTATAACAACACTTACATAAAAATATCCACGTAAAAATATAGTTTTTTTTTCTTTCAACTCAAATAATGAAAATACAGGTTAGAAAGTGGATAGTTGTACGCGAAAAACAAACATCCACATGTATACCTACATATATTCATCTATATATAATGAGATTGAGTTTAGTAAATCCATTCATAGCTATGTATATTTATCATGTAACATATACCGGAAACAAAAGGAAATAAAAAACGAAACTAAAGAAAATAGAAAAGCAAAAAAGTATGAGAACATAAATGGAAAAAAAAACAATGGAATAGAAAAAAGGAAAAGTATGAGACACGTATTGATTGGAAAAAATATCATGAAAATGGAGCGGAAGAAATCGAACCTAAGGGTGTACGGGGCGTTCGCGGGGAAGGGGTGCGGTGACCCTAGTCACCGATCGGGAACACCGCCGCCATCAAAGCGGGGACCCGAATCGGTGATAGGAATCGGTGTGGAGTAACCGCGTGGTTTGGCACGATTTTCGAAAGAGGACCGTTGTCAAACGGTCATTTTTATAAAAAAAAAAAAAATTCAATTTTTATTCAAATATAAATAACCATACCTTCATACTCTCATCAAACCACACTCTCATCAAACCACATTTTTTATACAAATTTCATTTTTTTATACTCTCAAACCACACCCACTTCTCAAACCGAGCAATGGAGAACCAACCCCGCGAAGCCAATAAAAAAACTAAGGGACGAGGCAAGCAACCGTCTCGTGGTGGTTCGAGCGGTGCAAGTGCACAATCACAACCCCCTTTCGGATATACTCCACAACCCCCGTTTTTTTTCCAACAACCTTCACACCCCTCCTTTTACAACACCCAAGCAACCAACCTTCAACCCAATTTCGGCTACGGTTTTCAAAATTTGTTATCAATGGATGCTCATCCTCTAT
Organism: Helianthus tuberosus; assembly: GCA_030545235.1. Taxonomy (NCBI): domain Eukaryota; kingdom Viridiplantae; phylum Streptophyta; class Magnoliopsida; order Asterales; family Asteraceae; genus Helianthus; species Helianthus tuberosus. The sequence continues at coordinate 13,459,287 of CM060355.1, forward strand.
CCCCCGCCTTCGACCCATATAGTTTTCGTTCCCCACAAGTTCCATCGGTCCAAGAAAATGTTGAACGTCCTCTACCTGTTTGGGACGACGAGGACGATGAGGTAGTGCCCGAAACTCAAAATTTGGGCGACGAGGACGATGAATATAATGTGGATGCAGATTTGGGCAACGAAGAAGATGACGCTCGGGAAAAAAAGGGGAAAATGACGAGCGAAAAATGGACAAAGGTCCAAGAAGAGGCGTTGGCGAAGGCGTATGTACATTGCTCTACCGACAAAAAGAAGGGCAATCAACAAAACCGCAATAGTTTTTGGCGTAAGATTTTAAATCATTTTAACGCCACCGTCGGTGGAAGTAACCGGACCGTGCATCAAGTACGGTCTAAATGGGGCCCGATGCAAACGAAAATAAACTTTTTCAACGGCCTATACCAACAAGCGGTAAAAATTATATTTTTTAACATTGTATATTTTTTATTTTTCTTTACTAAGTTTATATTTTTTTAACATGTATATTTTTTTTTCTTTACTAAGTTTATATTTTTTTAACATGTAGGATCGCACACGAGGAAGCGGAGTCAAGGATCTCGACGTGATGAAAGTCGCTTTAACAGAATTTAAAGAGAGATATCCGAACGGTTTTCAACATATCGAGGCGTGGGAGGTCCTTCGAAAATACGACAAATGGGCCCAAGTCCCATTGTTGGGTGAGGAAGGGGAAGGTTCGGGACATAAAAGAAAGCCCGTTGAGGTGGACCCTTCCATACCCGATATGAACGAAGACCCCTCGCCACAAAGAGCACAACGGCGAGACAAGCGTCAAGCGACATCGTCCGAGGGAAGCTCGGCCGAGTTGGCGGCACAATTCAAAGAGTACACCGCCATGAAAGAAAAGAAAAACGCGATTGAATTGGAGGCGGTTGAATTGAGGAGGAAAAGAGAGGCGCAGGCTCTCGAGCTCATAGCGGAACAACGCGAGACGATGAAAAACTACAATTACGATCGAGATATGGAAATATTCATCAAGCCGCACGACGATGCTCCGCCAAGTATGTTGCCGTTCATCCTCGCCCGAAAACGCGACATCGCTAAGAAGTACGGGTGGCCAATCGATTTCTAAAATTATTATTTTCTAGTTTTAATGTAATTTTTATTTTCTAGTTTGAATGTAATTTTAATTTTCTAGTTTGAATGTAATTTTTATTTTCTAGTTTGAATGTATTTTCTAGTTTTAATGTTATTTTTATTTTGTAGTTTTATTTTGTTAAATTTTATTTAATTTTTATTAATATTTTTTTATAAACATGCATAATTTCAACAAATAAAAAAAAAAAAAAAAAAACCAAGTCATCTAAAGAGGGGAGTGCCGCCATCAAAATGGGGTGTTAGGGGAGTTTAAGAGGGGAGTTGACGTGGCACAAGAGGATTGGTTGGGCGTAAGAGAGGGGACTCACCTCTTAGATGAGTGCCCCTTACACCCTAAGTCCATATGTTTTCATAGTAAAGGCTTAACCAATTCATCTAAATGTGCTTTTGTTTAGAAACCTTCTAGCCACTGTAATATATATTAAAGAATCGGTCGGTGGCTTTGATGTGATAGCCACCGACCATTCTTTTTAAGATTATATAAATATACTAACATATTTATTGATTTTAAGTTACGTTATTTGTTGTTTCTAACTTATATATTATTTTTATTTTCTAATGAAATTATAATTTAGTTATTTTAATTTGTTGAATTTGTTTTTGATTTAAATATAAACTAGGTTTAAAGAAGTTCATCGCGTTGCGGCGAATTTCTTTTGTTATTTAGTCTGTGTTTACATGTGTTTTGAAATCACTACGAGCGTGTTGCGAAAGGAACTGCTGACAAGAATAAACAAAATGTAGAAAAAAACACTGAAAGATAACCGAAAGAAAATCAACCAAAAAAGTTGTATGGTAACGATGTTGTTCGTATGAAACCCGTGGTCAGAGATGAGTAAATTGTTCTGGGTACCGGTACCAAATTTGCCGAACTGAAAGATCCTAAGTATCAATTCGGTGCCAACTTTTGGCGTTCCTGGTACCGGTTCACTACCGTTTTTTACCTTCATATACCGGTACCGTAACCGGTATTTTCGGTATCAGTGCCGATTCTGTATCGGTTGGCACCGAGCTCATCCATACCCCGCAAATTAAAAAAAGAAAAAATTAAAAGTTGAAGAAAATCAACAAAAAAAAAAGTTGTACGATACCGTTGTTCGTACGGTAACCGTGATCAGGGATGAGCAAATGGTACCGGGTGGCAGCACAGAATTTCCCGAACCAAAAGATTTCCAATATCAAGTCGGCACCAACTTTTGGCGTTTTCTGTATTAGTGCCGGTTTTTACCTTTATGTACTGATACCGAACATGACCGTACCGATATTTTTGATACCAGTACTGGTTTGATACCGGTTTACACCAAGCTTATTCCAACCCCTGATATTAAAAAAAGAATTAAAGTTAAAAAGTAAAGAAAATAACTATTATTATAATACTTTATAATATTAAAATAATAAAAGTATTAGAAAAACTATATATTATTATAATATTAAAATCACTATTTTTAATTCGTTTATTAATATACAGTAATATATATCTACTATACTAAAGCAAAATAGAGGTTGACTATTTGACCATGACTTGGCACCTTTCTTTGGCCAGATAATTGGTTTTTTGGGCGGCAATTTCATCATCAATATATTTCCTTCAATTATCATTCAATGCTTTTCATTACCCCCAATAATTTCCCACCGCCTTATATCTTCATCTTCTAATTTAACCTACATATACTTCGTCCGTTTCTTCATCTTCTTCATCTTCTTTGCACGATTTCTCATTTTTTTCGCTGAACCATATCCAAATCTGTAAGTGTATATTGTTAATCTTAGTTTAATCGTTATTTTTTTGTTCGGATTTTTAAGTATTTTTTCAAAAACTATTTTCCTGTTCTATAAACCCTAGCTTTGATTTTGGTATATTTTTATGTTGTCTATACAGATCTGTGTGGATAATAACTTTTGTTATGTTTTTGATTATTTATTTGAATAAATATTTGGTCTGTTGTAGAAACCCTAAGTCCGATATCTAATCCAGATCTGTGTTTTATGTTTATTAAAATTTTGTTATTGATGTTCAATTTGATGTTTACTCATATTCCTAAATCCGATTGTAATGTTTGATTTAACATAATTTTGTTTTTATAATTGAATTTGATGTTTACCCTAATTCCGATTGTAGTTACAGATCTGTATGTTATTGTTATTGAATTTGATGTTATTTTTATGCAAATCCCTAAATCTCAATTTTAATTAAAATAATGTTTAATTTTTTTGGAACCTGTAATCTATGCACCATAGATTATTTGATTACATTCTTTTAAATGTGTTTGATTGTTTGGTTAATTGATCGTTGTTATTTTATATTAACCCTGTATATTAATTTCATTAAAGATCTGTTGATTTTTGAGTATTAACATTATCATGATTTACATTATTTATCCTGAATTCTTTTTTTGTCATTCAAACCTGTTGTTGTAGGTTTCCAATATGCCTGGATCTTCTTCGTTAAGGTATGTTTTTCATTCAAGATCTGTTTATTATTCACTAAGTTATTGTATTATATATTTTGGTTCCCTCATTTATCATTTGTTTTCTTACAACAACATTTTAATGTTTACTAACTTATTTTTTGTATAAATTAGTCTTAGAGAACCCTGTTTCTGTAAGCATATGAGTAAAGCAGACGAAGTTATTATGGTAATTGATATATTATTACATATATCCCTGTTCCTTTTTTTGTTGGTTGTTATCATTAAATCATATTTATGATAATTTTTTATTTTAATTTTTAAATTATGAAATTATAATTCATTTTCCACTGTTTCCTTTTGTTAGTCTATTCCTTCTGATGCTGCTTGCAAACTGTGGGGTGTGGGTAAAGCCCCTACTAATGTTATGATACATACTGATGATGGCCGGATTTTTAATGTTTGGTTAAGCGAAGATAAAGGAAATTTGTTTTTTTTCCAAAGATGGTCCAATGTAACCCAACATTTGCGACTATCCGAAGGATGTTTGTTAGTATTCAATCCCATAGATTGTACTACTTTTAAATTAACATATTTCGTTGATGGTGTTAATGGTAGCTCTTTTTGGACATATCTGCTACGTACATCATCTGATTTTTATGTAAGTTATTTTTTTCTTTTATTTAACTTAAAGTATTATTTTTGTTCTTCATTGATATTAAAACTTAATTATTTTATTTCTTATCTGTTTTATAGGTCATTCCTGAATTTATTCTGCCGAATTCGTTTAATACAGCCTTTGATGTAATATCCACTATAATGATAGAGAACAAAACTTTTCACGTTATGATAGAAACGTCTGACGGTAAATTCGGTTTTACCGTTGGTATTGACGTTATTGTTAGTCAGTTGCAGTTAGAGCCTGGTTGTTTTTTGTTATTTACAAAAAAATTAGGTAATAATTTTAATTTAAAAGTGTTTGGAAAAAACGGTGTTGAAAAGAACTTTATTGATGTGGATGTCGATGTGGTAAGTATACATTTGTGTACTTATATAAATTTTTTTATATATTGTTTCATATAATAAATGTTTTATATGAATTGCAGCCTTTTGTTGCACCTATCGATGCTTTAAATGAAGTTTACGAACAACCACATGGTCCTGTTTACCGGTTTTCCCGTATGGCTGCTACCGATTTTGTAAGTTCTAATATCTTTTTACAAAGTACCAGTATTTAATTGTTAATATTTATATTTATTTACCTTTTTTATTGATTATTTTTTTTATAACAATACAGATGCTTCCCGATCGTGTTTCTGAAATGGCAAAACTTGATATTTCTTTAAAAGATATAACCGTCATACTTTTGAACCGGGATCCCCCAGTGCAGTTTAGAAACGGTACCATACGTGAAAGGAAACGTGAAGGTTTTCGATATGCTTTAAGGCATTGGTCGAAGTTTATGAAAACTGCTGGAATTAAGGTCCGTGACACCGTTGACTTTTCTTTTGACGAAAATGAGCAAGTGCTAAGTGTTGAAAAGGTTGTACCTTACGTTACGAGTAATAATTAGTTATTTGACATGGATATTGTTTTTTCCTTTTTGACCATTTAGATATTTACTTTTTATATGGTTTTTGGGTTTTAACATTCTTATGGTTTTCAACATCAATATAGTACATTTTATCATCTCTTGAGATTTATTTTAACCACTATAATTGCAATCTGTATGATAATATTATATTATTAAAAAACCCAATGTGTAAGATGTTTAATATTAATTTTTTGATTTTTATTTCCATTAAACATATACATAAAAAACGTTAAAATAAAACCTTTTAAAATATTTACCAAAATTATAATTTATACCAGTTGGTGATATGTACATATAGCAGTCATACTTAACATGTTTGATATAAATGAGTTGATATATTCAGATGTTAACATAGCAGTGATACTTAACATGTTTGATATAAATGAGTTGATATTAACTTAGATATTAATTTTAAAAAAATATGCCATTACTGAAATACATGTTTATTAATATCATCACTGAAATACAAATTTCACTTTATATATGTTGTAAATTTCTTATTTTTTTTAATGTTGTTCTAAAAGATATATATTATTACATAATTTCATAATATGTGTTCTTTATTGAATTTTTTTACCACTCATGTTTTATATGTCATTTACAAAGCGTTGTGGATCCTCATGGTATTTTTTGATATTAATGGATCTATATTGAAAACCCTTTTAATCTACTGATTTGCTTGGTGGATGTTCATGCTACTTTTTTGATATAAAGTAATTTGAATAGGACTCGATTGAAATTTGTGGTACATTTTGAATGAATTTAATGTTTTATGTAATAAGAAGTGTTCAGTTTTATATTAATTTTATTACCTTTTTTTAGTAATTTATAAATTTACAGTTCTAATTCGTGGTTTTTTATTCCATGTAATGTGTTCAGAGAGATTTCAAGATGAACTCGATTTGCCTACATGTCGTTTTTTTACTATTAACGAAGAGAGGAAGACACAAAAGATGTGTCAAATACAATTTAGATGATTTATGTTCAAGGTAATAAGAAGAATTCCTCTGTTGAAGAAGAAAACAGTGATAGTGTTTTGTTCGTAACATGGAGGTGTCGTTGATGTTGTCGAGGAGTGTCAAGAATTGCTAAGTGATATCATTTTTTTACGCTCCTCGGCAATGTCAACGACCCCTCTTTAAAATTCCATTAAATCTCTCTCACTGGTTGCTTCCACAACATAGTTTTTTTTTTGTTACCTGAACCTGTATCATCTCAAATGTGTTGACTGACCCTGTATGTGTTGTTACATGAAGATTCAATCATCATTTATTTCTTTTGATCAACATATATCATCCCATTTTTTATGTAAGTTATTTTTTACTTTTATCTATCTTAAAGTGTTGACTATTCTTTTAGATGTGGCTATTCTCACTACAGATATCTTCTCTATTTCATTCAATTTACTTTAATTATTGAACCGCGTTTTTTAGATTATGTATGGAAGGTTGCAATCTTATTCGATAATCGGATTTTTTTTTATTAAATTATGGAACGGTTTCCATTTGTCTTTCCTATATACAAAATCTTTCCTTTAATCTGATGTTTCAATCGTTCCCTGCAGAAGCGTGCTTTGTTTTTTCTTCATCATCAGACATCCAAATACAAGTATCGGTAAGTATATTCCACCTCTGTTTGTGTTTTTTATTTTTTATTAGATAATCCCCATTATGTTGTATGATTTGTATGTTGTTGTTCATTTAAACTAATTTGTTAATTCTGTTAGATATGAGATTTATAGCAGTTGGTTGATGTAATTAGTATGTTTATCATAAACTCTATTCGCTAATTTTTATTACGTATATGTATTCATGTTACCATGTTAATATTTTTTCAATATAACATTGTTATAATTACAAATTTTAGTGTGTCTAATTTTTATTTTCTTGTCAGATATGGAAGCTGGCTTTCTGGTTCATATGACGGATCCGTATAAATCCGAGTTGGTTAGGAACTCTGCTTTTATTTGCCAACTTCATTTTGTTAGATGTTATAATTTTACTTAGTTATATGTTTATATTGTTTTCCTTCTGTTATAATCCTATTTTTATATTTGTTTTCAGGAATTCCCTAAGTGGTATAATTCCTTGATAGATGTTTCGAATTATCCTGTTGGTTGTGTAGATCTAATAACAGATAGTGGTTCTAACTGGTCTGTTGTTATTGAATCCAACACAAAGGGGGTTTTTATAATTCAAGGTTGGGTGGCAGTTATTATAATGCTTGCTGTTGAGCATAACGATTTGATAGTTTTTGAAAAAGTGGATTTAAAAACATTTAAATTGAAACATATCAAATTCCACCACGGTACATATGTCAATTCTATGTTCTATCTTGTGATGACGGATACAGAATCAAAAGATCTGGTATTATTCTCATAATATTTTTATTTTAGTTTTAAAATTATTTGGTTTCATTAAGTTTACTAAATATTATTTTGTTCAGATGCTTCCATCTGGCTTCATGGAGAATTATTTCAAGAATGATCCCTTGGACTGTCGTTTCACAATACGTTTTCAAAACAAATTGGTTGGGACGGTATATATTGCACGCCGTTTTGCTTCCAACTATAGTATCGTTGATTGGATTCATATTTCAAAAGATCTTCAACTGGAAACAGGGGATTTTGTTATATTTGAATTATTTGGATATAATGATTTCAGTATTTCAGTTTTCCACAAAGATGGTTTCAATCGTATTCATCAACAGCCTTTAAGAGTACAAGAAGTAATTCAAGTTCAACATCATGTTAATTCAGATGTTATAGTAGAAGCCCCTGTACATGTGGCTGATTTTTACGAACTGAAATGGGTTTTAACGACCCGTTTTGTAAGTTTCTTCTTTTAATTATTTTTTTAATATTTTTTATTTTTATACGGTTCACTTTATTGCATACTAATATTGGTTTATGTTTTTTAATGTAGATATTTCCAAAAGAATTTTCGTCGAACGTTAACCTTGGCGACATAGGATTCATGAATGTTGTGTCTGGAAATGGCTTTTCCAATACTTTGGTTCTCCGTTTCGCCTACGGTAACAAAAAGATTAGATATGCATTTAGAGGTTGGACAAAGTTTATGCGCCAAGCTGGTTTGGAGGATGGATATCTTTATCTACTTCGTTATTATTTTAACAGTGCTACCTTGATGATTACCTATGCAAGTTAGGAACAATAATGTTTTTATCATGGATATATTTTCATTTCATTTTTTAATCATATTGGAAATGATAATAAAGAGTTCTTTTGTTTGTTTACACATCTGTGTGTTTTTTCAATGTATTTTGAAGTTTGTTTTGTTTTATGTATGTCGTTTAACCATAATGTACTACTGTTTATCCGAACAATTTTTTATACAGTATTATCTTATGTGAGAGCATTATGATATCTTTATACTATGTTATTCTATAACATTTTTTTTTTGTCAGAAGTTGTTAATATGACAAATTAAATTTATAGTATCTATTCCATTATGTTTCATATATTTTATTTATTAACGAACATGAATATGCCCCTGTTTTTTTATCCAGTTGATTCCTTTACAGACCTATAATTATCCGAAAAAATAAAGAAATATATTATAGATATGGATATGGATACGGATTCACATTATATGTATATGCTCCTGAATGTGTGAGATATCATATTATTGGTATTGTTGTGCAGTGCTATATAAGCCTCGATAACATATTTTGTATCTTGCTTTCAGTATGCGGGTCGAACAAGGTTGTCAGTGCTGAATTTATAACTGATAAGGTTGTAGAATGCTGGAAAGCTTCAGTTTCAATCAAAGCTAAAGAAGGAAGTGGAAATTTCAAAGCCGTTTAATAAGGTGGTTAGTTGCATTTCAATTTATCAAATTGTTTTTCATATTATCCTATTTATGGACATGTACACTGATTGACTGTATTTTTAGAAAATACTATTATTTGACATATTTCCATGTTCATGGTTTGTTATAATTGATTTTCTGTATATTTTAATTTTGTAAAATATACAATGTTTCCTTAATTAACAATGCCTACCTATTATAAATATTTTTTAAACATTTCACATTGAAATCATTATTCTCTACTCAGAAATTGTCTATCTCTTTTCATAATCATAGGTAAGAATTCCATTGACTCTTCTATAATATATTGATTGATTATGATTATTTATTACAATGTTTTAGTATATATTGTTTTTTTTTCTACTAATCTTTCATGATGAATTATATGCAGAAATGGCACATGCTGCAATAACACTGTTGAATAATTTGGACCTCAACGTTGATAACTACACCATCAGAATACGCATTGTTCGTTTGTGGACAAGAGCTGATTTCAATAACGCTAGAAAAGTTTATTGCTATGATATGATAGTCATGGACAGTGAGGTAAGCTTTCATAGACGTATTTTTTAATTTAATATTATATACAGTTAATTATTAAAGTATGGATTTTTTTATAAAATAATGCTGTTTTTTGTCAGGGAACAAAGATGCAAGCTTTTGTTTTGGCTAAAAACGCATCTGGATATCAACATCTTTTAGAAGAAAAGCGTTGTTTGACTATTCGAAATCCTTCTTTGGGTGAGAATCGTCAGAAGGTCAAATACGCTCACGGTGGTTTGAAGATTAACCTTAATAACAACACCGTTGTTGAGGAATGTCACGAGGCTATTGGTTCTGAATGGGGTTTTGATTTTACTCCATTTGATTCTGTTGTGGAAGATCCAACAGATGACAACAAGTTTTTTAAAAGTCCAATTGGTATCATCTATCAATTAAAACTATATAATACAACATAACACATTTTTATTTTGTTGACACTATTTACATTTTTCTCAGATGTAATTGGTTTTGTGGTCAAAAGTTTTCCATTCGAGGTAGACATGGAAACTAATAATGGAAAAAACCAGAAGAAAGTCACCTTTATGCTTGAAGATTTGAAGTATTTATTTATTTTGTTTTCACTTCTATTCCTTATACTATTATGTTTTTTATATTATGTTTTCTATACTACTAACTATATGTTTTTACTGTTTTAATGTTCAGCAATAAGCAGATCTTTGTGACACTTTGGGACGGTTATGCGGATCAGAAAATGGAGTATGAGAGCAGCAATCGAGGTCAAAAAAATGTTGTTGTAATCATTCAGTTTGGGAAATACAGATTCTGGGGAGGTATCTTATTTCTTTAAATCTATTGTGCTTTGTCTTTACTGTTTCAATTTTAATAGTTGTTTAAAGTAATTAATTTTTTTTTATTATTATGTACAGGGCAGTTGTCTGTTTCTAATTTGTATACCGTCACTCGAGTATTAATTAACAGTGATATTGATGAAGTTGCTGAGTTTAAAAAAAGGTTCACTATCCTAATATGTTTTTATATTTTTGAAACCAGGTTTAACAGTGTAAATAATTATTTTTCATGTTTTATTAGATTTATCGAGAAACTTTCTCCCGAAGTTTCTTCCAGTTATTCTGGCTTAAGTTCTTCTGTTGTGAAGTCTGCCACTGAAGAGTTCCTTTCAGACTTGACTTTTTATCCCATTGGGTCGTTAAACTCAATAGATACGGTAACACGAATTAAGATTGTTTTAATATGTTTTGCTCTATGTTTTTTTTATACATTATCTATATCTTAAGCAGACGAAGTTTGTTGTCATTGTTGGGACTATCAAGAGTTTTGCATCAAACAATGAGTGGTTTTACAACGCGTGCAAAAGTTGCAACAAAAAGGTTTCAACCATTACTGTTGTTAAAGAGAAGCAGGATGGTAGTGATGGTTTTGAAGAGGTTACTGTCTTGGAATGCAAGACTGATGTGTGTAATACAAGGACCGTTTCATCAATTCCAAGGTAAAATATTATCCATATTAAGGTTTGGTTGTCAAAAAAACTAAATCTTATTAATATGTTATGCAGAATTAGGCTTTCTATACGTGTGCAAGATTGTACTGGAATTGTGACGCTGACATTGTTTGAGCTTGAGGTTACAAAGCTTTTGAAGGTTAATGCTAATCAGCTGTTAGACAACAACATTGAAGTATGTACTAAATAATTGATTTTATCATATGTTTTGTTATTATACAACATTAAACTATATTTATTTTTTCAACAGTTAGCAAACGAAGGAAACTTTCCAAATGAGCTAAATTCTTTACTCAATATGAAGTTTGCGTTCAAGATTGCTGTTTCTTCTTTTAACATTAGCAAGAAGTCTGATGGCTACTCAGTCTCCAAGATGACTAATAACCCGGTTGTTTTGTCCGAGCTTGAGAATCATTTTGTCACTATTCAGGTATATTTATTCCATTTTCCTTTTATACTATTATTACGTTTTGCCAACAATCTTTAACTTATAATTATTATAATTTTTTTTTTATTTTTTTTAAATAAAATCAGCCTATTGATGAGGAAGCCGTCAATGTCGAACCATCCGATTCAAATCGTAATGTCGATTGGCCTGTTAAGGTTTACTATCCTTTACTTTACTATCCGATTCAATAGATTTATTTTTACTCATTATTTGTTAAATGTATATTAATAACTCATCCCTCTTTAATTATTTGATATTTGTAGGATTCTATATCCCAAACTGGAGACGATGTAACCCCTTGCTCAAATGTTTTTAAAGTTGGGTTTACAACATCCTTTGATGAGAATGATGCTATTTTGGATACGATGAGCGAAGGTGACTTGAAACGCAATTTGGATACTGTGTATGACGTGGATGATTTTTCTTCGCAGTCTTCATAAAAAATGCGTAAAGAGGGTGGTGTCGATGCAGTGCTTCTAATTCCAAAAACAGAAAAGTAGTAACCTATAATTCAAACATTTTATCTCATTGTTTCATTTTGCTTCAGTATTTGGATATTTTTATGTTTTTTTTTTGAAATTTGACAATGGTTTGAATTGTGTGGTTTTTTTATATGAACATGATGATTCTGATGGTTTAGTTAATTGTTTTGAATAACAATTGTTTTTTGCTAATTCTTTTTTTTAATTATACTTTTTGTTTATTATATATATATCATGATTATGATTATTATTTTTGCTAACTCTTATTGTAATTTACTACTATTAACATATAAATTAATCAGGTTATACTGCGTATATAACATACTATTAAGATAACAAAATTTTTATTTTTCTAATTTATACAGAATCAAAATAATACATCCGTTTTTTTCAAAAATTAATGTTACTAAAATTATAAGACCCATTATATATTTCGATATAGTTGAACATTTAAAAAACGATTCTTTTTTATTATTTAAAATATTCATATTATTTTCTAATATTTGAAACTAAAATTCATTTTTTGGTTGATTTTTAAATTCAATTTAATTATAGATGTAATCAATTTTTGTTATTTACAGTTACCATAATTTATTCTAAACATATATAAATCATCAGCTTATAGAAAGTATTACATACTATTTAAAAAAAAATTAACTTTTTTAAGTAATACATAATTTAAAAAATACAATCCGGTTTTAAATTTAAAAACTTTAATTAGACTCCATTAATTTGTTCAAAAAAATTTATTTATATATTTAATTTTCTAATACACCCTTTTTGTAACAAATAAACTGTACTCTTACAAATTTTTTTAATATTTAATTATTATATTACTATTTGTATACATATTTTACCAACGAATTACCACAATAGGGTAGCTGCTTTCAAGTTACCTCCTGATTGTATGGTTCAAATCATCACGACTCATCGAATAGTTTGTTCTGTTAGGGTTAGATAAGCAGGGTCTTCATATTTTTTTCATGATGGATGGTTTAACATGATACAGTCACTACTATTACCAAATAAGTCATTGCTTTTATTTTTTGTATGAAGGTAGTCTAACTTTTCGACTCATATACTAAAGCAATATTTGTCACTTGCTCAAGATGATTTATTATATTGCCAACCATCACAGATTTGTAAATCAAAAGACCATTTTGGTATTTATTATTGTTTGTATTTATAATATACTAGCTTTTGACTAATTATATTATACTTTTTTTAACATAATTATTTATTTTTTACTTACAACTTATCAATATATTTTTTGTTCATCATAAGCTGAATAACACAATACCTACCAGCCATGTTACTATAACTGCTTTTCCTAACCGTACATGTTTTGTTTTTATGCACAAGCATGGTCAGAATTTTTATTTCATTAATGGATGGAATCAAATTAAAGAAGACATGAAACTTTCAGACGAACACTATATTATTTATGAGATGATTTCGGAATCAAAAGTTGACAAGATGGTTTTTAGAGGCACATAAGATTTTGTCCGTATTCCTGAACGTCGTCTTACACGTGTTAAAATATAGTGTAAAGAATAAGTTATTGAAGAAGGTGCTCCTTAAATTGTTTTAGTATACAGAATAAAGTATAAATTTATTTGTTTCCTTAATATTGTATTTTAAAATTTTTTTATCATACACTCCTTTTTATCATTTATTAACCCACCTTTCATACATTATTTAATTATTAATTATTATTATATATCGATATATCGATGTATTATTTTGTTTCTAAAATAGATTAACAACCTTTCATAAAATAAAAGGGTGTTGTTGTAATTTATTGTAAAATCCATTTTATTTTAGTCAAATTTTCAGACTATAGGGGGTGTTTATATAACATTTCAAATGGCGGTTGTAATTAAGGACATTGTCCTTACCATACTCTAACATCAAATCATCGCTCTTATCATCCCATCATCCCAAACATAGAGTGAATCGCCGGCCGGAACGAAAGGTCTTATTATTGCCGGAATCATCGGAATTAAAGTGTTCTGCAACGGAACTAGGGCTTGGAATCTTGATGTAGAGGTAACAACATTTAAGTTCCTTCAGATTATTCATAAATTTTTTACTTAATTGTTTATATCGTTGATTTTTAGAACTTAAAATAGGTATACTTAGAATCCTAACCCGATTTATTACTGTTTTTGTAAGATTGAGTCTTAAACTCTTAGAAAATTATTGTTTGTGTTTATATTTGTTATGCTATGTTCTACTTGTGTGTATATACCGAGTGTACTTTAAACATAAACGTTAAATGATGATTCTGTATTTAATCATTCACTTAAAATTTGTTACATACGGGTATATGAACTTTAAATCTCATAATCGTTGAAGTTTGTTTGAATACTGTTTTTAAAACAAAACAAATGCAAGAATTTTTTAACCCTATAACATTGTGTTTTGCATGATTTAAATCTTTTGTTTTTTGAAATCATTCTTATTAGCATTTTTATTGTTGCAGATTTTAAAATGTACACTTCGTTTGTAAAATATCTTCTCAACCCGGCATCATTGAGTATAGTAAGCATTCTTTATTTTACCTATAATTCATTTATTGTGAGTATTATTTTTTAGTAATTTGAAGTTTTAAACATATATTGTTAAATATACTGAATCTTAATATATATAAAGGATGTCCCAAACAACTTTGTTACTCAATTCTATGGAGAGGATTGGGCCGGTAGGAAGCTGCGTATATATCATTCAAGTGGGAAAAATGGGCCGTAATGTTGAAACGAGTAAAAGGTATGCCGGTCTTAACTGACGGCTGGGAAACAGTTGTTTCAGAACTTGAACTCCAAAAGGATTGTCTGCTTACATTTCTTCCATTGAGCCATTTTGGTCTCCATCTTTCATCTTATGTTAATGGCGTCTGTGATCAATCTTATTTCACCATTAATCCTCATCTAAGAATGGGTTTTACGGTACGTAATCTCATTTCATTTTCATTACAATTTATCTTTAACATGTTTTTCACTCTTTATAATATAACGTACAAAGCCAACATTCAATGTGTTATGTTTCATATTATGTAGATCATTGAAGATTCTTTTGTTCAACAATGTTTTGGAGACAATGTAGTGGCTGGCTCATATGAAATTAATTATAAGGGTTCTCCGTGGACAGTGTCAACAAGTAAGGTTAATTCAAACTATGTATTTTCACAAGGTTGGACTCAACTTTGCAACGATCTTGGCGTTCAAGAAGATGATTTACTGGTTTTTGAAAAACTTACTGATGTTATGTTTGGATTAACCGTGTATCGAGATGAGGTTGAGATAAGGTTGAGCAAGAAGGTTGAATCTGATGATGATGATGATGTATTTATAATATCTAAGGCCAATTACTGTAAAGCGCTTCTTAAGGTTCGAATTTTTTAAGTATTAAATTTTGTATCCTTTTTTATTCTTCTTTTAATTTTTTTTCAATATGATGTTTGCAGGACATAGAGGAAGATGATAACCAACCCACTTCTGATCAAAGTCCATCAGGAACAATCCCGTCACGTACACCGAAGAAGGTTCATGTTAAAGAGACGTTCAAAGTAGGTGATGGTTTACATTTCAAGACAATGCAAGATGTAAGTTTACCACCACTATTATATATTTATATTAATTTATTAGTTATGATAATTTCGTATTATAAATCATGTTTATAAATGAGAACTTCAATTAACTCATACGAACGTTAGTACTGAATTGAAACCTACTGTTGCATCTATATCATAACTGTTATAGGCTGTTTTTGGTTGTTTGTTTTGTACAAACACATTGTTTAATCAATTTGCTGTTTAAGTAATTTAAATGAAATTGTTTAAATGATCATATTAGTTGTATTAGAGGTTTAATAACTACATTGTTTATTTCCTAGGTTTACCAGTCAAATATTATTTAAATACTGATGACATTTTACAATAAATTTAATAACTTTAGTATATTACAAAAATAACATGCAGCTTTATTAGATCAAATTCAAAGTCTGTTTGGAATGTATGTTAGCCTTTTTTTTCTGAAAATATATTACATTTTGTATATGTAATATGATGCAGGATAATTTTAGTTTTAAATTTATTAAACATATAAGATGTAACATATTGGATGTGCTAACTATATTCTTTCACAACAGGTTAAAGGAAAGGGAAAAGGTAAACGTTTTGTCGACCTATCCGACACAGTTGAGAATTTGAACAAACAATGCAAAGGCCGAAAACGTTATACAACATCTGGTCAAACTGTCAAGGTATTAAATTTTTTATTTATTTTTATTAACTTTAGTGATATCCGTTTTTTATTGTAATTGTTTGCTTAGGTATATTCATAAGGTTTGATAGAAAATTTATAATTTCTGCTGAATAACAAGTTTAAAATTTAAATTATTGATTCTTTGGTATTTTATTTTTTTGTGCTCAACTTGAATCTGTTGATATTCATGTTCAAGTAGAATGAATCCAATATTAATTTAGTAAAAACTGAATACATTTAGAATCAATGTTCTTAATTGTTTATAAGTCGCAGAAAGTGTATATATTTTGTGTAACATTGTTTAAGTAAACTAATAGTTTTTCAGCCAAATCAGTATGTTATCCATCTTCATACATAGTATTTGTACAAGGTTACTTTAATTGTACAATATATACTATATTTGGTGTTAACTACCTCTATATATTTATTTTAATTAAACAAGGCAAAGAAACGGTTATCTGATGTTCAAAATGTGAAGCATCGGAAAAAGGTTACAAGGAATGCAAGCAAAGTTTCCGCTGTCGTCATGGATCCTGAATTCTTCAACTTTAGTCGTAAAGCAGAATATAGGCTGGTAGGTTTTTTTTTACATGATTTACCATCATATATTTTTTTTAACTTTTCTATATTCACTTATATTTTGTTTTCTTTCAACGCATTTAGCGGCTTCCTGTTGAGGTTGTAAAAAGAGCAGGCCTGTCTGAAAGCTTGCAACCTTTATATGTGCAAGACATGAATGGTGATGTTGAAGTTTATGAAACAAAGACAGAGTTAAACGGTGGTACTTTACGTTACGCCGTTGATGGTTGGAGGAAATTCATGGAAGATAACCAGTTGCAGCTTGGACACATGCTGCACTTCACATATGTAACTTCTCAGAGGAAGATTGTGTTGAAAGATGTAACTTCGTTTTAAGGAAGACTGGTATATATTTTGTTTAAAACAGCTATGGTTTGGTAAGTTGTTTGTTAGTCTTTTAAATAGATACATTTTGGTGGTTTGGTTGATGAACATGATAACTTTGCTTACTTTACTATGGTTTAGTTTATTTAGTTGTTTTGTAATGATATCAATAACTTATTTTGTAATACGTCCAATGTTGTTAGTGTTTGATATGTATATTTTAGTAAGTATTTACAATCTTCACATTTACACAATTCAAATTTTTTATTTAATTTGAAAGATGTGATCAATCTCATCTTCCTTAAAAAAATATTGAATATAAGGTAAGTAAATTTATTTATGGAAATCTATATTACAATTTAATCACTTCCAAAAGTAACATATTACATAAATATATTTCCATTTTTTTCATATTCTATCTGTAACACCTGTGTCATTTCAACCATCAAACAAATGCCAAACCAATGAAATATTGTATTTCATACTTTGGACTTGTATAAGTATATGTATCGTTTACACATATCAATTCTTGTTCGATTACAAGCTCTAAATCGCTTTCTGGAAGGTTATACGCGCACTAATGCGTAAATATAACCAGTTTAATGCAACGAACACTCCGGAATAGTGAAATAGGCTTAACATACCTTAGATAACCTATACATAACTTAGAAATAAGTTTTGAAGGCTTTGGTATGGCAAAATCAAGTTAAATCGCTTACAGGGACTAAAGTTGACAAACTGCGAAAGTATGCCAATTTGAACTGTAACAGACATTCTGGAACATGACCATAAGTTAAACATACCATAAATATCCTTTACATAGCTTAGAAATAGGCTTTGAGGTGTTCGGTGTGCTAAAATAAACTTTTGGGTCATTCAGGGACTAAAAGTGTCAAAAAGTGCACAAGTTTGCATTTTCGCGCATAACTTACGTTCTGAATACATCCGGACATCCAAAAATTTATGTAAGCATGACTACATTATATTTTAGTGTTCGCCTTAAGAAAAATCCATTCGTTTCGTCATTTGGATCGTTTTTCGCGCTTATGCGCATTCCGTCGTAATTAAGCGAACATCGCGTTCGTACGACTAAACGAACCATCATCTGAGATATTTTTGAACATGTTTTGAGTTCCCTATACTTTAACTTCATTTTAGAGACTAGAAATGAGGTTAACGGGGTTCAAACGCATCGAAAAAGGCCTTAAACACGTGCAGGGACCATTGCTGCCAATTTTCAAACTTTCTGATTCAGGATGAGTGCTAGCGTAGCGCGAGCCCATAGGGCTTACCCGTCGCGCTACGCGACTGACTTACTGGACAGATTCAATGCATTTAAACACAAGTTGCAACCAATTGATTCTTAACCACATGTTTTAAGTTGCTTAATCACTAAGATTAGGAGCATATGTGGCTCCATAACCTTTCAACAAGTGTTCGGACGAGATCATTTCCCCTTTTCCAAGAAACGATCTCAACGGTGGACCGAAAACTATATATACCCCATGCCTTTCATTGTTTTAAGGCACTAGAATCTGATTAGTTGTGTTCTAAGTTGAAACTTCGTTTCATACCTGAACTATATTGATCTAGATTAGCATTCGGGGACCCTTCGTAAGTATTCTTTCGTTCTTTTCCTTATTTTTACTGCTTTTCGAGTCAGAAAGTCAAACTTTGCTTGACTTTGTCAAACTTTGCTTGACTTTGTCAAACTTTGTTTGACTTTCAGCGTTGACCAGTAATGGTCAATGCGAAGTTCGTTTGAACTTCGCAACGTGATTGTAATCACGATGGTCATAGTCCCTTGGGACTATGCCTACTGATTACCACATTGTCTAGGGTCGTAGGGTAAGCGATCTAATAAATCGCTTATACCTCGAACCCGACCCAGTTTGGTCGATCATTAGGATCCGACCAAACACATTAGGTGACCATAGTAGGTAGGGAATAACCTTCCGAGGTTATACCCTATGGTCACATCGTTTAAGTAGTTGTATGATAGGTAGTTTATATGCCTTAGGTAAATTACCAGAATACCCTTTTCATGTATAATTGGTAATTAAGCATATGTAACCTAAACCTTTGTCACATAACTGATTATGTAATATGTTTAGGCATATAACACTTGTCATAGGGCTAGTTAGGCGGTCCGAACGCGTTTCACGCGAACGACGCGTTAAAGTAGCATAAGCTACCTAAACGGGTCGTAATGGGTCGAAATCACTCAGGTTAAGTTTCATTTAGTATGTAGGCTTTGTTAAACCAAATGACACGAGTCTCTACACTCGTTTGGTTTACAAACCCTAATGCTACCCAATCTTCCGATCTAGGTCCGGTTTATTAACATAGTTACCTATACTAGGTGCCGTTTGATATCCGCGATCTCTAGCATTGTTTAGTTGTCACTCAAGGACTACTGAGCAATCTCAGGTGAGTACATAGACCCCTCTTTTACTGTTTTCCAAACTGTTTTGGGGTGGAACACATGTGCCTACTTGTTACTTTCATGCTTTCCTGTTTTAACATCATATACTGCTATGTTCGTTAGTACATTATAGTACATGATTTTATGACATTTCATGCTAAGTGTGCCCAATTGTGTGCATTACTTAGTACATCGTTTTACATGACATTTTGACATAGACATTTGACATAGACATTTCGACATAGACATTTTAACATGATTGACATTGATCATGCATTTCCCACAAAACATAACTTTGATTTAAACTAAGTTTTACTTCAATACTTTGTTTTTGTGCATATGGTTTAGTTGAGACATTTCACTTGCCATACATGACATATTTGACATAGACATTTGACATGGATATTTGACACAGACATTTGACATGGATATTTGACATAGACATTTGACATGGTTTATACAAGGACTTTTGACTATTGGTTTAAACATAGACATATTACATTGTTGGTTTGGTTTGATTAAGTGATTAAGTAACGATGCGCGTGTAATATGATACAAGCATGGTGGATACGCCGCTGGTACTTCCTATATATAAGTGTTTGTATGGTATTACATATCATAGCGTTATTTGAATCATTTCAGTTTGAGACATAGAACATTTTATACAAATAACATACTTTTCACAAGACATTGATTTATAAACATCTTATCTTATGCAAACATATTTTTACTTGGTTATTCATTTAACCTTACATTTATTTATACTTATCATCTGATCTTATCGATTTTCAAATGATTTACAAAGCAAAGCAAATAACAAGGTTCATGACTAAACATTTTCTCAAACATAAGTCATGAAACCTATTTTCACAAAACCTATGTATCTCACAGGCATTTTTATGCTGACGTACCTATTTTCACATGTGTTTTTCAGGAACTGTTGCATAAGATGATCAAGATACACATAGGCAGACTTGGGCTTTAGTGACAATAAAAGATGCAAGACTAGTTAATTATGTTGTATTCCTTTGTTTGTTAAGGCATTGTATCACTTTTAATTAATAAAACGAAACTTCAATTGCCATGGATTTGAAACATTAATTCTGTTACAACACTCCCCGATGTTTCCGCCACGTTTTGTATGTTCTACGTGGTCGGGGTGTGACACTATCTCTATATATTGAAATAGAGTTGTTTCAATTTTTTACTTCTATATCACCCTTTCATTTCATATTGGCTTATTCAATAAGAATTCATCTAAACACGTTTTGTTCCGTTGATAATTTCCTCCTGGTGAACCAACCTTTGAACTCGGTTAGTTTGTTCACTTTGTATTTTAATTTATTGTTATTCTAACGATTTAACATTTTATTTGAACTTTTATGTTTTTTTTTCTCAATATTTGTTTTCGCATAGTATCATTCACTTAAGTTATATGCTCTGATTATAACGTATCCTTATAGTAATATATATATATATATATATACATATATACACAAATCATCTTTGTTATGTATTTCATATATTTTTCCTTCCCATGTAGTTCTGATCATGGAAGCTATTGATTATGACACCTTAGTCGTGGAAGTTTTGTCTAGGCTCCCTGCAAAATCAATTTGTAAATTCAAATGTGTTAGTAAAGCATGGTGTGCAGAATTATCAAGTAATCAGTTTGCCATTTTGCATTGTGTAATGCTTAATAAAGCTAAAAATCGGAAGCTAATATCATTGAATGATATGTCAATAGATGTTGATAATGTAATCTGTGGCAAGATTGAATTTGGTTCAACGAAAAGTATATCTTTTCCTTTCGAGACTCCACCATTGTCATTACGTTTTCTTTCTTCTCTCGACGGACTTTTATTAGTTTACTGTCTTAGAAGACTTATCATTTGGAATCCAACTACTAATTGGTATACTATTTTATCTGATGACTACCCTATACATGGATACGATCACGAATATGATACTGGTGCTATCTACTACGATCAATCTAACGACCTTAAAGTACTCCACATCAAACGTCGATACAATAATGTATTTGCAAGTGTATATTCTAGAAGTTTTGGTATATGGAGAGATGTCGAATTCATTAATGGAACTAACTTTGGTTCACGTTCTTATGCGTGGTCTGTTGGAACACTATCCGCCAAGACTGTATACTTCATTGTTTCACAATCTTGGTGCGTAATTGGAAAGAAGTTTATAGTTGCTTTTGATGTTTTATCTGAAACATTCAAACTTATTAATTTTCCTTTGAGTAAAGATCTTATTCCTAGCCAAGGGCATCTTATCACATTAAACCGGAATATTCACATGTTTGTTGTTTCCGAACCTGAAGAGCTTATTGTTGAACTCTTCAAACTCGAAGGTGAAGTATGGAATAAGGTTTTATCTTTTCAGAATTCTCAAACAGTTTCTTTCCAAAGTAGGCGGCACCAACCACATATAATGGATTACAACACATGGATTTTAATGAGTGAATGGGGACATATGGTTACCGTTAAATTAACCGGCGAAGAGTTAGATTATTTACAAGATGTTGATACATTTAATGGAGTTAACGGAGCGTTATTCATAGAGACTATTATTTCTCCTTTTAGTTAGAAGTTATATAATTTTTTTTGTTTCTGTTTTTATTGTTCCCAAGTACTTACTTTGTTTATATTAATTCTTTGTTTTATTTTGTTTTTATAAATTATGATGTTTTCCATATTATTTTTTGTTCATTAATGTGAATTCATTATATTGTTGATATAGATTGGTGTGCAACTGTTTTTTCTTTATATCCGTTTACATAAATTTTATGATTTATGAGTCAGTATAAAATAGAGATCGATGTACACTATTACCACCATAATGGTTTGTTAGATTTTATATATGAATCTGGTTTCATTAAATATTACTTAACATGTGATCCAACATACCAACTATTTAATGTAACACTTTTTTTTTATTTAAATTTCCAGCAATGCCTAAACGACCAAAGACTGATTCCGTATACAATGACATTTATAAAGAAAATACACAGGATGGTATGTTATTTAAAGTTTTTCAGTTTTTTCCTATTCATTCCTAAAAAAACGATTACTTTAAAATTAGCGGGCGCATGATAATTAGTTTAACAACTATATGAATATATATATATATTTTTGGGAAATTGGATTTAAATAATCCGAACTTTCACCTGTTGGCCAATAACACTCCGAACTTTCAGTTTGGCCAGCAGCACTCTCAACTTTCATCCTATTTTCCCAAAACACTCCCAAACTAACATATCACTAACCAAGTTAGTTTCCATTGCTGATGTGGACATTTTGGGTGACGTGGCTGCTTATGTGTATCATCTCTGTAAATATGTGTTGCTGAGGTGTTGCTGAATGTTATAAAGTTTTATTACTATCAGTTCTACAGTAATTCTGCAGTCATTCGGTCATTCTGCAGTCATTCTACAGAATTACTGTAGAACTGATGGCATGTTTTATACACCTCAGCAACACATATTTACAGAGATGATACACATAAGCAGCCACGTCACCCAAAATGTCCACATCAGCAATGGAAACTAACTTGGTTAGTGATATGTTAGTTTGGGAGTGTTTTGGGAAAATATGATGAAAGTTGAGAGTGCTGCTGGCCAAACTGAAAGTTCGGAGTGTTATTGGCCAACAGGTGAAAGTTCGGATTATTTAAATCCAATTTCCCTATATTTTTTATGTGTAGTTCAGCGGATTGGAAACACATCCACCGACATTGTTAACGGTATAACACTAATTCTTTCATTATCCAGTTCGATTCTTTTACGCCTACTTAGTTAGCTAACTATTATACTCGATTTGTTGATTAATTCTTCCATTTTTTTTATTTATGTCTCTTCAAAGTTCGACGAGGCAGAAGACCTTTATCAAGCATAACCAATGGTATTATTTTAGCTATATATTTTTTATAACAAATTGAAGATTATCCTTTCTTGATTTACAACTAACTATTTTGATTTGTTTTTGTTTGTTGATTATAATTTTTGTCAATATGTATATGATTTTCTGTTAGTTGTCCTCCCAAGTGTTACTCAAGACGAGGCATCTCACAGAAGGAAATTAAGAAAATTATTATTAGATAATAAGAGATCAAATGGGGGAACTACATCGTCATCCCTCAATATTGTATCCACCAATATTAATTCCACTTCCACTCCGTGTGTTACACAACATCGTCCAGTTCCTGATGGTATGTTATTTTAGACGCTATACATTGGTTTAATTTTTTGTATATTATTTTAATTACGTTTAGAAATAATTAACTTTTTTATAAATACGTGACAATGAATTTATTTGTGATGCTTTAATATTTTCTATTATTGACTATGATTATACAAAACAAGGATAGAGATAGCATGCGATTACCTAGATCTATTATTGACAAAAGAAGATCTACTACTATAGGTGTTACATCGGATAACATAGTCAACAAAATTGGTTGTCACAATTTTCAATCCACTCATGATGTACCTAATAATGTTACTCCAAGTCCGTCAAGTATGGTAACAAGTAAGTAATTTTTTAATTATTGTTTTTTTTTTATGTTTGTATTGTTTTGCATCGATTTTTTGAGTATGTTTTTTGTCAATTTTACTAGGTAACATTAGTTGTAGTACCAGCAATCGGACAACGAGAGAAAATGGTTTTCGAATTAATAATTCAACTGGCATCACATCAACCACCTGCACATCATCATTGAACTGTAATTTGCAAAGGCTATCATCTGGGAAACGTAAGTTGGTATCCAAACCACGTATTTCATCTCCTATACCAATGATCGACTTGACCACAGAGGAAACCATAGAACGAGATCCTTATAAAGGTGTTTCCACAGGTTAGGTTTGGTGATAAGTAGTGATACATAGTGTAAAAATACCAAGTCTTAAATACGTATATCTTATTATGGTAATGAATGTTGTATATATAACTCTAATGTTGTACGTTTTAACAGATTATTTTGATCATGGTGATCAAGTTATTACTTGTGAAGTTTGTTATGCAAAGTTATGGGATGCAGAGAAAGGAAGTGGAAGAAAAGAGGGTGGCAAATTATGTCATATGTTATGTTGTGGTTATGCCAAAGTTGTGTTACCTGATTACAAATCTGCGACACCTTATTATAAAAGTCTATTCATGTCCAATGACAATGAAAGCAGGCACTTTTTGAAGAACATTCGACGTTACAATTCTATGTTCGCGTTTACGTCAATGGGTGGTAAGGTTGACCAGACCGTTAATACTGGTAACGCTCCTTTTTGCTACAGAATTAGTGGTGAAAATTATCATTCTATTGGTAGTCTTGTGCCAGAAAACGGAGGGAACCCTAAATTTTGTCAGTTATACATATACGATACAGAAAATGAGTTGGCAAACAGGCAATCAATTTTTAGGTACCATTCATGAACTGATTTTTTTTATAATATTTATTTTAATTATATATTTACTTACTATTTAAATTTTACGAAACAGGTCTTCAGACGATGCTTCCTCATCAACATCTTCAGACGAAACTGATAATAAGCTGATACAACAAATCAAAGCAATGTTGGATGCCAACAATGTGCTTGTGAAAATTTATAGGATGGTTAGAGATTGCTTCCAACAGAATCCTAATGCTACTTTAAAGCTTCGCCTTATTGGGAAAAGAGAACAAGATGGTCGGACTTATAACTTACCTACTTCCTCCGAGGTTGCTGCTCTTATTGTTGGAGATATTGATAATGCTCTTGAGAATAGAGATATCGTTGTCGAGACACAAACAGGGTCATTAAAAAGAATAAGTGAGTTGCATCCGTCCTATCTTGCACTTCAGTATCCTATTTTGTTCCCATATGGAGACGACGGTTACAGAATTGACATACCCCATAGGGGTGTCATTGATGTTACTAACAAGAAACGTCCGAATTGTACTATGAGAGAGTTTTTTGCGTATCGTGTACAAGATCGTAGTAACCAGTTTTCATTGATTCTAAATTCTTGACGGTTATTCCAACAATTCTTGGTTGATGCTTATACGATGATTGAGAGCGAGCGACTTAACTTTATAAGATTTCAGCAACATGATCTCAGGTCTGATACATACGAGAATATTCGAAAACTAAGATATAACGGCCAACAAGATTTGTCTAAGGTTGGAAAACGTATTTTCCTTCCATCTTCGTTTACAGGCGGGTCACGATATATGATGCAAAACTATCTTGACGCTATGGCCATTTGTAAATGGTATGGTTATCCCGACTTTTTTATAACCATTACCTGCAATCCCAAGTGGCCGGAGGTTCAAAGGTTTCTTAAGGACACAAATCTTAAACCGGAGGATAGGCCTGATATTTTATCGCGAATCTTTAAAATAAAGCTGGATGCAATTTGTAAAGATTTGAAAGACCGTCATTTGTTTGGAAAAGCTTCAGCTGGTATGTTATTAAATTTTCTATTTTGAACATGATATAAATGATAATTAACAGTTTCTTACCTTTTTGTGTAGTTGTATACACTATTGAGTTTCAGAAGCGAGGATTGCCTCATGCGCATATGTGCTTATTCATGGAGAATGATTACAAACTTCCAACTGTAGACCATGTTGATCAGTTTATTTCTGCAGAAATCCCTGATATAAACCAAGACCCGGAACTATATACGCTTGTGAAAGACCATATGATTCATGGTCCATGTGGTAACGCTAGAATGAGCTCTCCATGTATGGTTGATAGAAAATGTTCAAAAGGTTTTCCCAAGAAATTTCAAGATCACTCAACCTTGGATTGTAACGGATTTCCCTTATACAGAAGAAGAGATGACGGTTCCTTCGTTTTAAAAAATAGAATTGAGTTAGACAACAGAAGTGTTGTACCTTACAACAAAAAACTTTTGAAAAGATATCAGGCGCATATAAACGTTGAATGGTGCAACCAAGCGGCGTCAATAAAGTATTTGTTCAAATATATTAATAAAGGTCCTGATAGAGCAACAGTTGCTGTGGTTCCGAGCAATAATGAAAACGAGCAAGCAGAAAATGATGAAATTAAAGAGTATTATGATTGTAGGTATATCTCGGCTTGTGAAGCCTCTTGGAGGATTTTTTCGAATGAAGTTAATTATATGAGTCCTTCGGTTATGAGGTTGCCTTTCCATCTTCCTGGACAACAAACAGTTTGTTTCGGTCCTGATGAAGATATTAATTAGGTGCTAAACAAGCCATCTGTGAACTCATCAATGTTTTTGTCTTGGATGCAACGTAATCAAGATCCTAACGACACTGTTGCACGTACACTAACATATGTACAGTTTCCACGTTTTTATGTGTGGAAGCTTGACCAGCGTATATGGGTTCCGAGAATAAAAGGAAAAACAATTGGCAGAATTCATTCCGTTTCTCCGTCTACCGGTGAAGCATATTATTTAAGAATTCTTCTTAACAAAGTTAAAGGACCAACATCGTTTGATGATATTAAAACAGTTAATGGTCGAGTGTACGATACTTTTAGAGATGCTTGCTATGCACTTGGTTTGTTAGATGACGACTCGGAGTACATTGAGGCCATCAAAGAAGCAAATATATCAGGTAGCGCAGGTTATATTCGCAATTTATTCGCGACCATGTTACTGTCAAGCACTTTATCTAGACCTGAAGTAGTCTGGGAAATCACATGGAAGTATATGACAGATGATTTTCTGTACAGATTCTCAAAGTATCATCGTGTTTCATGTAAAATTATAAATTTAATATTAGGTTTTTGTTACAGTTACTAAAAATTTACCAATAAATTTATATGTGGTTCTGATTTTTTTCACAGGTTTATCAATTCCTGATGAGCAACTAAAGAACTATGTTTTATGCGAAATTGAGAAGTTTTTAACTCGAAATAATTCATCGCTTCGAAGATTTGTATCAATGCCTTACCCGGATACTTCATCTTTAGATAACTTTCGATGCCGATTGATTAACGAAGAGCTTGCATACGACAGAACAGATTTACAAAATGTTTATCAAGGTCAGGTCAATTTGTTAATGGATGAACAACGTTTAGTGTATGAAGAAATTATGAACGCAGTTGATGGAGACAATGGAGGAGTATTTTTTGTTTACGGTTATGGCGGGACTGGTAAAACATTTTTATGGAAAACATTGTCTGCTGCAATTAGGTCAAAAGGTGAGATCGTATTAAACGTTGCATCTAACGGAATTGCATCATTGTTGTTGGATGGAGGAAGAACGGCGCATTCTAGGTTTCATATACCTTTGAATCTTAATGAGGATTCCGTTTGTCACATTAAACCTGACGATGATGTAGCTAAATTACTACAACAGACCAAACTCATTATATGGGATGAAGCTCCTATGGTTCATAAACATGCATTTGAGGCTTTGGATAGAACTATGCATGACATTTTCAATATATCTAATTCATCCAGGTCTGATGTTGTATTTGGAGGAAAGGTTATTGTATTTGGTGGTGATTTTAGGCAAATATTACCTGTTGTTCCAAACGGTGGACGACAAGAAATTGTGAATGCCTCATTATGTTCGTCTTATTTGTGGAGGAAGTGTAAGTTGTTAACGTTAACTAGAAACATGAGGTTAACCGTTGGAAGACCGTCATCTAAAGTTGAAGAGATCAGTAATTTTGCAAAATGGTTGTTGGACGTTGGTGAGGGAAATGTTGGTGGTTCGAATGATGGAGAAGCAATAATTGAAATACCACATGAGCTTTTAATTGACAGCACATCTGATCCAATTTCTAGCCTGATTGATTTTGTCTATCCGTCAATCTTGGATAACTACAATGATCGTAATTACTTTAGTACCAGAGCTATACTTGCGCCTAAGAATGAGGTTGTTCACGAGATTAACGACAGATTGTTGGCAGTTTTCCCAGGTGAAGAAAAAGAGTATCTTAGTTCTGACAGTCTATGCCCTACTGAAGATGGCAATGTTGATCAGCAAAAAATATACTCACCCGACGTGCTGAATGGTCTTAAAGTGTCTGGTTTACCAAATCATAGGTTAGTGCTTAAAGTTGGTGTTCCAGTAATGTTGTTGCGAAATATTGACCAACGAAATGGTTTGTGTAACGGTACAAGGTTAAAGGTGACAAAACTTTACAGCCGTGTTATTGAAGCGGAGATAATTTCAGGTGCAAATATTGGTTCTCGGACATTCATACCTAGAATGAATTTGGTACCTTCGGACAGAAAGATTCCTTTTGCATTTCAGAGGAGGCAATATCCAATAACTGTATGTTTTGCGATGACGATTAACAAAAGCCAGGGCCAGTCGCTATCTAAGGTTGGTTTGTACTTAAGACAACCAGTTTTCACACATGGTCAATTGTACGTAGCTTTATCCAGGGTTACAAGACGAGATGGAATCAAGTTACTAATACTTGACAATGAAGGCAGGCCTACAAATAAAACAATGAATGTTGTATATAAAGAGATATTCAATGGATTGTGAGGTTTTTATGTTTATCATCTTTTTATCTTACTTCACGTACTTTGTATCATTTTTGTTTATATTCGAAGAAACCTATAACGAAGTATTTACGCATTAAAGTATATTCAACAGAATTATGATTTACAAAATTGTATGTAACGAAGTATTACATACAAAAGTATGGTTTTTTGGTTGATGATATAACACTAATTGTCTTTAAGGTTAACCACTGATTACATGTCCTAAACAAAAGTAAACATAACATCATAACCACTGATTACATGTCCAAAACAAAAGTGAACATAACATAAGTAGTATAAAAGAGTCGTGATTTCGAGTACGCAAAAACCTTCATCATTAGCTTATAAATTTCTTTTTCAACCTGCAGTAACTTCATCCACGTCTGATAAGATCAGCAGATTTTCAGTGCTTACAAATTTGAAATGCATTGTGTCACCCAAACGAAGCCCATTCTCTTTCATGTACATTGGCCAACCTTCAATTGAATACCTCACATTATCTTCATTCTTTTGCCGCCTAAGATTCATATCGATTGTTTTGCCCTTCATGTTCCTCAATTTTAACTCATGCACTTTGTTTTTGAATCCGCCAATTCTTACAACATTAGCAGGCAATCTCTGCATGAATATGATAATTAACAATTAAATCAGCCTTTTGAATGTTATAGTATTACTGTTTATCAATTAGTATTTTAAAAACATACCATTCTGTTATCTACCTTCTGTGTAAATTCATAGTTACCATCTTTATCAACAGAATTCTTCCTTGCAACACGTTTTTGTGCAACATCTAATATCTTCAATTCATTACCAGATGTATTTCTAATGTCTTTTTCCTAATTATTACAGAAACAAATAATGTTTAAAATAAAATATGTATTATATATCTTAATTTGTTTCTGTTAATCATAAATAAATGTTGTTATACGTACCAACCGGCTGCGTGTTCTTTTTCCAACTGTTGAAACAGTTTGCATTTCCACATCTGTTCCGCATATCAGCGCCTTACTGTCGTATGCCTTACAATATCCCTCAGTTTATTTTCCTTTTTTCTTAACCTGTTAACACAACTTCTTATGTTTGACATCAATAACCAAGAAGTAAAAAATAAATATGGCTAAACTTATTAAAATTACTACTCATGTATTATTATGATTCAAATTATTACATTTTGTTTTGGTTGTTGGTTTATCTCTTCTCTCATAACACTCTTTGTTTCCACGTTCGAGACTTCTTCTCCACCAACGTTCTTATTAACCTCCTCTTTGTTACGACTTTCATTCATCTGTTTATTAAACATTGATACTTAATAAAATCACAAAAGCTTATTCTAATGTATATTAATCTACATAAATGGAAGCTCAGTACCTCACACATAAACTGACCAATTGAATCATCATCTCCACAGAAAGCCTGTCATACAATAACATACGTAAGTAAGTCGGAATTTTTTATAAACTCTTATAATTTAGTATAAAATACTTACAAAGTCAACGTTTTTGTAGTATGTGTCTTTAGGTATTTCCAGCACAGATTCATCATGACTTTCTTCTTTGATGTTCAGAACTAACTCAACTCCTCTACGATATATGTTTATCGTAAATGTGTCGTTGTCACTTTTCGTCAACAACAGTAAATCATCTTCTTCTATTCCAAGATCATGAAATAACTTCGGGCAACCTTTTGTAAAAACATAATTATCATTGATTTTTTCCGTCTCAACTTTCCAAGTATGACCTGCTGCATTTATGTTATAACAGTCGTTCACTGGTACGTACGTGTAACATTTTGTGACATAAGTTTCTGGAAGCACCTGAAAAGTAATGTTATATATTAGTGATATATATTTATGTAAATCATTTATATTTCAAGAATGACAAAATAAATATTCATTAAGAAATAATAGTATACTTACTATTATCTTTAAAATGTTGTAACGATTGAATGTTACAAAAGATTCACCACATATGTTTTCAACGAAGCAACTTATTTCCATACTGTTGTCCTCCATTATCCTTAATCGCAATATCGTCCTTTTTGTCAATTCAAGATCCCTTACTACATTACTCCATTCGTCGGTTATAATGGATTCCCCACTTACACTTCTTAAAGAAACTGGCCAACTTGTACGACTTTCATGATTTATCATTACTTTTTTCCTTTGCCAATATTCTCCATATACATTCTTAACAAAATCAATTGGCAGCACCTGCGGTTAAATTTATGTTTTACATAATTTGTAATACAAGTTATATATATTATTTTGTAAGCTTTATACATACAAGTTTTAACGAGGATGGCTCTTCTAAGATTGCAATGCATGAGTGACTCATTTTTTAAATCTGCATTATACCAACATATGTTATAAACATTTAGTGTTGAACTTCAATCGATACATATATGCTCATATGAATAAGAAAATAACCTCTTAAACAAATTTTCACACACATTTTGCTGATACAATGATTATATACAATATACAATGACTATATACAATATACGTATAAACAAGACTAAAGCAACTTTTATCTGATCATTATATTTATATAGAATATTACAAATAATTAAATGTGTCAATTAATTTTTACCAAAAATAATCCTTTTATAGTGTTCAATATGAGTTAAATATAATCTTATATTGAATACAATTACACAAAAAAAATTCTGGATCATAAATTTAAAATGATAATCATATCTATTCAATCATCCAAATCACACTATTAAATAACATATTTTTTTTCATAAACAGTATAATCAAAATCTATCAACCAAATCACAGTATTAACCGAAATTATATACACTCAAACACATGCAATACATATAATCCTTCTTAAATACATATAACATACAGAACTTTCAATATAACAAAAACCTAACTCTGATTTCATGTCTAATTCTTCATTAATCGTTTGAAATAAACACAATTCGTGAGTATTTTGTAATACAGATGAGAAATTTAGTTGGTAAATCAAAGTAACAATCTTCTTACAAATGATCGGAGATGAAGTCGGAAGTTACCTTTACTAATTCTTTGAACCGCCCTTGATGTTTCTTGAAGCTTGTGAAGAAGGATAGCTGATTTTGCAGAACTTGATATGATATATTTGTAATGATGATTTTTTATTTAAATGTTATCCTCATATATATTTTCCGTAAACATTTATTAAAATAACAGTAAATTCGACGGTAATTTTTGGTAACCAATATTTACTTTTATATATTTTACTCAAACAATTTTAATAGCTATTGTTTTGTTTATTTTAGGATATAAATTTGTTATTAGATGTTTAATATTTTTACAACTAATTGTAAATCTATTTACAAGTATAGTAATGAACAACTGATTGTTTTTTCAATTGGTCTAAAACGAATTCGAAGTTATTTGTTACGAAACTCCAGCAACCATAAGTGTTAGAGTAACAGATTTTCAATTTATATTGAACATCCGAAAATCATATTTCTTACATACACATCATCGAACCCCTTTTTTTACATTTGTAGTACGATGAATTTTTTTTTTATATTTTAAATTCAAATTTATATGATAACAACGTATTTTGTTTTGAAAAAGTACGAAACATATCATTAGGCATCATTGATCATAATATTCTGAGGTACTAAGTTTACCTTTATGTAGATTAAAATACATCATAATATTCGAACGAACCTGTAATAAAGTATTTACGTCTCAAAGTATAATTTATTTGTTGTTTAGCCACCCGTGTATTACACGGGTACTTAGACTAGTAGTAATAATATATAGTAATTAAAAAAGTTCCAAGGTCGTTTAACGTGGACATGATATGACACCGCAAGATTGGAGGCAATGAGGGTACTTAAATGGGTGTCTCCTCCACCCTTATGGCTGCAAGACCATTAACACTATTTCTAGAAATGTTTCAAGAAAAAACCATCATGTAATCACAAACTTTCAGAGCTACCCACTTAAAAAGAATTTTTTATGGTTTTGTATATAATAAAAAATAATATTTCAATAGTTGATTTCAGAAACTTTATAAAAATTTTTGTTTACAAGTCAACCAGACCGATACTAAAAACAACTCATTCAAGTAGAAATATATTTTGACATGTGACCTAATGTTTTCGACTTTCTTCTTATTATCACCATTACAAGAGGCCTTGACGTTAAATACGCTAAATAACATAATATTATCATGGTCTATACATCTACAAATGACCAAAACCCCATGCATTTTCACCCATGTTTTAGTGTAAAATAACGTAACAATTTCGTTTGTATACTAAACGATCATTAATGATAAATCGCTGCATTGTATAATGTTATATTATTTTATTGTTTATAAATATAATTTAATAATTTTGATATTAATTAGGTCTAAATCAGGCCTCAAACTACCCTTTAAAAAAATTATAAAGAAGGCTAAGATCTAGTGTAGTCATTTTCTATATATATTACTTCAGTTACTTCAATCCTAAAGATTTAAAATATTAATATCATGACTGAACCAAACCATATCTATTATTATAAACATAACTAGCAATAATCAAGTTGTGTAGATAACAATTAAACAACCCCTCAATCATTCATATGGCCTTGCATTTGACCATTCTCACATTTCATATATTTGCACAACATACACAATCATTTG
The DNA here is from genome assembly GCA_030545235.1 of Helianthus tuberosus. Taxonomy (NCBI): domain Eukaryota; kingdom Viridiplantae; phylum Streptophyta; class Magnoliopsida; order Asterales; family Asteraceae; genus Helianthus; species Helianthus tuberosus. Next base: position 13,492,932 of record CM060355.1, read on the forward strand.
TCACACACACACACACAGTGTCTGATTTCTTAAACCAATAAAAGCTAGACTCAACATATTGTAGCCATGGATGCAGAACCACAATCATCAGGTGCACCCCAAAAAGGTGGCTGGGTCACCCTTCCTTTCCTCATAGGTATCATTTCTTCATAGTAAATCCAAGTATTTTTTTTTTCATATTTTTTTGTTTTCTTTTTGAACACCAAGAATTGAACCGGATGGAAATCGAACTTGTTGAATTTGTAGCGACCATGGCGGGGTTGACACTAGCAGCCGGAGGATGGAGTAGCAATATTATTGTGTATTTAATAAACGAGTTTAACATCAAAATCATTGATGCTGCTCAGATCGCAAACATTCTCGGTGGCTGTATGGCCTTGTCCCCGATTATTGGTGCCATATTAGCCGACTCGTATCTTGGCTCGTTCATAGTCATTTGGGTTTCATCACTTGTGTCCATGGTTGGGATACTAGTATTAACCTTAACATCAACACTAGATCCATTAAAGCCCAAACCATGTGAAAACTGTTGGGATTTCAAAGCTTATAACACTCACAAGACTCTCAAAGATAAACTCACGAACAGACTTTTGTTTACTGCTTCAAAACCCACACTTTATTCATTCTCAAATTTAATATATATATACAGACTCATGCAAACGTAAATAAAGGAAAACCTAACTAACTATGACCACTTCTCCATTATTACTCAACTAACAAACACTAACCCATGTTCTATTTAAAACAATAAACATGTGACTAATTAACTAACATTATCCAACCCATTTGACTTACGAAGCTCCATTTCCGACCCGTATCCATGACCCGAACCGGAAACGTCAAGATTAATCCTACACTCACCCCCTTAATCTTGACCCGTTTCTTCATTCTTTCTTGCTCGATCACTTGCGTCATGCTAAACGAACCGCACAGATCCGGTTTCATGCTTAAACTTGCTTCATGCTTTAATCGGTTCACGAAGATCCGACTTGAGTCCACCCTTGCTCACTTGCACTTCCTTCTTTCTAGTTTCTCTTGCTATTCTTCCCTCCTTTTTGTTCTCTTTCCTCTACAGAGTTTTTTTGACCAGAGTCCTTGTATAGGCCCGTCAAAAGCCCAAATTGGAATCTTGTACACGAGCCTGGCTCTTTCAACCATGGGTGTGGCGGGTACAAGGTTTACGTTAGGCTCAATGGGTGCATATCAATTCGGAAACCAGAAGCACCAACAAGTTTACTTTAACTGGTATTACTTTACTCTAAAAGTCGCGTCACTTGTTAGTATGGTGGGGATAGTTTATATCCAAGACAACGTGAGTTGGGGTTTAGGGTATGGTTTAAGTGGTGCGGCTAATTTAATTGGGTTAGTCGCTTTTGTGATGGGTAGTCGATACTATTTGCTACTCAAGCCACAAGGCAGCCCATTTACCGGACTGGGTTGTGTTTTAGTGGCCGCTTTCCGAAAAAGAAAACTTTTATTGTCACCAATGATAGAAGATTATTGCCAAGAACAAACACCTGGAGGAACAAAGTTGATAAATACAACAAATAGTTTCAAGTAAGTATCTGCAGGTTTTATGTCATCCATAGTTAATAACTATAAACGTTTTGAAAGAAAAAATAGTTTTTCTATAACTATGAAGCAAAGTATTATAGAATTAATATTTTCTTTTTTAAATATAAGATTAATAGAAAGTAAGTTGGTGTGTTTATTTGTGATTAAATAATATTTAAACGTCAAGTTTTGTCTCTTTAAAGTAATTTATGGTGGAAATGGACAAAATACATTGATGGGGACAAATTAGCATGCATGATTCCCCCAATAGTTAATCACGTACCAATAAATAATATTTTTGAGATGACAAGATCATATATATATAAAGTTAAAAAAACAAAAGTACTATGTTTTAGTATAATAAGATATAATATATGATCTAACTGTTTTACTAATAAACACCCCTTCCTCCCCCGCCCCCACCTACTTCGGATATTCGAAAACCGGATATCCGGAAATTTCTGATAGTGAATATTGATATCCGAATCCGTATATTGGATATCCGAAATTTCGGATACGGATACAATACTTCAAACTAAATATAATGCTCATATACTATATATATTTATAAAAAAATAATTAATTTTCAGATATCGGATAATCGGATTATCCGGAAATTTTGAAATTCATATCCGAATCCGAAAATTCGGATTATCCTGTTTTCGGATATTTCGGATACGGATTTTCGGATATTTTGGATTCGGTTTCGGATCCGGGTTATTTTGAACACCACTACCCCCCCCCCCACACACACACATGTATACAGGGGCGGAACTAAAGGTATGTGAGCCGTAGCACGGGCTACGGCTGAAGTCCGTATGCGTAGTGTATTTTTTATATATATTTTTTTGCTTTTATACAAAAGATACCCCTAAAATAATACAATAATACCCCTAACCAAACCAAACTTATAAAATAAGGAACCGATTGAAACAATGACTCAATTGATTAGATAAGCCCAACTGATTAGATTAGCCAAAAAAACACAAAACTACGTATGGTGGCATTCTTTCTTATCGTCGCTTAGGTTCTAGAAGAAAACCAAACGTCTTCGCTGGTCATCCTTTACGTACCGGTCTCCTGTTTTGCTGCTGCCAATAACATCGGTTCGATAAAAGAATCCACAATCCTGTTGTTTGTTGCTGCGATAACACTGGTTCTGGTCGTTCCGCCCCTGCTTAGGTATTTGTTTTTAAGTAAAAGACGACAATGTGATTAAACGATTTCAAGCAATGAAAAAAGGACAAATTTATTAGGCACCTATTTTACTTTATTTATTTATTGTCTTTTTTTAATAATTTATTTATTATCATTTTTAATATTATTGATTGCACAGTAAATTTTTTTTGAGGATACCCCTGATTTAATGGGCTAGTTCCGCCACTGCATGTATATATATATATAAAGAGAAAACTCTCTTAATTTATGAGAATTTAGAGAACTCTAATTTTCTGTGCAAGTTTTGTCCCAATTTTTGCATACACTCAAATTATAATGTTACAAAAAAGTTGTAAAAAATCGAATGGGCGTTTTTAGCGTTTTTAGCGTTTTTACGCTGCTGTAAAATGCTGCTGACATCAACATAAATAAGCATTTACACCAACTGTTAGAGTTTTTTCGGGTGGTGTAAATCAACAAAAACTATTTCTTTGGATAATTGATTTTTAGGATTTTTGGTAAAAAAAAAGTTTTTTGAAAAAATCTTTTGTAAGGTCGTGTTCTCCAAGTTCTCACTAATAGTAGGATTTTTCATTTATCCAAACCATATATATATGTTGATGCACTTTATGTGGACGCGACTCGGCTCGGTTCGACTCGGCCTTGAAGACTTGAAGACACGAAGATCGAGACAAAGCTACAGCCAAGGGGGAGTTTGTTGGTGCACTTGTGTCTGTACTTTGTCTGTATTTCGTCATGATACAAAACGATGTCTTTAATGTAAGGTTGATGTAAGTTTGACCAAGTCAACCATCCTCCTGGTTTGACTTGACCAAACAGTAAACAAATGTTTGTAAGGTGTTTGGGTCGAAAGATGTGTGATCGAAGGATTGTTTATATCCTTCGATCATAATCTCGAAACATAAACCCTCGAAAGATAGACCTCGAAGGATATCATCCTTCGAGGTGTATGCAGATCTTTCGATGGGCTTTCTGGTCGACAGATGATCTGTCGATCAATCTGTCTGATCCTTCGACCAGACACGCTGTGTCGGGTATAAATACCATTGTGTTGTGTTCTCTTAGAGTGGGAGACAAAGACAGACACAAGAGAAACAGAGAGAGCATTCTGTTGAGAGCACACACACACTTTGAGAGTTTATAGAACATATCTGTAAACATTGAGCTTGTAACCGGACCCTTCATTCGTATTAATACATGTGGTGTTAATCGGTGAATCTTGTGTGTTGTGTTTGTGCTTGTTCTCGTATACATTCTCGGTTGCATGCTAGCTTGGATTCCGCACTCGCTAGTGTGTTTGATATAACAAGGAAAAGGTTTTATCTCATCCTCGAAAGGGACCTACAATATATATATATATATATATATATATATATATATATATATATATATAGAGTAGGAGTTGGGTGGAAAGTCTATTTTTCCTAGAAAGTCTAGGAAGGAATAAGAATTGGACATGTGTCATTGAGGGATTTTAAGTAGAAGGGCTATCATGTAATTTCACATTTTAATTTTATTTTTGGAATGTATCTTCATTAACTAAAATTCCATGATTTTCGGAATTTTTATTATTTTCGAATTCAAATCTGGAAGTCAATGTGTTCATTAACTAAAATTCCATGTCACATTACATCGCATATTCCATTGTTCAGAAGATTACTGGAATTTATCAGCATGTTCTTGGTGCTGTGTTTTAACAGTTTACAGGGCTAAAGTCAATTTTTTTTATAGATCCCACAATATAAAGATGGTAAAACACAGGGTATGAATCTGATTGCTGGTAAAACACAACTGTATGAATCCGAATGCTAAAACACAAGTGTATGAATCTGCTTGCTGTTAAAACACAACTGTATGAATCTGTTTGCTGTTAAAACACAATTGTATGAATCTGAATGCTAAAACACAGTTGTATGAATCTGCTTGCTGTTAAAACACATCTGTATGATTCTGGATGTTAAAACACATCTGTATAAATCTGCTTGCTGTGAAAACACATTTGTATGAATCTTCTTGCTGTTAAAACACATCTGTATGAATCTGTATGAATCTGGATGTTAAAACACATCTGTATGAATCTGCTTGTAGTTTAAACACAACTGTATGAATCTGCTTGCTGTTAAAACACATCTGTATGAATCTGGATGTTAAAACACATCTGTATGAATCTGCTTGCTGTTAAAACACATCTGTATGAATCTGTTTGCTGTTAAAACACATCTGTATGAATCTGAATGCTAAAACACAACTGTATGAATCTTCTTGCTGTTAAAACACATATGTATGAATCTGGATGCTAAACCACAACTGTATGACTATGCTTGCTGCTAAAACACAACTGTATTAATTTGCTTGCTGTTAAAACACGTCGTCAAGAAAACGGAGATGATAAGAACAATATTTGAATTGTGATGATGAACTCGGAGATGGTGGAGATGGAGAAGTGTTTTAATTTGATCCGGTGCTCTCCATCGTTTCTAAAGTTATCTTCTTCCATGATTGTAGTTATTTTTTGTATGGATTGGGGTTTCCAAGATGGGTTTGGAGAGAGAGAGAGGGAAAATCGCTTGAATTTAGGAACTGGGCGGTTATCTAATTGATTTAAAACACGGCCATTGACAAAATTGCCCCTATTCATTTAAAATAATCAATTAATTAAACTCAAATATTACAAGATTGCCATTGATTTAATCTCAACCCTTAAACACACCAATCGGATGGACCAGATCGCTTCCTAGACTTTCTAGGAAAAACACACTTTCCGTGCGAACCCTACTCTCTCTCTCTCTCTCTATATATATATATATATATATATATATATATAAGATTAGGTTCAAGAGTGAACACTAGTGTAGGATGCGAACTGAGTGAAGTAATCCTGGCCATACACGTGTGTAGATCAATGGCCATGATTTGATGTTGAAATACACCAGTGTATTTTACGATTTGATGATGAGATCCTGGCCATACACGTGTGTAGAACAATGCCCAGGATTTGTTCAATCAGTTCGCAAATACACTAGTATTCACTCTAGAACCCTACCCTATATATATATATATAGTGTCAGGATTTAGAGAGAACGATTTTGGTGGTGACATGTGGCATTGATGTTAAATTACACTAAGGGGTAATATTGTCAAAAAGCTCACTCATATGAACTGGGTGTTCAAATAAAACGCCATAAAAACAACCAATTCAGAAAAACGCCATGAAAATACCCAGTTAAAACGCCATAAAACACTCAAAAGCTATTTTTTTGAGCTATAATTTACAATAGCTCAAAAAACCATTTTTTGAACGCCATAAAACACTCAAAAGCTATTTTTTAGATATAATTTACAACAGCTCAAAAAAACCATTTTTAACGCCATAAAACACTCAAAAGCTATTTTTTGAGCTATAATTTACAACAGCTTAAAAAAAAACCATTTTTTTGAACGCCATAAACACTCAAAAGCTATTTTTTTGCGCTATAATTTACAACAGCTCAAAAAAACCATTTTTTTGAACGCCATAAAACACCGAAAAATACCCAGTTAAAACACCATAAAACACTCAAAAGCTATTTTTTGAGCTATAATATACAACAGCTCAAAAAAACCATTTTTTTGAACGCCATAAAACATTCAAAAGCTATTTTTTGAGCTTTGAACGCTATAAAAACACTCAAAACCTATTTTTTTCAGCTATAATTTACAACAGCTCAAAAAACCCTTTTTTTGAGCCATATAGCTAAAAAAATGCGCGTGTAAGTTTATTTGTGCTGATTTTTGGGTGGTTTATATGTCTAACCGCCTAAATTAATATTTTTTGAGCTCTGAAAAATTATAATTTGTACTAGTGTAAAAACGCCATAAAACACCCAGTTCAGAAAAACGCTATGAAAAAACTCAGTTGAAAACGGCATAAAACACTCAGTTCTGAAAATCGCCATGAAAATACCTAGTTAAAACGCCATAAAATCACCTAGTTCAGAAAAACGCCATGAAAATACCTATTTTGAAACGACATAAAACACCCAGTTCAGAAAAACGTATAAAACCTAGTTAATTTTTTTTTTCGAAAAGTATATCAATAGTATACTCGTTGGAAAGATTAAAAAATGCTGAGTTTTATGGTGTAATTTTTTTCGAAAAATAATCATGTATAAAAAAGTCATTGCCGTTTAAATATGATGGGGGAAAATGACATGTGATTAGCATGTGCACCTTTGTTTGAATCTTCATATTTTACCCCTGCTGGTAGTTCCAATGCCCCTATTATTTACAAAAATGCCACCGCATCAATCTCAGCCACAAACCACTAAGATCTTGTGGCTGAGAATCGTTCTCACCGTTCTCACACTTTGAGGCGTTCTCTCCTGATCCTATTCCTATATATATATAGGGAGAAGATCATGCGAGAACCACCTCTTATTGCGAGAACCGCGAGAACCAATGTGAACACAACAAAAAATGCCTAAAAATAGCTAAAAATCACACAATTTTTTTAATATTTTTTATATAAAAATCGCTACTTTTCGAAGCAAAAAAAAAAAAATTGGCCACTAAAAGTAGCGATTTGAGCATAAAAAATATTAAAAAAAAATTTTATATTTTTTTTAGGTTTTTTGGGGGTTTAGTTTTTAGCATTTTAGCTTTGGGGGGGGTTTGGTTTTTGGGGGGTGGGGGAGGGGGGTTTAGGTTTTGGGGGGGGGGGGGGGTTAGGTTTTTTTTAGGTTTTTTGGGGGGTTTTAGTTTTTAGCATTTAGCTTGGGGGGGTGGGGGGTAGGTTTTTTTAGCTATTTTAGGTTGTGTTTACATTGGTTCTCGCGGTTCTCGCAATAAATGGAGTTCTCGCATGAGCCCCTCCCTATATATATATATATGGGTTATAGAGTGAACACTAGTGTATTTGTGAACTGAGTGAACAAATCTTGACCATTGATTTAGATCATCAAATCGTAAAATACACTAATGTATTTTCATCATTGAATTCTGACCATTGATATACACTTGTGTATTAATAAGTAAGGGCTATGATTAGTTCACACAGTTCACTATTAAGGGGGTTATTCACAAATGAACCTAACCCTATATATAAAGTGCTATGCAGAACACTAAATATTACGAGAACACGCAAAACACAAGGAATCACCCATTTTTTAAATCTTAAAAACCTATAAAGTAATGAAAAAGTTACAAATGTAAGATTTATTGTTTCTCACATTAGAATTTAAAACAAAATATGAAAATTTTTAGTTTTCATATAACCTACACATATGTAGGTTATGTGTATGTTAAATTACCTACATGTATGCAGACTATGTGTAGATAAAAAAATATATGATTTATACATAGGTGAAGTATAGGAAGAAAATTTACTTGAGTTGAAAAAACTCAAAAAAAAAAACCCTATGTAAGATTTTAATTTTTTATTTTCTAAAAAAAACCGGGAATGTAATATACATATACTTGAACATTTTTATAAAAAAATGTAAAAAACTCAGACTAGTTTTTTATGATATTGATTTAAATAACACCAACTTTCACCAGTTGGCCGATAACACTCCCAACTTTCGATTTGTACACCAGCACTCCCAACTTTCAACTTATTGGCTGATAACAGTCCCTAACTAACTGAACCCTAACACAGTTAGTTGATGTTAGCTGCCATGTCATCAAAAAAATGCCACATCAGCTTCCACATCATCAAATGCCACGTCAGCTGCCACATCATCAAAAAAACCACGTCAGCTGCCACATCACCAAAAACACCAGATCACCTGCCACGTCATATGCTACATCAGCAAAAAGAGACACATCGGATACCACATTAGCAAAAACTAACTAAGTTAGGGTTCAATTAGTTAGGGAGTGTTATCGGCCAGTAAGTTGAAAGTTGTGAGTGCCTGTGTACAAATCGAATGTTGGGAGTGTTATATATCGACCAATTGGTGAAAGCTGGAGTTATTTAAATCTAATATTCCTTTTTTTTTTAAATGTTCAAAATCTGTATGTTACATATTTTTTGGACATGTATATTATGTAACATGGAATTTTTAACATTTAAAAAAAACTACTCGGCTCTTTTTTTGGTTTTTTTTTTTACAAAAAATTTCTAATATATGTATGTTACATTCCCTATTTTTTTTTGAAAAAAAAACTATAAAAGTTACATAGGGTTTCTACAAGGGTTTCTTAATTTTTTCAACTTAAGTGGGTTTTCATTTAATTCTTCTTCTTCTCTCTCTCTCTCTCTCTCTCTATATATATATATATATATATATATATATATATATATGGTCAGGATCTGGAGAAAACGGTAGAAAGTGTGAGAACGCTTATGGGTTGTCCGATTAAAACAATCCATGGACTAGATTGCGCGGTGGCGTTTTCGTAAATAACATCAATTTTATTATGTGGGACGCGCTTCATTAAGGGTAAAAGGGTCTTTTACCGCTCATATTCAAAACGCCATCAAATGATAACACGCCATTAAAAAAATAAAACGCCATTAAAAACAAAACACCAAAAATTAGTGATAAAACGCGTTGGATATTACAGGAAGATGAAACAACACAATAACTGAATTTCAGTTATTATCATTTATTAGAAGAAATTCCCTCCTAAATTACGCGCCAAAAACATCATTATATAAACGAGGTAAAACATAGCTTCCATAATCACTTAAATCTATCAATTTCTACAAAAAACATCTTTTACCAAAAACGCGCAACAATCGTTTCGTGGAGATACACTCTGGCAATCAGGCGATTCGTCCTCCGATTTGACAACAGAAGGAGGGTGTATGTTAAGACGGTCATGGCAATTTTGAAGATGGAAGAAGAGGTACAGAGGGGTATTTTATCCCTTGGCATCGCTCTAGACAACGAATGCCATGAAACACATATGCTTATGAAAGCATTAACCAGGAAATTTGGACCAATCAAAGCAGATGTGAAGCCGAACCCTGTCATGACAACATGGGGTTTTGATGATGAAATAGACATGGTGACGGTTACATTCGACAGTGGAGAGTAGGAAGTCTACTGGCTTGAAAACATCATGACAAAGCAGTAGTATGAAATACATTATTATATAAAACGCCAAAAACGACAAACACCAAAACGCTAGTAGTATGAAAACTGTGAGAACGGGTGCTGGCAAGGCACCTGGTAAAATGTATTAAATGCCAAAACATTCACTAAACGCCAAAAAAAATTTGGTCTTACTGTAATCTTATGCAAATATTAATGACTCGTAGTGAATTATTATACAAAACGCCAAAAAAATTGACCAGAAAACGCTATAACGCCAGAAAATTATCTACGTGACACAAAAACAATGAATTCAACGCCAAAAAGTTTAATAAATACAATTAACGCCAAAAAAACTTAAACGTGAGAAATATTATACCGCGTTGAGAAAATAAAAGAAGATTGAAAAGACAAAAATAACCCCTCGGACTCTGATCATGTCCCGCGCCACGTGTTGGGCCAGGATGCGTTCTCACCGTTCTCACACTTTTGAGCGTTTTCTCCTGATCCCGTTTATATATATATATAGGGTAGGGTAGGGTTCATGCGAGAACCACCTTTATTGCGGAAATCACGAGAAACAATGTGAACAACACAAAATAAACCCACTACACCACCAAAAACCTAACCCCCCAAGCTAAATGCTAAAAATTAAACTCCCCCAAAAACCTAAAAACAAACCTAACCCCCCCCCCCCCCCCCCCCCAAAAAAAAAAAAAAAAAAAAACCTAAACCCCACCACCCCCACCCAAGCTAAATGTTAAAAACTAAACCCCCAAAAAACTTTAAAAAATCTAAAAAACACACTTTTTTTTAATATTTTTTGTTTAATTCGCTACTTTTAGTATCCAAAAAAATTTTAAAATTCTTTTTAGTAACGAAAAGCGATGATTTTTTCATAAAAAATATTAAAAATACCTAAAAAAAATCTAACGGATCCCTCTCCTATATATATATATATATATGGTTAGGCTCATTTGTGAACAACCCCCTTGATTGTGAACACTTGTAAAGTAATCCTAGCCACTGATTATCAATACACAAGTGTATGCACAAGTGTAAATCAATGGTCAAGATGTGTTCACTGAGTTCGCAAATACACTAGTGTTCAGTCACCCTATATATATATATATATATATATATATATATATATAGGGAGAAGATCATGCGAGAACCACCTCTTATTGCGAGAACCGCGAGAACCAATGTGAACACACCAAAAATGCCTAAAAATAGCTAAAAATCACACAAAAATTTTTTTTTTTGATTTTTTAGGTTAAAATCGCTACTTTTCGAACCCAAAAAAAAAAAAAAAAAATTTTTTTAATTTTTTTTTTTTTTTAAAAAAAACATTTTTTTTTTGCTTCGAAAAGTAGCGATTTTAACCTAAAAAATATTAAAAAAATCAAAAAAAAAATTTTGGATTTTTTTTTGATTTTTTTTAGATTTTTTTAGGTTTTTTGGGGGTTTAGTTTTTAGCATTTTAGCTTGGGGGGTGGGGTGGGGGGGGTTAGGTTTTTGAGGGGTGGGGGAGGGGGGTTTAGGCTTTTTTTTTTGGGGGGGGGGGGGTGGGGTTAGGTTTTTTTTAGCTTGGGGGGGGGGGGGTTAGGTTTTTTTTTTTTGGGGGGGGGGGTGGGGGGGTGGGGGTTAGGTTTTTTAGGGTTTTTTAGGGTTTTTTTAGCTATTTTAGGTTGTGTTCACATTGGTTCTCATGGTTCTCACAATAAGGGTGGTTCTCGCATGAGCCCCCTCCCTATATATATATATATATATATATATATATATATATAGGTCAGTTAACGTACAATAGGGGTTATCGTACATTACGTACGCGATAACCCAGCCGTCAGATCTTCATCTCCCATGCGATTTCATATTTCCATGCGAACTGTGCGAATTCAATCTTCCACATGCGATTTTGTCCATCTACACACCCCATGCCATTTTTCACGTTACTCCATGCTAACCATTTTTTCACATGCGATATTCAATCTTTCACATGCGATTCTACACACCCCATGCCATTTTTCACATTACCCCATGCTAGCCATTTTTTCACATGCGATATTCAATCTTCCACATGCGATTCTACACACCCCATGCCATTTTTCACATTACCCCATGCTAGCCATTTTTTCACATGTGATATTCAATCTTCCACATGCGATTTTGTCCATCTACACACCCCATGCCATTTTTCACATTACCCCATGCTAACCATTTTTTTACATGCGATTTCATTTGCATGGGATTTCAAACATGCGATTTCATTTCATTTTCAAGCCATGCGATTTCATTTGCCTTTTTATAACATGCGAAGATTGAATTCGCACCAGATCGAACGACTGGGATGATCGCGTACGTATCGTACGATAAGCCGTAATGTATTTTACACTTTTCCTATATATATATATATATATATATATATATACATACAGGCCGGTTAACGTACAAAATGCCTTAATGTACATTGCGTACGCGAGGCATTATCAACATGCAATTTTGGTATTACTGAAGATCATGCGATTTGGGTTATTTATCAATATGCGATTTATATAATTGTTTGACCATGCGAACTTCTGAATTTATCAAAATGCGATTTCTTGTTATAACGTGCGACTTGCCATCATGTATGCAATTTACGTTAAGTCATATTGTACGATATACTTTTTATATATATATATATGTGTATGTGTGTGTGTGTGTGTGGGACCATAGGGAAAAGGGAAAAATTGTTCAAAGAAAATAGCACATGCTATTCACATGACAAAAATATGCACATGTAAGTCACATGCAAGTCCCCCTTCCCTCCAAATTTTTAAACGTCCGTAACTTTTTTATACGTGATTTTTAAAGTACATTGTAAAATCGAGCGTTCTTTATCTTTCTAATGAGTATACTATTGATATACTTTTGAACAAAAAATAGTGAACTAGGTTATTTATGTCGTTTTAGAACTAGACATTTTATGGTGCTATTCTGATTATAACATTATTCTGAACTAGATGTTAAATGATGTGTCGGAAATTAATATATACTTAATTAAAAAGAGGCATGTTCAAATACTATAGTATTTAAAATGATATTTTGAAAAAATATATTTAATATATTAATATTATAAAAAGGGAAGTTATGTTTTATTTTTTAGGTCAAACTCGTCTTGGGTTGACATGTCTAAATCCGATTCTGGCCGAGGTTGACCATCTTTGTTCAAATTTGAGTAATTAGGCGGAGCTGAAAACAATCACCTCGACATCGTACCTTGTAGCGATTACACGGCCGGCTAGACCTAGTTTCATAACATTGATATATGTATTATAATACATATGAGGAGAAAAAAACATAATTTTATATAATTTAGAGAGACTAAGTAATTACATTTTTTGAAATGTATGGTACAATACTCTATATATATAGTTGATTATTAAACAAACTTTCCTACATGATTTCTAAAGGGACATAACTTTTCATCTTTAAGAAAATTACACAAAAACAACCGTTAGTGTGGTATTATATTTTATGTTTCTACCATTTTATTATCTTTAACGTGATTGTTTTTCAAATACAAGCATAGCAAATCAACCACACTCTTTGTTCTTCGAATCATTATTTATGCCAGAAACCGCTGCAGCATTATGTGGAATCACAGTTGTAGTTTTCTGTTACCCGTCACATCACGCGTCCACCCCTCTAGTTTGTGTGCGTGTATGATAAAAATTATTTGAGAACCACTAGTGCAATTGAGAATCATGCAAATCAATGATCTAATCACTCTCTTGATAACCAACTGGCCTAGCCCAGTTGGCCAGGAACGATGAAGGTTTGGAAACATGACCGAGAGGTCGTGGGTTCGAGCCGGAGGACCGCCCGAGTTTTCTATTACCGTGCATACTTGCCTAGAGTGTCCGCTCTAGGTGGAGGTGCAACCCCCATCAAGTGGTGGAGGGCGGGAAATTTTCTCGGGGAAAGCCGAGTCACACGGCACAGGGTCCTCTGCACGCAAGGCCCTGGAGATCGTGGGGCGGTTGGGGCTCCCGATTTGGGAGCTATGGATTCGTTCACAACCAGATTCGAAATTCACCTTTCAAAAAAAAAATCACTCTCTTGATGACCTTTTTTTCAAAAGCTCATAATACAAAGATAAAAATATTATTTCCTTAATTATTGCTTACTTTTAAACCCTATATGTCCGAGATTTTTAAATAACCATGATTTTTTCATACGTTAATATTTAAGAAAAAAAATATATTACAACTAACATGTGTACTACAAATATATTGTTTGATAGAGTTTTAACAAGTTTTCTTTATTTAATCGGTTAAATATGATACAGATTCCTTAACCATGCAGCCCTAGTGACCGAAGGCGACATGAACCCAGACGGCTCCATTAAGAAACCATGGAACCTATGCACATTGCAACAAGTAGAAGACCTCAAAACTCTAATCAGAATCTCCCCAATTTGGTCAACTGGTATCCTCTTGCACACCCCAATAGCCATCCAAATGAGCCTAGTTGTCCTCCAAGCTCTAGCCATGGACCGCCATCTTGGACCACGGTTCCAAATTTCAGCCGGGACCATGATAGTCTTTGCTACGATCTCGACTTCTATCTCTCTAGCCCTAATGAACTGTTTCCTTCTTCCTCTATTCCATAAATTAACCCGCACCTCACCCACACTTCTAAAACGAATTGGGATCGGTCACATTCTCTCCATTTCAAGCATGGCACTCTCAGCACTGGTTGAGTCAAAGCGGCTCACAACCGCTCGAACCCACAAGCTAACTGGCAACTCGATCGTGCCAATGTCGGTGTTTTGGATGGTCCCACAACTAGTAGTTGTGGGTGCTGGAATAGCGTTTATGTACCCGGGTCAAGTGATGTTTTATTACCAAGAGTTTCCAAAGTCGATTAAGAACACAGCGGCAACGATGGTGGCAGTGGTTAGCGGGACTGCGTGTTTTTTGGGAACCGCGGTAGTTGATTTGATCAGAAAAACAACAGGGTGGTTGCCTGATGGTATAAATGATGGGAGGATGGATAATGTTTATTGGGTATTGGCAATTGTTGGGTTGATCAACTTTGGATATTATTTGGTATGCTCATGGATGTACAAGTACCAAAACGTTGAAAACAAGGAGCCCATTAGTCATTAGTTCTTATCCTTAGGAGATATATACACACACATGGTATATTGTGTATATATAGTTGTATACATTTATCAATTTGGAATGAAGAACACTTATAGTGTTCAATGTTTAGTTTGTACCGGGATAATCGGATTAGACTGGAACGGAACTTGAAAATCTGAGTTATGTTTTTTGTTCGGGTTTGTCCCAAACTTGCTCATCTATTTCGGATAATATACTTACCTATAGGGTGTTCACGGTCTGGTTTGAAGAGATTTTTGTGCCGCTAACTATGGTTTAGTGAAAGCCAAACAAACTCAATCAGGGTGGGTAAATAATGAATTGTACATATACATAACTACGTATTTAAAAAAATCATCATCATCATAATTAGTAAATCCCACCAATAGCAAAGCTAATGTATGGTCTGAGGAGGGTAAGATGTAGACAGCCCAATGAGACCCTCGGCTCGATAGTAGTTTTGCATCAAGCCTTGGACATAAGGCACATAACACTCAACAATGAGACAACTGCCGATTAGTGCATGTACCCCATTGTCTTTCAGCTATCAACGCCACCACATGATGCATGATTAACCATCCCCGTCTTTTAACATTATTTTCACGAAATTAGTAAAATAACGTTGAAATTATTGTATTTTCACTTTTGCCCCTCGAACGCCCCGACATATATACATTAGATGCGCATACCGCAAGCGGGGACTAAAAACTATCTTGAATCCGCTTAAGTGATACAACCACTGTCTGTAACCACCTGCGAACCGAGATCATTAAATTACTAGTACAAAGATGATGTCAAAAGTAAAACTAAGCAAATGAAAACATGTATTGGGCATTAGATTACTAGTACATGACAATTACTTTTTTGTTAAGATTTCCTTTTATAGTTTTACCACACTATTGGACCAAAAATAACTAGTTTGCCAACTGTTGGGCCCAAGCCCAAATAAATTGTTCAAAAACTAATTAACCGAAACACCCAAACCGTTAGTGGCTCATGACCCAATAGTTAGTCATAACTAAAAAACATTGAGAATTTGATCATGACCCAATTAACCGAACACCCAAACCATGAGACCCATGCTTACTTATTATTAAAAAAAATTAAATAACATTTTTTACATCTAAATATTGCCTAACTTTGCACTTATAAGAATTTGACCATACACTATTTTTATGTGGGCAAACACCACTTGATCATTAAGTCATGCATGCTTGATATGTGCTAATGGGAACACCCAAGAGCACTTCTTAGCCAATTATTTATTTCCCTTATATTTTAATTAAAAGGGTAAAGTAGTAATTACTTTGAATCAATCCATAACTATCGCATCATCTCTCTCATCCCCGATTATATAGACGTTGATCCCTTGTCAATGCTCTTCAGTATTTGACCATTACTAGACCCGACATATCTTATGTATTAAATCAAATGAGTTAGTTCCTTCACGCTGCTGCTACATGATCACTTTCAGAGTGTCAAACGAATTCTTCAGTACATTAAAGGCACTTTGCTTTTTGGGCTCACGTTTTCTAAACTCACTGCAGTTCTATTATGGGTTATTCCGATGCTGATTGGGATCGATGCCTTGATCCTGTTGCTCTACTTTTGGTTACTCTATAATTTTGGGTTGGAATCTTGTCTCATGGAGTGCTAAGAAGGCAAGAAGTAACCCACAGTATCGTGTTCGAGTTGTGAATCTGAATATCAAACTATGGCTAATACTACTTCTGAATTCATTTAGATTATTCATTTACTACGTGAGTTACATGCCTTGCTTCCTGATGGACCGACTTTGCATTGTGACAATCAAAGTGCTCTGTTTCTCACACAAAATCTGGTAGCTCACAAACGGGCTAAGCATGTTGATCATGATTATGGAATTAGTTGCATCAGGGCAACTCTATACTAAGTTCATTCCAACTAAGCTTCAGGTGGCTGATGTTTTTACCAAAAGTCTCTCACGGTCTCAGTTCAAGATTTTTCACTCCTTGCTTCGCCTCATACCACCATCGTTTTGCTTGAAAGGGGGATGCTAAAGCAAACTTTGTCTAATTATATTTCTCTTGTACCCTTTGTGTATTTTATATAATGTTTTGTAGCTTATTGCAACTTATTGTTTATATAATGATCACCCTTCCCACTCATTGGGTATGGGAGTTGTAATTCACATAAAGCAACCCATTTAAAAAAGAATCTTCTATTATTTTGTATATAATAAGAAAAAAACGGTTTAGTAGTTGATTTCAGGAACTTTAAAAAGAAATTGTTTACAAGTCAACCAGACCAATACTAAAAATAACTTATTATTTTGTATATAATGAAAAAGCAGTTCAGTAGTTGATTTCAGAAACTTTAAATATAAGGGTATAGGGAGTGGTTAGACATTTGAAAGTGGTAAACTTTAAAATCAACCAATGAGAGTGTGCCATGTCAAAGTGGAAAACTATGCTCAAAAGTGTTGGCAATGGTTACACTTCATGAATTAGTAAACTATTTAAAAAAAAGGTGTGATTGGTTGAGATGACATGAACCCCACCCCACACACCCCCTCTCTCTCCTACCCTCCCTCTCCCCGCATTGGCAACCCCTCACCGAATTGGCAAACTTTGAGTGGTAAACTTATGTTGACGGTGGTGTTGCCAATTGGTAAACTAAGTTTACCACACTTTGCCGCACCCCACTCTGTATACCCTAATAAAAAAACACTTCAATAGTTGATTTTGGAAACTTGAAAAAGAATTTTTTTACAAGTCAACGAGACCGATATTATTCTAGCACATATATGTTTTGACATGCGACCTAACCTTTTCGACTTTCTTCTTATGGGCAGTACCCCACGTATCAACAGAGCCGTCCTCAAGAATTTAAAAAAAAAAAAAAAAGTTTAGGCCTTGGGCGAAAAAAAAATTTGGGCCCAAAATTGTGGTTGGGGAAATGAATTAAAAAAATGAAACCTTGTGGTGGAGGCAAGACTTGAACCGTCCCCAAGAATTCTAAAAAAAATTAGGCCTCGGACGACAAAAAAAATTGGGCCCAAAACTGTTGTTGGGGAACTGAAGTAAAAAAGTGAAACCTTGTGGTGGCAGCAAGACTTGAACCGTCCCGAGAATCCAAAAAAAATTTAGGCCTCGGACGACAAAAAAAATTGGGCCCAAAATTGTGGTTGGGGAACTGAATTAAAAAAAAGAATCTTTGAGGTGGAGACAAGACTTGAACTTGAGACCTTTATATTATTTTATGGTTTTTTCACTCCACCACCAATAGTTTTTTTGAATAGTAAGTGGATTCATTTATTAGATATATAATTTGGTATATATTTAAAAGCTTATAGAAACCTTTTGGGCCCTTTGAAAATTTGGGACTCGAGCAACGGAACGCAGTGGCGAAGCTTGACCCGAATGACCGGGGGGTCGAAAATGTATATACCAAAAAATTTCTATAGAACCAGGGGTCGAAAACGTATATACCATAAAATTTCTATACGAAAACCACATATATAACACTACTGAACGAAAAGTTCGGGGGGTCGGGCACTCGAGCGCCCCTCCCCGCCCGCCAATGACGGAACGAGTTGGCCGGTCCAAGAGCCGGCTATGCGTATCAATGCCGTTTGTATATAAAATGATCATTAATGATAAATCATCTCATAGTGTAACATTATATAATTTTATCGTTCATAATATAACTACACAAATTTTACCATTGTCGGGCTTTGAACTACCCTTTTTAAAAATTTTATAACGAAGGTTAAGGTCTCATTTAGTCATTTTCTATATATATAGCTCTATCATTTCAATCCTAAAGATCTAAAATATGAATATCATGACAGATTCATATTTTAAAATAATCAAGTTGTGTAAAGACTTAAAATACTAATACCATGACATATTCATATTTTAAAAGAACCAAGTTGTGTAGATAACAACTGAACAACCCCTTAATCATTCACATATGGCCCTACATTTGACCATTCTCACATTTCATGTATATTTATACACCAAAGTACACACTCATTTGTCACACATACACAGTGTCTAATTTCTTAAATCAATAGAAGCTAGGCTCAACATATTGTAGCCATGGATGCAGAACCACAATCATCTGGTGCACCCAAAAAAGGTGGTCGGGTCACCTTTCCTTTCCTCATAGGTATTATTTCTTCATAGTAAATTCAAGTAATTTTTCATAATTTTTTTTTTTTGGTTTTTGAACACCAAGAATTGAACCCATGGGAATCCACTTGTTTAATTTGTAGGAACCATAGCGGGGTTAACACTAGCGGCCGGAGGATGGAGTAATAATATCATTGTGTATCTAATAAACGAGTTTAACATCAAAAGCATTGATGCTGCTCAGATCGCGAACATTCTCAATGGCTGTATGGCCTTGTTGCCAATTATTGGTGCCATATTAGCCGACTCATATCTTGGCTCGTTCATAGTCATTTCGGTTTCATCACTTGTGTCCATGGTGGGAATAGTAGTATTAACCTTAACATCAACACTAGATGTATTAAAGCCCAAACCATGTGAAAACGGCCAGAGTTCTTGTATAGGCCCGTCAAAAGCCCAAATTGGAATCTTGTACACGAGCCTGGCTTTTTCAACCATGGGTGTGGCGGGTACAAGGTTCACGTTAGCCACGATGGGTGCAGATCAATTCACAAACCCGAAGCACCAACGAGTTTTCTTTAACTGGCATTTCTTTGCTATGTATGCCGCGATGTTTGTTAGTATGGTGGGAATTGTTTATATCCAAGACAACGTGAGTTGGGGTTTAGGGTTTGGAATAAGTGGTGCGGCTAACTTAGTTGGGTTAGCCGCTTTTGTTTTGGGCAGTCGATATTACCTATTGTTAAAGCCACAAGGCAGCCCGTTTACCCAACTAGCTTATGTTTTGGTGGCGGCTTTTCGAAAAAGAAAAGCTTTATTGTCTCTGAAGATTGAAGATTATTGCCAAGAACCACAATCGGGAGGAACAAAGTTGAGGGATACAACAACAAATAACTTCAAGTAAGTATACACAAGTTTTGTCATACATACTTGATTATAGAATTTTGGAAAAATAAAATAAAAATAATGTAATTTGTTTATGATGGTGAACATGAATTATAGAATTAATGACTTTTAGCTATATATAAAATTAAAAAAAGCACATTGATGTGTTTGTTTGTAATAAAATAACAGTAAAAGTCAAGTTTTGTCATATTAAATTAAACGTAATTTATGGTAGAATATGGACAAAATATAGACAAAATAGCATATGCATGATGGTAATAATAGTTTATCACTGGCCAATAAATAATGTTTTTGAGAGAGGACAAGATCATAAAGTTAAAATACAAAAGCTATATTTTTACTACAATATAATATATGATCTAACAGTTTAAATTGAGGGGATAATATATGCGTTGTAAACATGTTAGGTGTAACAAATATAAAGTTTAGGACATACGAATTATTATTTATAAACTATAATAGTACCATTTTAATTACATTGATATCTTCGAGGTTTATTTCATGTGAGAATTTCATCTTTGGGCATTATTTAAAAAATTATTATGCTACTGTTCGAAATAATTGGAGGCAATGATTTGTTATCATGGACAGACATGACTGAATGATATCAATACATTCAATGATTTGCTACTATTCCCACCCCCCCTAGTTCCTGATTACACCCCCCCCTACAAAAACATCACATCCATCAATCCATCAATCAATCATTTCCTTTTTGTTTTTAGTGTTTTTTTGTCTTTTTGTTGTCCTTTTAGTATATTTAGTGTTTTTTTGTTTTGTTTTTTTTTTTTTTTTACAAACTTTGGGTGTAAAAAACTACCCCCTCGGGCACGCCGTTTGAAATTTTTTTTTTGCGAATGTTGTTAAAGTATACGGATCTAGTTGTAAAAAAAAAATC
The DNA here is from genome assembly GCA_030545235.1 of Helianthus tuberosus. Classification (NCBI taxonomy): domain Eukaryota; kingdom Viridiplantae; phylum Streptophyta; class Magnoliopsida; order Asterales; family Asteraceae; genus Helianthus; species Helianthus tuberosus. The sequence continues at coordinate 13,513,753 of CM060355.1, forward strand.
GTGGTCAACGCCCCTCCGTGGTACGTGGTTCCCGAGGGGATAGTTTTTTACACCCAAAGTTTGTAAAAAAAAAAAGAAAAAACAAAAAAATAATAAAAACACCAAACTTTGGGTGTAAAAAACTACCCCCTCGGGCGCGCCGTTTGAAATTCTTTTTTTGCGAATGTTGTTAAAATATACGGATCTAGTTGTAAAAAAAAAATCGTGGTCAACGCCCCTCCGTGGCACGTGGTTCCCGAGAGGGTAGTTTTTTACACCCAAAGTTTGTAAAAAAAAAAAAAAAAAATACTAAAAACACCAAGTCAATAATAAGGTGCTACGCCTACTATAATTCTACTGCCTACTATATATAATTGGTGCTACTCTCTTAAATTTCAAGTAGAGAGATTTTACAAAGTGACACAAGAGCATCACTTTCTTATTCAACTTTTATAGCATTCAGAAAAGTTAAAGAAATGTCTGGATTTTCAACAGATCAGGTATAGTTTTTAATTCCCATGTTTCAAGTTTCAGCTTAGTTATATAATCTAGCTAGGTTAAGGGTCTTGTTTTAGTTTAAATGAGTTTGTTTGGATAATATATATTTTGTAACTACTCAAGCTTGTTCACCTAATATTTTGTAACTAATATTAGTTCACTTTTAGGTGTTCAAGTCTCGTGAAGAGTTGATGGAATGGGTTAGAAACACCGGACGTAGTCTTGGTTACGCTATGGTGATTAAAAGATCGAAAACTAAAAATGGCTACGTGTCTAAAGTTGTACTTATGCAGCTGGCTGGGAGAATATATTTGAATCACGTCAAAATATGTATAAGTCTTGGATAGCACAACCTGCTACATATTATGTTGTAGATTAAAGCTCGGTATGTAAAATGTTTAATAATATAATTTTGTAAGAATGCACTTATTTTTTTTATAGTTTCTATTACTACTATAAATGTAATTGGATAAATAATTAGTTATAATAATAATAATTCATTACTAATAGTAAATAATAATAATAATAATAATAATAATAATAATAATAATAATAATAATAATAATAATAATAACTAATTAAATAATAAACAAATACTAAATAACTAATAATTAAATAAATGAATAAAAACAAATACTAAATAACTAGTAAAAAAGACAACAAAAAGACAAAACAGGCTAAAAACAAAAACAAAATGATTGATGGATGTGATGTTTTAGCTAGGGGGGGTGTAATTAGTAAATAGGGGGGGTGAGAATAGAATGACCCTTTCTGTACCAATATAAAATGATCAAAATAAATATTGTATTGATAATAAAGAAATAAAACTCACCAACCAATTTTCCAATTGTTAAAATATATATCACAATATCAAAGAAAAAAAAAAGGGTAGATGCACGGTACCCCCGACCGCGGAAGTGATCCCACTTCCCAAACTAACGACCCGACAACGCTGTCTGGAGGAGAAACCCCACAAACTCGAGAGGAACTGAAGAGCCTGGGGTTACCAGGTTTCAAACCCGTGACCGCATAGGGTTCTCGAGCCGGATTAAAGTGGGGGTCGGTGGCCACTGGGCTGACACCCAATGGTTCACAATATCAAAGAAAATAGTAGGTAAATGTGGATAATATATATAACCGAAAACTATATTATATGGGTTCTTTTATTTTCACACATCTATTTCCTTATTTTCACATCACTCAATGTATAAGGGTCGTATAACATTATACAGTCTGTATATACCATGTGAGAATAAGAAACCTCTATTTTCTTATTTTCACATCCCTAGATGTATAAGGGCCGTATAACATTATACGACCGGTATACACCATGTGAGAATAAGAATTTACGATGTGTGATTATTAGTTCCCTTATAATATAACAAATACCTTAAATTTGGTAAAATAGAAACTGAAATTGATAAAGATAGTTAAGAGGACATCACTCATTATGTATGTATGGTACAGGTTCCTGAACCATGCAGCCCTAGTGACCCAAGGCGACACGAACCCAGACGGCTCCATCAAGAAACCATGGAACCTATGCACATTGCAACAAGTGGAAGATCTCAAAACTCTAATCAGAATCTCCCCAATTTGGTCAACAGGTATCCTTTTGCACACCCCAATAGCCACCCAAATGAGCCTAGTTGTCCTCCAAGCTCTAGCCATGGACCGCCATCTCGGACCACGGTACCAAATCCCAGCCGGGACGACAATGATCTTTGTTACGATCTCAACTTGTCTTTCTCTAGCCTCGATCGACCGTTTCCTTATTCCAACATTCCATAAACTAACCCGCACCTCACCCACACTTCTAAGACGAATAGGGATCGGTCATGTTCTCACTATTGCAAGCATGGCCCTCTCAGCACTGGTCGAGTCAAAACGGCTCGCAGCAGCTAGAACCCACAACCTAATCGGCAACTCGATCGTGCCAATGTCGGTGTTTTGGATGGTGCCACAACTATTAGTTGTGGGAGTTGGAGAGGCCTTTATGTTCCCGGGTCAAGTGATGTTTTATTACCAAGAGTTTCCAAAGTCGATTAAGAGCACAGCGGCAGCGATGGTGGCGGTGATTATCGGGATTGCGTTTTATTTGGGGACCGCGATGGTTGATTTGATCAGGAAAACAACAGGGTGGTTGCCTGATGGTATAAATGATGGGAGGATGGATAATGTATATTGGGTGTTGACTATTGCTGGGTTGGTGAACTTTGGATATTTTTTGGTGTGCTCATGGATGTATAAGTATCAACATGAAGAAAATAAGGAGCTCATTAGTTCTAATAGTTTCTAGGTGGTATGTTATGTGTGTAACTAAACTGTTTGTACCTAAAAATAGTGAATCCAAATAAAACCGGATCGAATCATAGACCGGCAAACTGTGAACCGAACCTTTTGGATGTCAAACCAGCCGACTGTCTTCTCTTTAGATGGTTCAGTGAGTTTCAAGGATTTTTAAACACCCCGTAGTATAATTACCAGATCCGTTACATTGGCCCTTTGGCCTTTAGTTAAATTAAAATGCAACTTTGGCAACACAAAAACATTATTTCATATCAGACAATGTACTTATGACAAAGATGACTTGTAATTAGTGCAATATTATTTGCTTATTTTAAAATGGTGCAATTCAGACTAAAATAGATGATGAAGTAACTAACCTGCATATCAAGCAACAAGCAAGAAGAACCATTCCGGATTAAAACTCTATCAACTATCTTGAATCTGGTTAAGGGATGTGATGACGTGAGTACGCGGATGCTACCACTCAGCGAAGCTAGGAAGATACAAGCAGTATGCAGAACCTAAGAAGCTAGATACTGAAACTTGGAGCTTAACAGCCTAAACAAGAGAATAAGCTTAGTGGGGCACCCCGGCCCATTAAAACCAAGCCCATTAGCGTTAGGAATTCCTAATTTATCTACAAATAGAGAGGTCTATCCCCTCATTTGATTATCCCATTTGGTTTGGAGATACACCAACTATCTAATCTCTATCTCTCTCTCTCTAGAATGAGACTATACACAAGTTTTGTCATACATACTTGATTATAGAATTTTGGAAAAATAAAATAAAAATAATATAATTTGTTTATGATGGTGAACACGAATTATTGAATAATAGAATTAATGACTTTTAGCTATATATAAAAGAGAGAAATGCCCGGATAGTCCATGTTGTTTCACCTTTTTTCAGCTATAGTCCATATCTTTCTAAAACTACTTGAATAGTCCATGTGGTTTACCGTTTTGTTCTCGGATAGTCCCTGGGTCTAACTTCAGTTACTTTTCTCAGTTAAGTGGGTGTTGAAATGACCAAAATGCCCTTTCCTTAAAAGGCCAAACCATAGGGACTATCCGGGCAACTTCTCTTTATAAAACCCATCCACCCTTCATCTTCAACATTAAGAAACCCTAATACCCACACCCTGCTTCTCTTTAAATCCACTACCAAACACCCTTCATCGGCCGGCAAGACACCCCAAACACCTCCCCTCGTCGACAAAACGGACCACCACCGTCCGGTGGTGGTGAGCGATGGCTGCGGAACCAGAGAGACAGAGAGGAAGAGAGAGAGAGAGAGAGAGACCGAGGAGACCGAGGCCGGCGGCGACTCACGGCGGCGGAAGGGTTTTCCGGCCGTTTTTCACGGTGGAACCAGGGTGTACCCCCTTAAACCGCACCTCCCGAGTCCTGCAAACCAGCGAACGATTACGCGACGACGAGCTTCGGGCAGTGTTATCTAAACTCGAAACCGATAAAGATAAAGAAGTGTTCGGTATTGTATGCAAGAAATGACTCTATTTACAGAGCACAGAGCGGAAGAAGATCTGTGCACGTGGCGGTCCGCACATGCTGAAGAAGATGGCTGCACGGTTCACTCGTCTTAAGGATCTTGATCTCTCGTAGTCTACTTCACGGTCGTTTTATCCTGGTGTTACTGATTCAGATCTGTCAATTATTGCTAGTGGATTCACTGGGTTATGTGTGCTTAAATTTTAGGACTGTAAAGGTATTGTTTTGGTGTTTGGTTTCGATTGTTTGTGTTTGTTGTTGTGTGGTGTGTGTGTGAGATTGAAATCATTGAATTGGGTTTGTGGAAAAGTTGTAACAGGAACACAGACAGATACAGAACAAAACGAAAACGGAGGTGGTGGTGGGAAGATGAAGTTTTGTTAGGATTTTAGGATTAATAAATTGGGGAAGATGATGTGCATATGCATTATTTTTTGTTTTAGGATTTTAGGATTAAGAAAAGTTCACCGGAAAGGCGGCGGTGCCGGAATAACTCGCGTTCAAGATTTAAAGTGCCGGAAATTAATTTCGCCGGAAAAGTTCGCCGGAAAATGTGGTGGTGGGGTTTTTCTCTAAAAATGTAGAAGATGCTCGGATAGTCCCTATGGTTTGGCCTTTTAAGAAAGGGTATTTTGGTCATTTCAACACCCACTTAACTGAGAAAAGTAACTGAAGTTAGACCCAGGGACTATCCGAGAACAAAACGGTAAACCACAGGGACTATTCAAGTAGTTTTAGAAAGATAGGGACTATAACTGAAAAAAGGTGAAACCACAGGGACTATCCGGGCATTTCTCTCTATATAAAATTAAAAAAAGCACATTGATGTGTTTGTTTGTAATAAAATAACAGTAAAAGTCAAGTTTTGTCATATTAAATTAAAGGTAATTTATGGTAGAATATGGACAAAATATAGACAAAATAGCATATGCATGATGGTAATAATAGTTTATCACTGGCCAACAAATAATGTTTTTGAGTGAGGACAAGATTATAAAGTTAAAATACAAAAGCGATAAACAAATTTTAGCAACTCGCTAACCCTTTAGAGCATCCACAATAACGGAATTTGTTGGTGTTTTTAGGGAGAGAGAAAGTGATGTGGAAGAGAGAGAGTGTGAGGTGGAGGAGAGAGTGTGTGTGAAGATGTTGGTGAGGAAAAACGAGAAAAAATGGATGGGTGTGAGTTATGTGAGTGTAGAGAGGAGAGAGAGAAGAAATGTGTTTGTGAGATGGGCAAGTGAGAGAAATGCTCTCATTGGTTGGGCAAGTGCCACATTAGCACCAAAAAATACCACCTAAAAACATCTCTATTGATGATGCTCTTATAATCTACAAATCATGGAAATTACATAAATTGATGAAAACCATCAAATTGGGCCCACGCTGGCTTCACAGTTTGGCTTGGGAGTTCCCCCGAGAAATCATACCGTCGACTGTCACTTGACAGTCGTTGTGCCACTACAAAAGTAGAACCCTCTGACGTAACTGATGAAACAATGGTTAACCAGGTGGGTTAACTCACTGATCTCGTCAAGAGGGTTAATCCCTTCTTTCCGAGGATCGTCGGCTGGATCGTCTGGTGGTGGGTTTCCTGCACAAGGAAACAAACCGTGACTCGTAACAAGGAGGATGGGCTGGGGGGTGCTCCTTGTTACCACTCTCCGGTGTGAGAATCAGTAATTTGCTTGGGAAACAAAGTATGATAGTAGTAGTATTGAGAGAGTTGAGAAGTGATACCTCAAACCTGGTTTGGGGTCGGTATTTATAACCGAGGAGTGGAGGAGGGTAGTTGAGTAGCTAGCCTGACATCGCACAGCTATTTGCAGGTGTGTCAGACCTGTCGGTTACTGTGGTGATGTCACGTCCTGCTGTGGTGTCAGACTGTTTGCATATGCGTGGGCCGGTAGGCGACTGTTCTCAGTGCCACTTGCACTGTGGTGTCAGACCCACTTGCCTTGTAGGCAGGATGCGGTGCCAAGCCGCATCTCTGCTTGCGGTCCTTGATGTTGTTCCCGCGTTGGTTGTTCCATCCATGATTTACGAGGGATGCGGTGTTATGCCGCATTGCCTGTTGAGAGACTGTTACTGTTGTCCAGATCCCTTGTCGTGACGAAAATGTTCGTAGGATGCGGTGCGGGGCCGCATCGCTATGCGTAACATTAGTTTCCGTCCTTAAGGTAAGTCTTCTCATCACTGGATAGATTGGACCGCTGTGTTCGCGCGTGCGGACACAGGTGAGTTATTGCTGGTGGGGGTTTTTGATAAGGGTAATGGTCATCCGCGGTTATGTAGCCGCGAGATTTGGGACCATACCCCTTCAGTAACACAAGGTGGGACGAAAACCCAGGTGGGCTCAAGATAAAGCCTGACACCTCTACAAAGAGGCTAGGCTCTGTCTATCATTGCCTAATCCACCAAGTGAAGATTAAACTTGAGTGTCTATTGGAGAACCCAAACCTCTCTACCACTAGGTCACAAGTGGTGGATACAACACTCTTAATATTACATAAACAGACTAACTAATTGGCGATGAACGTAGGTTACCTAAAATCCCAAATTATATACATAAAAAATAAACAAAACACTAGTAACTGATTTAAGTTACCAGCAACCGTCCAACAATCAAAATGTGAAAATAGACAGTGAACTTACAGGGAGATTAAAGGCGCAGAGAAGAAGTGAAACGATGGTGCAAACAAACCGTCATATTTTGTTGTGTAATTCAAATTTCTGTGGGGTGTTACTTGAACCTTTTAGAGTAACCCGAATAACATACACTAAGAGTATCAAACTTGACGAATGGCCACAACCTCTTTTAGACTGTTTTTTTTTTTTTTTCTTTTTCTTTTTTTGAAGGGTGTCCTTTTTTTAGATTGCTAAAGTGATTTTTACCAACTACAAATTAGGAAGTTACAGCAGATGTATTTTTTAATCATACTCACAACTTCAACCAACATTCGAAAGAAATGAAGAAAAAAAAAAGAGTTAATTGCCAAAATCGCCCCTGAGGTTTGAGCACATTTGCCATTTTCGTCCAAAATGATACTTTTGTACCATTTTGCCCCCCACGTTTGTAACTTTTTGTCATTTTCATCCAAACCACTAACTTGGTTTATTTTTTCTGTTAAGTTGAAGGATATTTGGATGAAAATGACAACTATAAACAACAGGGACGAAAATGGCAAATGTGCTCAAACTCTTGACATATATAATAAAAAAAATATACATGCAATTTTTATATGAAAAAAAATAATAGTTTTGTCACATATTTTTTATAAATTTTCATCCAACCACTAACTAAGTTAATTTTTTTCTATTAAGGCGAAGGATGTTTTAAATTTTATAAATTAATACAGAAATTAATTTTCAATTGTTTATATAGATCAGTTTTATAAAAATAAATCTACTTAAACCTCTAATTTTTATAAAACTAAAATGCTTGTGACCTTATAGAAAAATGTCAAATAAACAAATATTATCATATGTAGCAAGTTTGTAATTCATCTTCTACTCTTTTAAATTCGCTCCTAACGAAAAACAAAAGCCAGTGCCCCACATCAAACAACGTACCGTTACCAAACCTTAAAATTACCCACCAAATAATAAGTATAATGACATCTAATATTTTGTGATAAACACTTTTCACGATGGGCTATTTTCTTGTTAAACTCTCAAAAACAGAATCGAAATATTCATGTTACTTAGAGAAAGAAAACAAAGTTCTATTGAACAAAAGACTACATATAATAACCTTGATACAAATAATAAATAAATTTTAAAAAAAAATCAATTTAAAACTCAAACTTGTTTTAATCCAGCAAATGAAGTAGGATGGCTCGGAAGATGCAAGCATTTTAAATTGGTTCATTATAAAATCCTTTATACGGGGTTTGGTTGTTTCTTAAACAAATTTTGAACAGTATTTATATCACTTTTTTATGACGGGTTTTTTTACCGTGTCTAAAAAAACGTTGACCGCGTCTGATGTTTCATTCTGTAGTAGTGGTAACCATAACATGTAAAATGAGAACTGGTACCGATATGGTGCAGTTTGGTACCAATACCAAAGAAGTATGGTATCGGTGCTCGTTAAAAAGAATATTATACCTAATTTACAATACAAAAATATTCATAATTGTATTTAGATTTCTTTTAAAATTTAGCAAATAAAAGATCATGTATTAATTTATAAAATTAATAGAAAAAATTTAATTTATAAAATTTAAAATATCTTTCGCCTTAATAGAAAAAAATTAACTTAGTTAGTGGATGGATGAAAATTTATAAAAAATATGTGACAAAACTATTATTTTTTTCGTATAAAAATTGCATGTATATTCTTTTTTATTATATATGTGACAAAATTAACTAAATAAAAGAAATTAAAAAGAGTTTGAGCACATTTGCCATTTTCGTCCCTGTGGTTTATATTTGCCATTTTCATCCAAATATCCTTCAACTTAACAGAAAAAATAATCTAAGTTAGTGGTTTGGATGAAAATGGCAAAAAGTTACAAACGTAGGGGGCAAAATGGTACAAAAGTGTCATTCTGGACGAAAATGGCAAATATGCCCAAACCTCAGGGGCGATTTTGGCAATTAACTCAAAAAAAAATTATATGTACTATACAATATTTACACAACTAGGGGAAGGTTCATTGGGGAACACTAAAAAAGTGGGGAACAGCGGGGAACCGACTTAAACGAACTATGATTGGACTCATTCCAGCGGCGTTGGAACCGCTCGTCGAACACTAACTAAGATCTCTTAACCCTAAACCCTAAATCATAACTCCTAAACTCTAAACCCTAAACCCTAAAGCTAAAAAAATAAGGCTAAAACCTAAGCTAAACCGTAAAATATAAACTATAAACCCTAAAAGCTAAACCCTAAAGGCTAAACCTAAAGCTAAACCCTAAAACTAGACCCAAAAGCTAAACCCTAAATCTTAAATCTAAACCTTAAAGCTAAACACTAATGCTAAACCCTAATGCTAAACCCTAAAAGCCAAACCCTAATATATTTAGGGTTTAGGGGTTATGATTTAGGGTTCAGGGTTAAAAGATCCTAGTTAGGGTTCGACGAGCCGGTTCCAACGCCGCCGGAATGAGTCCAATCGGAGTTCGTTTGAGTCGGTTCCCCACTGTTCCCCACTTTTTTAGTATTCCCCAATGAACCTCACACTACACAACTAATTCATTCTTTGCAAATTGCACTATTTATTTGTGTTCCAACATGTAAAATCGTATCGAATCAATTCCTTGCATACTATATATGTAAAGAAAGGTTGCCGAATTGTGAGTCGGAACATCTTTATAAAAGGCTTCATTTGACTGGTTGATATTCATCCAATCCTTGCAATAATATTAATATGTTGAATTGCTTTTTCAAATTTTTCACTTTCTTGCCATGCGGCTGTTTCATTTTTATTGAACGGCATTCATATATTATATATAAAAAAAACTCTAGCAAGGAGCTAGGCGGGCTGAAATGGAGAGGCTTCCAACTAAGTGTGCTTTGGAGCGGCGCAACATAAACGTAGGTTTCATCTTGTGTCCGATCTGCAGTGAACATAACGAGACGGCCACACATTTGTTGGTATCTTGCGGTTTTGCTCAAGCTATCTGGCAGGCGATTTCTTTATGGCTCAAGATACCTCCTATTTTTGCTTTTGGATTAAAAGGTATTTTGTGGGGGTGTCATTAAAGTCCAAGAAAGCGGTGTATGTCGTGTGCCTATCGCCGATGTGGTGTGTGTAGAAAGCACGTAAATTTATATCTATAATATCATAACCATACCATAACCATACCCTGTATATCCCACACATAGCGAGGCTAGAAGTAGGGTCAGGGGATGGTGGATAGAGAGGCTGCTTCCAGAGATATCCTCGGCTCATAAATTAATAAAAAAAATTAACAAAAATTAACTAGCAACAAGAAAAATATTATATCTATTATAACAAATTTAAAAGTATTATAGCATTATCATATTAATATCATGACAGAATCATATCTGTTGTAATAAATTATGTTAGCACTAGTCAAGTTGTTTAGATAACAATTAAGCACCCCTTAATCATTCCTGTGGCCCTGCCTTTTGAGAATCTGACCATTCTCACATTTCTTATATTTACACCAAAATACACACTCATTTGTCACACACACATTGCCTGATTTCTTAAATCAATACAAGCTGGTCTGCAATACATTGTAGCCATGAATGCAGAACCACAATCATCTGGTGTACCCAAAAAAGGTGGTTGGGTCACCTTTCCTTTCCTCATAGGTATTTCTGCACACTAAATTCAAGTGTTTTTTTTAATAAAATGTTATCTTCCTTTTTTGTTCTATTTTCGAGCAATAAGAACTGAAACTGATGGGAATCGAACATGTTTAATTTGTAGCAACCATGGCGGGGCTGACACTAGCGGCTGCAGGATGGAGTAATAATATTGTTGTGTATCTAATAAACGAATTTAACATCAAAAGCATCGATGCTGCTCAAATCGCGAACATAGTCAACGGTTGCATGGCCTTGTCCCCGATTCTTGGTGCCATATTAGCCGACTCGTATCTTGGCTCGTTCAAAGTTATCACAGTTTCATCACTTGTTTCCATTGTGGGGATACTAGCATTAACCTTAACATCAATACTAGATCTAATGAGGCCCACACCATGCAAACATGGCCCTAGTCCTTGCGAAGGACCGTCAAAAGCCCAAATTGGAATCTTGTACATAAGCATGGCTCTTTCGACCATGGGTGTGGCAGGTACAAGGTTCACGTTAGCCACGATGGGTGCAGATCAATTCACAAACCCGAAGCACCAACGGGTTTTCTTAAACTGGCATTTCTTTACTATGTACGCAGCGATGCTTGTTAGTATGGTGGGGATCGTTTATATCCAAGACAACGTGGGTTGGGGTTTGGGGTATGGTTTAAGTGGTGCGGCTAACTTAATTGGGTTAGTCGCCTTTGTGATGGGTAGTCGATATTATCTGCTTCTAAAGCCACAAGGCAGCCCGTTAACCGGTTTGGCTTGTGTTTTAGTGGCCGCTTTCCGGAAAAGAAAAGCTTTATTATCACCAAAAACTGAAGATTACTGCCAAGAACCACAGCATGGAGAAACAAAGTTGATAAATACAACAAATAGCTTCAAGTAAGTATCTACAAGTTTTGTCATATGTAGTTAATGATTATAAATTCTTTGAATGTTTTTACAAGTTTGTAAATGAAATCTTAACCGGTTAAATATGGTACAGATTCCTGAACCATGCAGCCTTAGTGACCGAAGGCAACATAAACCCCGACGGCTCCATCAAGAAACCATGGAACCTATGCACATTGCAACAAGTAGAAGATCTCAAAACCCTAATCAGAATCTCCCCAATTTGGTCAACTGGTATACTCTTGCACACCACATTAGCCATCCAAATGAGTCTAGTTATCCTCCAAGCTCTGGCCATGGATCGCCATCTCGGACCACAGTTCCAAATCTCAGCTGGGACCATGATGGTCTTCGTTACGATCTCAACCGCTATTTCCTTAGCCCTAATTATCGACTGTTTCCTTCTCACATTCCATAAAATAACCCACACCTCACCCACACTTCTAAAACGAATTGGGATCGGTCATGTTCTCACCATTTCAAGCATGGCCCTCTCAGCACTTGTCGAGTCAAAACGGCTCGCAGCAGCTCGAACACACAACCTAACCGGCAACTCTATCGTGCCAATGTCGGTGTTTTGGATGGTTCCACAACTATTAGTGGTGGGAGTTGGAGAGGCGTTTATGTTCCCGGGTCAAGTGATGTTTTATTACCAAGAGTTTCCAAAGTCGATTAAGAGCACAGCGGCAGCGATGGTGGCAGTGATTATCGGGATTGCGTTTTATTTAGGGACCGCGACGGTTGATTTGATCAGGAAAACAACAAGGTGGTTGCCTGATGGTATAAATGATGGGAGGATGGATAATGTATATTGGGTGTTGACTATTGTTGGGTTGGTTAACTTTGTATATTTTTTGGTGTGCTCTTGGATGTACAAGTATCAAAATGATGAAAACAAGGAGCTTAATAGTCCTAATCCTTGATAGTTGTTAGGTGGAATACTACTATATATGTAATCAAACTGTTTGTACCCGAAAAACTGAATCTAGCTAAAACTGAACTTTCAAATTTGAGGTCCGGGTTTGACCCGAACTTGGTTATCTCTTTTAAGAAAATATAACTACCGGTAGAGGGTTCAACTAACTACAGTTTCAGGGAACGACAAACTATATAAGCTGGATAGGGTCGCTTAGCCGGCCGGGTGGCAATATTAACTTTAATGGTTCGGTTTTGGCAGTTTGATGGTTTGAACCGATTTTTTTTTTTTTTTTTTTTTGAAAACCATTGCTTTAAATTTAAAATTTTTGGAAATGATAAAAGATGGTTCAAGATTTAATACATATACATAACTACACATTTAAAAAAACATATAAATAACGGAGGTTAAGAGATTGATTTGGTTTGCATGGCCAGTTCCAAGTTCCAATTTGTGTTCTAACAAGTTTTTGTGTAGGGTTTGTGTTAGCAATTTGTGTTTTAACAAGTTTTTATCTTTTTGGTGTTTATATGTTAGGGCTTGGAAAACAACATGTCTTATCTGGGTTCATATTAGTGAGATGTGAGTTAATCATTGGTATCTTTTAATCATTAACAAGCATGTGGTTGAGTGAACTTATATAGTCTATGTTGGTAGTTGTCTAAAAAACATGAGTTTTTTTCCTAAAAGAGTGTTGGTGGAAAAATTATTTACCAAAATAGGTGATTTAAAAAATAATTACTAAAATAGATGTTTTGCAATGATTTTTTTCCCAAATTGGTGAGGATGGAAAAAACATTTACCAAAATTGACGATTTAAAAAAAATTATTAAAATGAGTGTTATTTCTTATTTCTTTATTTTAACTAGTCTATTATAATTTTTTCTTTTTTTTTTTCAATTAACCTAATATGTTTTTAATTTATTTTCTCCAAACAATTACTCTTTATATTGTATTTACTTTTTAACCAACAGAAATAAAATTCTTCTTTCTTAACGCCTTTTCTTTTATTTACTTTTTAAACGAGACATGTATTCATGTTTACATTAACTTAATGAAATAAATGTTATCATTGACTATTAAAAAATAAGTTGATAATAAAAAATAATAATAAGTATCAAGCTGGCCAATAAAATTATGAACCAATCAATCTACGTAAATATTTTGCCCACTGGTTGTTAATAAAATTTATGTAACTTTAGGAAACACTATATTATGGGTTTTCATTTGAATTGATAATCAACTACACGGACAATAGTAAATGAAAAATTACTCTCAAAAAATTAAATTAAAACATTAGATGAGAGTTATTAGCATTTAAAAATAAAATGAATCCAACGATCTCAGTTTGTTTTAACATGGGTTTCATTATAAAAAAAGAAAAAAAAATAATTAATATAACTTAGTTAAAAAATCTATATAATGAGTTAGATGGAAGAAAAAAATACAAATGTGATAGGTTGATTAAATAAAAATAGAAGAACTACATATTAGTTAAAAATAAAGCAATATAGAAAAACACCCATTTTAGTAATTATTTTTCAAATCACCCATTTTGTTAAATAACTTTTCCACCAACACTTTGGGAAAAAACTCAAAAAACATCCTAGCAAATGTTCCTATTTGATTATGAATCGTTAGGTCAACACGGCTGGATTACTTAGTTTTATAATTACACTTGTATCTAACCATTAATTAGCTATGTCTAGATGGCTTTCAATTAGATAAGTCAACTTGGTCATACATTGTGCATCTAAAACCTAAAACCCGGGTGTGATTACCTTTTTAATTCTTGTTTCCCAATTTAATCATTTTCAGTTTATAGTAGTTTTTAATTAATCAAAGCAACCATAAAAATATCATCGGTTTTAAAATTAAGTTTTAAAATAAATAATTGAACAAAACATGTAGTGTTGACCGCATACCTGAGTTACCCTAGCTACCTAGGTTAATTAGGTTTTTGCATTACTCCAACTACAGGTCATCAATGCATTTATTATTAGACCATCCATACCGCTTGATTATGTGGGTGTGTTCGAAAATGCAAACCAACCCATACAGGCCTTCACCCATTGGTAAGCTTGGAACGGGGGGTAAAGTTCGTGGATGCAAACCATGTCTAAAATAATTCATGTGCTCCACACACAAAACAATGTTTTTTTTTATATTTTTTAAATATAAAGTGGAGTGTGAGGTGGAGATTCGTAGAGATTTGATGATGTGGAAAAATGAAAGTTTTTATGGAAGATTTGAAATACGATGTGATATGCTGAAGTAAAGGTTTGTAGGTTTCGACATTGAGGAAGCTCTTATTACTTTTTTAATTGGTCCACCTCATCGTTTGTGTTATATCTGGAATCCTAGACCTCGATTCCGGAGGACAATCACATAACGCCACTCTCCGAGATTAGGAGCATTGGAAACATTAATAATGAATATTATAGACTATAGAAGGGTGTCCGCGCGATATGACACAAACATAACACAATGACAGTGGTTCTACATAATGTTGACAACAACAGTTTCCGACTTAAATAGCAGCTAGACCTGCAAATGAACCGAACGAAAACGAACACAAACATGTTCGTGGTTGCTCATTTAACTTTAATCGAACACGAAAAAGAACATATAATCAAACAAATTTTTTTGTTCATGTTCGTTTATTAAGAAAAAAGGGCATGTTCGTGTTCGTTTAAAACCTAAACAAACAGTTCACGAACGTAAACAAACATAAATGAACCAACTCAAGCGAACATAATTTAACAAATAATAAACAACATAAATAAACATAAACATAATTGAAGAAACATAAATGAACATGATTTACTAAACATAAACGAAGATAACATAAACTTTCATATAAATTAGTGATAAATTCCATTAGAAAACCTATTTTTATTACTAGAGACCCCAATTATCAATTAATTATATTTATATAAGTTAATAAAAGGCCCTTTTGCGTTTAATATAATATCCACCTAGGCATATAAAAAATAAAATAATAAGAGAAAAAAATGTTACGTGATGACGGATAACCTGATAATTACACAATATTAGAACATTACATCAAAGTTTAATTTTAATAGACTCTCAAATTTAATTACATTCTATGATATTTCCCCCTTAATTAGACACGAAGTTCCAATTACAACAAAAACAATATATTATGCTTACTAGTTTCCAATATTACATATACCCTAAAATAAAACAGGTTTACAATTAGTGGTATAACCAATGTTTTAAATATCGGTATGAATCGGTCGGTTATACTGGATATCAGACACAGACCCGATATAAAAAAGGCTGGTAAAACCCAAATACGGTATGTATTATATACCAGCGGTTAATCTGGTTCAAACAGTCGAACCAGTTTGCACTATCTTAAAATTTTGATTTTTTTATTTTAATAAAATACGATATTAAGGTAATATTAACCTTCCAGTAATTAAAATAGTGCATTCCATTTCAATATTCCATCACTGTTGAAACCATTTACCCACCTCATCCAATATAATTAACATAGTGCATTTAATTTCAATATTCCATCACTATTAAAAACCATTTACCCATCTCATCCAATATAATATTGTTTATAAATAATAAAAATTCTCTTAGAATACTTAATATTTTACAAAAAATAATTGTTCTATTAGATAAAGTCATGATCAGTTACACAAATCTTAATTGAAATTAGATTATTTTTTATTTTTATTTTTATTTTATGAAACTATATAATAGGGTTACTAGTAACCCTGTTAAACCTGATTGAACCATTTTAAAGCCCAGCCTGGTATGATTTAAAAACGGGTTTCCTTCTACTCGTGAAGGAAACCACGCCGGTTTAGTCTTTTGGAAGTCAACAGTCAACACCATTTCAAAACCCCCAATCTGGAGGAGAACCACATCGACCCACCAATGGAGTCATACTCCGGCGCCGGTGGTGTTCCGGCACCGCTAGCAATCGTAGCATGTATCGGCATGACTATCTTGTACGTTGCAATCCTCTACTCCCCCACATTAATCCTCCGCCTCCCACCCCCTTCGTCTTTCAAAACCTTCATGATCCGACGGTTCATTTGCGCCGGTATCTCCACCGTCGTTTCACTTGTTGTCTGCGCCTTTATTCTTCCTGTAAGTTTTCTTATTCAATTCACTGTTTGTTTGTTTATTCTCTGTGTTTACATTTTGATTGTTGGTTGCTGGTAGCTGGAATTAGTTACTACTTACTAGGGTTTTGTTATTTGTGATTTGGGGTTTTGGGTATTTTGTAATTATGACCAGAAAGTTAAATTTGTTCATGTAATAATTTAATATTCAGAGTGTTGTAGGGGAAGCTAAGTAGTTAATGCTGTAAAATATCGGATATTGGTCAAGAACCGATATTTGAGACATTGGTTATCACGGTGGGATATCGGTAATTTTAATATCATGCTTAATTTATATATATAGCAACTTAACACTAACAATTCAGTATACTCTCCTACCATTAACACTTTAACCTTTTACAACTTGCAAAACACTAACAATTAAATTATAGCAAGTAGAAACTGACTAAGACTTAAAACACTAACATATAGGCAAAAGATCAAATACAAATAATCTTAACATACTAAACATACAAATTGAAGGAAAACCCAAAAAGACAAGGTGACATTTTTGTAATTACCACCAACTATCAAAGTTACAACCAAAAATACCTAAAAAAACACAAATTTTTTTTTTTAACATTTTTTATTAAAAAATCGCTACATTTCGTTAGCAAAAAAAAAAAAAAAAAATTTTTTTTTTTTTTTTTGCTGCTACTAAAAGTAGCGATTTTTTAATAAAAAATGTTAAAAAAATAAAATAAAATAATTTGTGTGTTTTTTTTTTATTTTTTTAGATTTTTTTAGGTTTTTTGGGGGTTTAGTTTTTAGCATTTTAGCTTGGGTGGGGGGGGGGGGGGGGGGGGGGGGAGTGGTTAGGTTATTTTAGGTATATTTGTAGAGTAACTTTGATAGTTATTGATAATTACAAAAATGCCACCTTGTCTTTTTGAGTTTTCCTTCAATTTGTATGTTAAGATTATTTGTACAAGAACTTTACCCCTAACATATAACACTAACAACTAAAAATCAAGACTTAAAACACTAATAGCAACAATAAGAAGAAAAGACGAATGGTAGAACTAAGAAGAAAGGTACTGATATCGGGAAAATCGGTGATATATCGGTCAAATATTGGTCAAATATCGGCAAGGTTTAAAAAAACGGAAACGAGTTTCGAGGCGTTTTCCCTTCGCCTCACGAGGCGTAAGTATCGAGGCGGAAGGCCGAGGCGGTATTAATAAATAAATATTAAAATTATATATATCATAAAATAATAAATACTAAACATCAAAAAAAGAGTTTTCTCATCAAATTTCATTTCAGTAGTTAAAAACATAAAAAATATTCAAATTTCATCAAATACTTGACATAAAAAAGCTATTTAAAGAAACCAAAAAAATAATGGCAGATGCGTTTTTGTGTTTTTGGATTTGGATAATGAAAAACTATTATATATGCCATTTAAGATCATGGAGCTAATAGTTAGTAGCAAAAGTTTAGGACTTATATGTTGTAAGTTTTGGGTGTGTGAATAAAAGTATCAGAAGGTGGTAAATACTTTGTCCCACATTGGTGTGGGGACAAAGTGAGTGGTTGTTTATAAGGTAAAGCCTTTACTACTCTATTGTAGCTTTATGACATGTTTTACCGCAAGTCCTACCCGCGCGCAGGGGGGTGCAAAAATGAGTTTCTGAGCTGGAATTTGGTTGAACTCATGCGTGCCCGCACCTGCGGACACGAATGCAGCTCCGAAAACCCGGGCCCGCGTGAGGCAGTTTTTTATACGCAACTCCAATAATTGCAGTGGAGAACCAGTATATGCGTTTTCCTTCCGTTTCGCCTCGAACGTTGATATTATCGGTACCGATATTTTGCGCCGACGTCTCGGCAGGGGACTGATAACCGATATATCGGGATATTAACTACATAGTAGGGAAGTGATCTTTAAAAAGTTTATATCTTCATTCTAATATTCTATAACTAAGTTGGAAAGCACGTGTAAGGGTTGAATTAGTAATGAAGATTCGGGAATTGTGAAAAATGTTTTGAGACAAGTTCTTTTTTTTTTTTTTTGACAAGAAAACTTCATTAGAACCAACCCCCGACCCAAACGGGCAAGAGGCTAAACAAAATACGTATAAGTTAATACTTCAATTAACCAAAATCAATGACTAGGGTTTTTTTTATGTATACTTCATAGTTGTTAATGGCGAATAGCGACAACTTGCTACATAGCGAATAGAGATAAATAGCGGTCACTATTTTATAAATAGCGATACACTAGAAAAAAATTTTAAAGTTTTATTTATATGTATATTATATCAAAATACTTTGGTATATACACTATTTGACATGAATATTTAACAAAAACCTAAAATCCAGCTATTTTATAGCAATATTTAATCGATATTTATATTAAAATAAATAAATAACTGAAATCCCGCTATTTATGGCTACATACCCTGTAGCGACCTTCGACCTATACGCTATTCGCTATAGCGACCGCTATTGACAACTATGATATAATTTGGTATTTTAGGTAACCTACATTCATGACCAGTTAGTTGATTTGTTTCTGTAATATTTAATAGTTCACTTATATTAAATGGTAGATAAGTGGTCCTCAAAATAGAATGATTTGTTTAAAAGTTAATCCTGATTTTGAAAGTTTTAGGAAGTTAGCATAATGGTGGAATTCTGATTGATCATTCATCTAACGTGTCTGACCTGTTTATTTTAGCTGATCTCTTAGTACTTTATTTGTTTGACCCGTTACCATAAAAATACCTAAATTGATCTCTTAGTACTTTATTTGTTTGACCCGTTACCATCTAACGCTTGTTTTAGTTAAGTTTTATCTTGTACTTGTTTGACCCGTTATCCAAGTAAAAAGTTTAAACCATGTTTAAAAACATGCTTCCAATGTATTGTTTACACGTCTTTGTTGATAACAAGTTAACAACCGTTTCCTTGGGTCATAAAACCCCTAAAAAAGCCGTTTCTTACTAACAAAGAGGCCATACACCTTCAAAAGTGAAATAAAAACATAAGAAAAACATATTATAATCATAAGAAAAACATATAATTCAAATGATTTGAAAATAATCTCACCTCGAGTTACTTCATCCACGTGCACTATTAGTGTCTATGAACCTTATGTTATAATAAGTAAGTGAACTTTTGAACCACTTTACTTAACTTTTTGTTTCAAATAAACCATCATTGCTTGGTTTAAAAAAGCGAGCTTAAAGCGTGAGGCGATGAAGCGCTAGGGTTGTCACTTTTTTTGCTCTGAGGCGACAAACCACGTGAAGCGTTTTGAAGTGCGCTTTAAGCCCGAAGCGCCATTGGTTTGAAGCGACGCTTCGGCCCAATCAGGTCAGAATTAGGTTTTTAATTTAGGCCCAATAGTCTCTAATAGCGTTTAATTGAGGTCCGCTACCCTTAAAAAAGAACGTTAGTAAACATCTTCGCTTCGCGCTTGAAGCTTCGCTTAAAGCTTTTGGAACCAAAACGCTTCGGAGCGCCTCGCGCTTTTTTAAACCAAGCATCATTGTCTCACGAATGGGAAAAAAATTGGTTTAAATATATAGTTTATTAATGTAAAACATCCATTTCACCATTTTAGTACCAGTTCTTCTTATTCCAACTAAAGTACACCTTCCTAAATTGTATATCTCAAATATTTCAATGTTTAAAAATCACGTTTTGATACTTTTCCACTTGTCGACTCGTTTGGCCCATTGATACTTTTTAACACCAATTTCCAGGGTCCTATTCATCAAGTAAAGGTATTTAAGCTTCTTAAACCATTTCATACCCAATTGGAAATTTTCCAACATGGTTGTTGGTCAATTGATCATCAATTCATATCTTTAACTTCAATAAGTCAAATTACACAAAATCACTAATTTACATCTTGTTCCCACTTGAACAATATTAAATAGGATTTTCATTTGAAGCGTTACTTGACTCAACCCACCAGACCCGTTAACCTGTCAGAAAGTAACTCATTGTCAAGAAGTCATCATAAGACGTACCTAACTCTAGAGTTGAAATACCTTACCAAGCAGTGTGTGTGAGTCTAGAACTGGGGTTCATGTCAAGCAAAATCCTGCAATAAAATATGTTCTTAATTCTTTTGAGAAGCTGACATGTCACCATATTTCTTGATACATTCAGATAAAGAGGTGGAACATGTCCTACTTGCTTAGTGCTTATGGTATCCGTCTACACCACTCGGTGAGTATTCAATTTGTTTGTATAGATAACGCGCGCAGTTGATGGTTTTCATCAACTTATTCATTTTTCATAATTTGCAGATTAAAAAGGGTTAGTGAGTTGCTAAAATTTTCTGCTGAAAATGGAATTTTATGTATGAAACAGTGGGAAGCTGTGGTTTTTCCTCTTTGCCTGACTTCGTTAATGTATATCGGCTCGTTTATTCTCAAAATTTTATCAATTTGGAGCTCGTGGGCCGAACATGAGGACCGTCAGATAGATGTATCATTTCATGGCTTAAACAGTGGTCTTCAAAACCTCATTAGCTGGATGGTTTCAGCGGTTTACGATATTTCAGTTTGGAGAATGTATATTGTGGTCAGTTTGCTATTTCAGTTGTTTTTAAAGTTGTAATTACTTTTTATCATCCAAGTGATTTTCTTTTATTATATAATAATTCACAGGCTCCCCTTACGGAAGAGTTAGTTTTCAGAGCTTGTATGATATCTTTACTTCTATGTGGAGGATTTAAAGCATATACAGTAATACTTCTCTCTCCTGTTCTTTTTAGCCTAGGTAAGTCCTACATTTTTCTAGCATTTTAAAAAAACATAACTCATGTAAAGGATCTAGTAATTACTATTTATAGTGTTTAATAAATGTTATTTTTTAGGAATATTAGATTTTAATAATCCCAACTATTCGCCGTTGGTTGTCATCAGTCACAACTCACAACTTTAAAAATAACCACTGGCAGTCCTAACTTTTAACATATTGGCCTCCAATGGAACCTGATTAACAGAACCCTAACGCCATTAGTCTCCGGTCTTCGGAAAAACCTTTTTTGGCCGGAAAACTCAATATTTTCATCCCGAACCTCTTTGATAGCGCAGATAGCGTTCGCTATCGCGCGCTTCGTAGTGAAGCGCCAAGGTCTCGCAATCTGTATGTAGCGACTGAATAGCGTGATTGTAGCGGGATTCCGACCATGAATTCCGGCTCCGGTGCTGTAATTTCTGCCGGAAACCTACCGGAAGTCAGGAAGAAGAAGAGAAGAAGAAGAGCGGCTACGGTCTGTGTTTTAGCTTTTTAGGGTTAAATAACTTTTTGGATTTTAACCTTTAACACCTCTATCTTTTCACTAGTTAACATATAGTCCCTAAAACTTGTGAAAATTTACATAAAAGTGTAAAAATAGTTTGTGTATTTTAACATTTAACCCCCTCTATCATCACTAATTTACATTTGATCCTTAAACTTCAAAATCTATACATCAAAAGTATAAAATTAACATTATATATATATATATATATATATATATAGGACAAAGATCCGTTAGGAACCACCTCTTATTGCGAGAACCGCGAGAACCAATGTGAACGCAACCAAAAATGCCTAAAAATAGCTAAAAATCACACAATTTTTTTTTTTTTTTTTTTTTAATATTTTTTATAACAAAATCGCTACTTTTCGTAGCAAAAAAAAAAAAAAAAAAAATTTTAAATTTTTTTTTTTGGCTTCTAAAAGTAGCGATTTTAACATAAAAAATATTAAAAAAATCAAAAAAAAATTTTTAGATTTTTTTTTTTGATTTTTTAAGATTTTTTTTAGGTTTTTTGGGGGTTTAGCTTTTAGCCTTTTAGCTGGGGGGGGGGGGGGGGGGGGTGGGTTAGGTTTTTTGGGGGGTTTAGTTTTTAGCATTTAGCTTGGGGGGGGGGGGGGGTTAGGTTTTTGGGGGGTGGGGGAGGGGTTTTTTTTAGCTATTTTAGGTTGTGTTCACATTGGTTCTCGCGGTTCTCACAATAATGGTGGTTCTCGCATGAGCTCCTCCCTATATATATATATATATAGGTAAAGAGTACTGTACAATATTGCTTATCGTACATTACGTACGCTTCAATCTCAGCCGTCAGATCATCTTCCCGCATTTTAAAATCGCATGTTGTTTTTTTATAACAATTTCGCATGTGATAATTTTTGATGATTTCGCATGTTGTTTTTTTGTACCAATTTCGCATGTGATAATTTTTTATGAATTCGCATGTTTTTTTTATACCAATTTCGCATGTGATAATTTTGATGAAATAGCATGTTTTTTTGTAACAATTTCGCATGTGGTACAAAAAAACAACATGCGAATTCAATGTGGGAAGATGATCGGACGGCTGAGATTGTAGCGTACGTAATGTACTATAAGGGCATTTGTATGATAACCGGCCTCTATATATATATATATATATAATTACAATTAGCTATTTTTTATTTCTTAAATTTTTAACTACCTTATCGCTAAACACAAAATAGGGGGCGCTATTTCGTCGCTATCGCTACGTAGCATATAGGTACCTCGTCGCTATTTGTCGCTATTCGCTATCGATAACTATGTTGAGAACCTTTTTCTAGTAAAAGCCCTAATTATTAAAGTCGCCGGAAAACTCCTTTTTCGCCGGAAAACTCAACTTTTTGGCTGGAAAACTCAACATTTTCGTCCCAAACGTCTTTGTAACCTTAGATCAGACCTTTAGAAACCTTTTTCTGGATAAAAACGGTTTTCCAGCGACCGTAGACTAATGGCATTAGGGTTCTGTTAGTCAGGGTCCATTGGTGGCCAATATGTCAATAGTTGGGACTGCCAGTGGTTATTTTTTAAGTTGTGACTGTTGGCGGCCAACGGCGAATAGTTGGGATTATTAAAATCCAATATTCCTATTTTTTAAACATTTTTTCTTCTTCTTTCAGTTATGAGATAACATTTCTGTTTCTTTGATAAATTTTCTATATTTGTTTAGTTATAAGTAAATTTTCATTATTTGGTAAACTTTATATTTACAGCTCACTTGAACCATTTATTGGAGTACTACATGCAACAAAATACCAGCTTGCTGAAAGCTTCCATGGTTGTAGGTATGTTCGACCCGTTTGACACTTTTTAGCTATTTTATAGTTTTACTAGTTTGACCCGTTAGAGATAAAAACATTAAACAAATCGACCCATTCAAACGTAAGTGGGTACGAAATTGCCACTTCTTGCTTTTCAGGGTTTTAATTATATTGGCCATGAAAAGTTGAAACATCATGCGTTGATTGCTGACTCGTAAAATATTTTTGTAATATTTCTCAGGTTTCCAGCTTGGCTACACAGTGATCTTTGGGTCATATGCATCATTTCTCTTTGTTCGAACTGGTTGGTGATAATTGTGTTATTTTTTATTATCTTATTTTCACCAGGCGAAACATGTTAATTATGTCTCATGTAAAATTTACATAAACCTACATAAAAGTAAAACAGGATGGTTTGGTTTACTCTATAAATCTGAAACCAAACAGAATTTTTTGGTTATTAAAAAAATCAAAATTGAACAATTGGTTAATCAAATGGGTCGGTTATTTCGGTTTCAGCTCACGTGTAATTTTCTTGTTAATTGCAGGACATATAGCAGCACCACTTGTGTCACATATGTTCTGCAACATCATGGGACTTCCTGCCTTCTTTTCACGAAGAACATGTAACAAAATGCATACTCATATACGCAGTTATTTTATTGGTTTATTTATGGCTAAATATTTTATAAAATTGACAACTTTTGAGTGGAAATTTCAGGGTTGGTGAGCGTGGGATTTGTAGCAGGGGCGATAAGCTTTGTATATCTTTTGTTTCCACTCACTTCTCCAGCGTTGTACAATGATAGAACCGACAATTGCGAATGCTGGCACACTTACTGTTATTGGACTTAAGAGACTATGAATTTGCTTATCAGCCATCACCAAATGTAAACCTTATAAACGTCAAAACCAATTTTTAATACTTTTATATGTTGTTTTCGTCAGCTGGTTTTGACATGGTTAATGATCTCAGGTGGCTACAGAGGATATATCCTTCAAATGGATTCAAGATAGTTTTCAGTCATAGAGTTTTTTTGTCCAGAATGGATCTTCTTGCTTGCCATGCAGATCGGTTATTTGTTTATCTGCGTGTATCGACATTTTAGTCTGAATTCAACGATTTCAAAATGAACAACTTATATTGTACAAAGTACAAGTCATCTTAGGCTACATCAGTACATTTTGCATTAACTAAAGGGATAATATAATGGATCTTCTTGCTTGCCATGCAGATCGGTTATTTGTTTATCTGCGTGTATCGACATTGTGTGGCATTTAATTAGTTATTTGTGTTGTCAAAGTTGCATTTTGCATTAACTAAAGGGATAATATAATGGATCTGGTATTATATCTATTATACTTCAGGCAACAATATACCGTTGAAACCGGCTGTCATTCCCAACCCAAAACAAGTCAACTAGTTTGGCTGGTTTGAGATCCGAAAGGTGTAGTTCATAGTTCGGTTTTGACGGTTTGGCGGTTTAACGATCCGGTCCGGGCAGCCATGAAACCGAATCGGCCATGGTGGTTTAACGATTTGGTCCGGTTTGGAATTTGGAACGGGGCATGCAACCACTGGCAGTTCAACCTTTATTATTTGTATTTTATTAGTTTTTGAAATACGTAGTTACGTTAAGTATATAAACGCTCCGCTGGCGGTATGCGCATATAATGTATATATGTGTGGGCGCTCGGGGGCAAAAGTGAAAGTGCACTAATTTTAACGTTATTTTACTAATTTTGTGAAAATAACGTTAAAAGAGGGGGATGGTTAATCATGCATCATGTGGTGGCGTTGATAGCCGAAAGACAAGGGAGTACATGCACTAATCGGCCTTTGTCTTAATTGCTGAGTGTTATGTGCCTTGTGTCCAAGGCTTGATGCAAAACTACTATCGAGCCGAGGGTCTCACTGGAAGCAGTCTCTCTATTCCTAACGGGTAGAGGTAAGGCTGTATACATCTTACCCTCCTCAGACCCTACCTTAACCTTGCTATTGGTGGGATTTACCGATTTTGATGATGATGATGACGATGATGGAGTTATGTTAAGTATATGTATTTTAAACGTGAACCATCTTTTATCATGTCAAAGTTTTCAATACAAGTTAATGATTTTTAAAAGAAAAAATGGGTTTAAATTGTCAAAACAGAACCGTTAAACTGCCAATTCAGCTGGGCTGGACAATTTGGTTTGGTGTTCCCTGAAATCAAAGTTAGCGGTTTGGGTCAAACCCGAACCATGAACACCCCATAATTATATTTCGTTAAATAGAAGACCAAGGTTGGGTCAAACCCGAACCGAAAACTGAATGCAGATTTCAAAGTTCAGCTCTAGTTTGATTCAGTTATTTGGTTACAAATGAAAAACTGATAACCATAAGTTTTCTTTCTTCCAAACTGTTAATTGAACACACAACATACCATAAATTTTATTTATTTTTATTTATCTACATTACTATAAAATACGTTCTGTAAAGAACAATCATGGCTATTTTTTTTAACGGCAAATTTGGATCACTGACGGACCACTGGGGTATCATCGTGCCACCAGCGGAACCACCCGATCATATCCATCTCCACTAGGCGTAATGCCTATACACCAATTCAGGGGGAAACCCAATAAATATGGGAAAAACCCCCCTTGTGGGAATCGAACCCGGAACCTATTGGTCCCAAAGTCTTATCCCACCCCCAAGATGCAACTAGGCTATAAAGCCATGGGCAACAATCATGGCTATTAAGATAAGTATATGGTTTTTTCTAAGGGTGGTCGGGGCACCCCCGCGAAACCCCCCATCACGGGTGTGATGAATGTGAAACACCGCCGCAAGTGGGCGTTTCACGATGGTGAA
Source organism: Helianthus tuberosus (assembly GCA_030545235.1). Lineage (NCBI taxonomy): Eukaryota > Viridiplantae > Streptophyta > Magnoliopsida > Asterales > Asteraceae > Helianthus > Helianthus tuberosus. Next base: position 13,540,162 of record CM060355.1, read on the forward strand.
GAGAAATACCATGACGTATATCACAGTCGTGAAACTTGATTCAAGGGTTATGATTAGGTGTGGGTTAATGATTGTGGTGGTGTAATGGAGTGTGATGGTGTGGTAGGTGTTAAAAGTGTAATAATGAAAATGTGATAATGGAATCAGGTATCCATAGTGGACCAAGGGACCATTATCTGATTTGTGATATAATATTCTTTCTATCACCTATAATTGCAGCATAAAACAACTGTAGAATTGGCTTTAGTGGGAAAAAAAATAACCTATAAGTTCTCTTCTTTTATAATATAATAGTGTATAATTGTGGGTTGGCATGTCTTTATAAAAAGCTATCAATTATATGGGCTGCAGTTGTTGAATTGCCTTCACTTTTTCTTCACATTCTTGCTTTGGTTTTCAAGCTTTAACACTTCTTGGATCACCATCGATCTTTCTCTGATTCTAATATTCTGAAGTATTAATCATGGGAGATGCAGCTGTTTCGGCTCTTGTGAAGGAAGTGATAGGGAGACTGACTTCTGAACTTATCAAAGAGTTTGGTCTACTTCGGCGATTCAAAGGTGATATTTTGCGTCTCAAGGAAGATTTCGAGCAGATCCAAGCTGTTCTTGAAGATGCAGAAGAGAAACACATCAAGGAAAAGGCTGTAGAGTTATGGCTTCAGCGTCTTAGATCTGCATCCTTGACGGTAGAAAATGTGCTGGATGATATCTCAACTGAAGCTTTGCTACAACAACTTTACAAAGAAAAAGGCATCAAATACAAGGTAAGAGCCTTAATCTCCAAATTTAAGTCTCGTGTCAGGGCTCCTCACAAAGTTAAAGCCATAAGAACAAAACTGGATGACATAGCATCCAGGAGATTTGAGTTAAAATTGATCTCTAGTGACACAAGTCATGTAGATGTGGGAGTTGAAGGTGAGATGCCTAATAGGGAAACTAGCTCGCTTATACTTGATTCTTCAAAGATTTTAGGAAGAGATGAAGAGGTGGAGATGGTTACAAGAACGATATGCAACAAAGATATAGGAAAATATGACAATGGTGATATTCGGGTGTATGGTATTTGGGGTATGGGAGGTCTGGGAAAGACTACTCTAGCTCAGTTAGTCTATAATCATAAGAGGGTTGATCAATATTTCGACTTACGATGTTGGGTGTATGTCTCTGAAAACTTCCAAGTTAAAGAGATAATAAAAGGAATCATCACATCCATAGATAAAAGTGAGTGTACACTTACACATCTAGATGTGTTGCAAGAGTCCCTTCAAAGCAAGTTAAGGGAAAAGAAATTTTTAATTGTACTAGATGACGTTTGGGCTGAAGAGAACGAAAAGGAAGAGTGGGAAAGATTAAGTGGAACATTAAGTTGTGGGGCAGAAGGAAGTATTGTTGTGATGACAACACGGTCAGAGAGAACTTGTCGAATGATGGCTAAGGTTGGCGAGCTACGACATGAATTGGGATGTTTATCAGAAGAGAACTCATGGTTATTATTTAAGAAGCATGCATTTGCACAAGGAAGAGTGGGGGATGACGAACGTAAGCTAGAGCCTATTGGAAGGGAAATAGTTGTGAAATGTAAGGGGCTGCCTTTGGCGGTGAAGACTTTGGGCAGCTTAATGTGGTCAAAAAGTAGTAGCAACGACTGGGAACGTGTGAAAGACAGTAACATATGGAACTTACAAGAAAATAATGTCTTGCCTGCTTTAAAGTTAAGTTATGATAACTTGGTTCCACATTTAAAGAGATGTTTTTCTTATTTTTGTTTGTTTCCTAAAGGCTATAAAATAAGAAAAGATGTAGTGATCTTGTTGTGGGTAGCAAACGGTTTCATTCCGCCCAGAGAAGAAACAGACAACTTGTTTGTGATAGGGGAAGAAATTTTTAATTGTTTGATTTGGAAATCCCTCTTCCAGGTTGAGAAGGGTAGCGAATATGTGGATCGTATTGATAGATGTAAAATGCATGATCTAGTGCATGACATGGCACGGCATGTAATGAAACATGATTGTTTAGTTATAGAGCCTGCTTGTAACGAGGTTAAAATCCCAGATGAGGTGCTTCATTTGAGCTCGTCATGTCCGGATGAAAAGTTAATTTTATCATCTGAGGATTTAGGAAAGTTAACATCATTAAGGTCAATATTCATGTTCGGGGAGGGCAATGAAGGTTGCATTAATCAACTTTTCAACCACGTGTATGTAAGGGTATTACACCTGGCTCTTAGAAGGTTATGGACATTACCAGAATCAATTTGTAAACTCAAACATCTGAGATACTTGAATTTATCAAATTCAAGGATCGAAGTTTTACCTGATTCGATTATGTATCTCCAAAACTTGCAAGTGTTGATTTTATGTTATTGTAGGAGTTTGCGTAAATTGCCTGAATCGATTTGCAAGCTTAGATATTTGAAATACTTGGACATCAATGATTGTGATTCACTCGGACGTTTGCCGCTTGGAATCGGGAAACTAACTAGTCTTCGAATGCTTCCATGGTTTCCTGTTGGTAAGGAGAGAGGGGCCAAAATAAGTGAATTGGGGGATTTAAATCTTCTTGAGGGGAAGTTGGAGATACGAGGACTTGAGAATGTTGAAGGTTTAAGTGAGGCCAAGAGTGCCAATCTCAAATGCAAAACAAATCTGTCAATTTTGGGGTTAAATTGGTCAGAATGTCAATTTTGGAGACCAGAAATGTTTCCATACATCGAAGAAGAGGTTCTTGAGGGATTAGAGCCAAATCCATCTTTAGAAATATTGAAAATACATTATTACATGGGAAAGACGATTTCTCCAAGTTGGATGGACAATTTAAGGAATTTGGTTGAAATTGTTTTCTATCGATGTGAAAACTGTGAGCGTCTTCCACCACTTGGGAGACTCCCCAGTCTTAGGGTTATTACGTTGTCGATCATGGATTCTTTGAAGTATTTTCACGATGATGATATAAACATGTCAGTAGACAACACCGATTTGTTTATTAGTTTACAAAGATTAGAGATCAGCTGGTGTGGGGAATTAATTTCTTTACCAGATAATCTTCCAAAACTGGAGGATTTAGAATTATATAAATGTAAGAAATTAATTTCTTTACCGCGTAACCTTCCAAGCATCAGAAAGATGGAATTTGAAGATTGTGATGGATTACTTTCTCTACCGGATGAGATTCAGAGTTTCAAGAATCTAAACAAACTTAAGATAATCAGTTGTAAACATCTACGTAAAAGGTGTGAAAGAAACACGGGTGAAGATTGGCCTAAAATTTCTCACATTCCAGATCTAAGTATTGAAGCTCCATTGTAAGATTTGTCCTTTATTCTTTTTTTTTTCCTAACCTTTTTACTACATAAGTCTCACGTTTAAAAAAAAAACAATAGTGAAATTTTCTTATTTAGAAAACCAATAATTAAAGTATTTGATTTTGCTTGGACGTTGCTTTTGATTTCAGTATTTTTTTTTTTATTTTCTTAAATATCATTACAGGGGAAGAAAATTTAAAAAAAAATCAGTATTTTTTTAATTATTTTCTTCAATATCATTACATTGGAAGAAATTTTTAAAAAAAATTTCAGTATTTTTTTGTTATTTTCTTAGATATCATTACAATGGAAGAAAATTTTAAACAATACAATGACCTTTGCTATATTCCATATAATATTTTAGAAAGATATATAAAAATTACACATACAAAACTTCACTATTTGTTTCATTATACATGCGATTTGCTAGCAAACTAAATTTTGTTTGAATTAATATAGCTAACAAAAGTTCGTGAAATCTATTTTTTTCAATTTAGCTGGTGGGAAGTATCTGGAAAATTTGACGATGACGAGGACGAGGACGAGGATGAGGATGGCGATGATGAGATTGACGAATGATGATTGGTGACTGCACTTGGCACTCTATACACAAGGTAACCTTAATGCGTGTATTTCATGTTTTATTTTACTTTTCTTTCAACATGATCATCTTATCATCTATTAGATTATAGTCTACATATTTTTTTATTATTAATTTCTAAATTCTTCAATCATTTCTCCATTTGGATTATAACATTACACAGTCTCCTGTAAAAACGTTACGTTGATTCTTCATATTTGTTTATTGTTAATTTCTAGGTGTTCGTGTATGTCATGGAATCCGAATTTTGATGGTTTACGAATTATGTTTGATGTCACTATTTAAATATCAAAGTGTGGTTCGAGATTTGTAACACGGGGAGATTTGTGATGTTTTACTACTTGTTATGTTTAGTTTCAACCTTTTTGCATTATTGTAATTCACTTAGGTGTGTAAACGAATCGATCATTGAACAGTTTGACTAGACATTTGTACATGTTGCATGAACAAAGTTTAAATCTTTTGCCCATTCAATTAAACAGAAAGACATGAACACATGTTTCGTTTGTTCGTGGACTTTTGTTGTGTTTGTCCATTTGCGTTCACAATTTATGTGTTTGTTTATGTTTGTCTACATATTCATTTAAATTTATTTGTTAGTTATTACTTATCATTACAGGATCCAATATCAATGATGTGATTTGTTGATCAGTATAATGGATTGAAGACGTGGTATCCGTATGCAATTTCGGAAGTTAGTATTTTACTTCATTTTTATCATCTAAAAGTATTTAGACATTAATTTGGATATTGTTGTTTATTTTTAAAATGTTGGATATTGTTGAATTGTGTTATGAAATGTTATTTAGACTTTAATTTGGAGTTGTTTATGAATTTGAGATGTCAACTGTTACTTTCCGGGGATAAATGGGTCCACAAAGAATTATCCAGTCTTAATAAAAGTAGGTCATTAGCATGCTCACTAAGGCTATGTGTAATACTTGCGGTGAAGCCTTGCAGAGTGCTGACGTGGAGCGGGGTCACGCGAAACACCTATTTAAAATTTTCATTACTACCTATTTAAAATTTCTAAATCTTCATTACTACCTATTTAAAATTTCCTTTATTCAACCGGCGTAACACACCGGTTTCTACTTTCTAACCTATTTATAGAATCAAGATACAAACTTTTGGCAGTATCTTACAACACTTATCAATTCACAAATCTCCATCACCAACTATCTAACATTTCCTTTATTCATCCGGTGAGATACACATGTTTACTAACCTAGTTATAGAATTATAGAATCAAGATATAAACTTTTTATAGATCACTTTTCTACAACACTCTGAATATTAATAAACGAATTAACTAACTAGTCACAAGTACAAATCCCCAAATCACAAACAACAAAACCCTAGTTACTAACTCCAACTACCAGCAGCCATGAGTTCGTGATAGTTTATCCATGGAAGTTGTTGGGCTATATACAGTTGCAGTGTCACGGGCACAAGAATATCCTCATCACCCTTCCATATACCCTTCGTTTTCTGGAAACGGTTTTTCAATTTCTGTTGGATCAAATTCCCATGTACCGAATCCAATGTTCAAGTCACGGTGGAGAGATTCGTATTCTCCTTGTTGTCTTACTTGTTCCTAACATGAAAAGAGAGCTTGGTTTTAAAAAGCCAGAGGCGCACAAAAGCAACCAGGTCTAAAACCGAGGCGCGAAGCGTAAAGCGCAAAAGCGGCGAACTTTTCGTACCCGAGGCGCAAGCTAATTATATATATATTTTTTATATATCCCATACGTTTTTAGCTTTCCCTACCCAGAATATAGCTACAAGTAAGGTTTTTGTATGATTTTAGCTGCATGTACAAGCCAAAAAAACCAAGGTACAACAGTTAGATGCATAAAAACGCCTCGGGTACAAGAGGCGCGCACCTCAGGCAAAAAAGCCCAGAAAAATCCCAAAAAAGCGCGCCTTTTTGGAGCTTCTTGTAATTACTCTAGGCGCTGAGTGAAAAAGCCCCAAGGTGTGAGCCTTGTTGTACCTCGTGCTTAAGAGCGCCTGAGGCATGCTTTTTAAAACCAAGAAAGAGAGACCATAGATCCACATTTTTTCAAACAACACGTCAAACAAAAAAAAACAGAGCATGTCAAACGCGAAGTATATTTAGTACCTCAACACCTGCTCTGCCAGCTGTAAATATCGGCTTGAGTTCTCTATCAGGGCGGTGAGCGATAACGGTTAGACTTTGAAACCGTTTTTGTGTGTTCCACCAGTAGGTCAATGATGGAGAATGGTGAGCGACCCGTAGACTCCATTGATCTTGAAGAAACTGCTTCGAAAATGCCTGTTGAGATAAGTTTATGGCAAGCGGGGCCACCAATAGTTAACTACTGGAGCTATAAGAGTCGATCCTGCTAGCTTGTTTTGATCACATATACATATGACAACTATAACTAGAAAAACATAAATAATATTCAAATTTTAATATAAGTGGCATGAAATTGGGAATTTCAAATAAACTGAAAATGCAAAAAAATAATAATAATAATGGATGAGTAAGATCCTTTACATGAGTTACGTTTTTAAAATGCTTTAAAAATGTAGGACTCACACTCACCAAGGCTAAAAAGAAGAGGAAAGAGAAGTATTACTGTATATGGTTTAAATCCTCCACATACAAGCAAAGATATCATACAACCTCTAAATACCAACTCTTTCGTAAGAGGAGCCTGTGAATGAAATAATCGAACTTTTGTGATCAAAACAAAGATCAAGACTTTTCTTTCATTCAATAAACGTGCACACCGACCCTAACCATTTATTTATATCAATGACTTCCAAACTTCTTTGACTCAAACTCCTAAACCCTATGAATTTAAACAGCTGGATAAACTTTCTTCATTCTTTCACGTTCGAACGAATTGTAATTAACTTTCAAATAAGTCATTCTATTTTAAGAATCACTCATCTACCAGTTAAAGAAAGTAAACTATTAATTAAGAACTACAGCACTCTGGATACAGAAACAAATCAACTAACTGGTCATGAATGCAGAATACCTAAAATACGAAATTATAAATAACAAAACCCTAGTTAATGATTTTAGTTAATTAAAGTATTTAATATTTCCTTTATTCACCCCGCGTAGCGTAACGTAACACCCATGTTTCTAACCTAGTTATAGCATCAAGATGCAAACTTTTTGCAGGATCTTACAACACTTATCAATTCACAAACTTTTTACATCCCATTTATTCAACCCGTGAGATACACATGTTTGTTTACTAACCTAGTTATAGAATCAAGATATAAACTTTTTAAAGATCACTTTTCTACAACACTCTCAATATTACATAAATCACAAATACAAACTTTATTCAACCCGTGAGATACACATGCTTGTTTACTAACCTAGTTATAGAATCAAGCTATAAACTTTTTAGAGTAAATTACAAGTTTTGTCCTTTATGTTTACATCAAATTTCAGGCGCTGTCTTTTTGGCCAAAAGTTTACAAGCAGTGTCCTTTACCTTTCAAAATCTTGCACGTTTTGTCCTTTAGGCCAAACCTGGTTAGAAATCTCAGTTAAAAAATGTCAGGTGGAATGCACATGAGGGTAAAATGGTCATTTCTCTCTCAACCCTTTCAATTCCCCATTTGTATCCCACACCAACCCCTCAATTCAGCTTCTTATCACATACGCTGTCCCTCATCTTTCAGTATTAGGGTTTTGAGCACAAATTTCTCTCAAACAAACCTGTGAATTGTGTTTATACGTTACGATCCCACAATTGGCATCAGAGCCACGTTGAAGGATAAAAAAGATCATTCATCCCACTGCAAATTTTTGATCGTCCCTGTTTTTAAAAATATATACCCTGTTTTTGCAAAACCAAATCCGCAAACAAACTGGAACCAAATTGAAAACAAAAGGTGTGAATATTGTTTCAGACATTGTCAAATCGAACAAAAGATCAACAAATTAATACTCAGTAAGCGCTTTTTATAAACCAAATCGGAAAACAGTTTTTCCGGCGAAACTCCGGCAAACCAGAAAAACGAAACAGTGAATATCCGGATCAAAATAACGATTAATTTCTAAATCCTTGTTAACCAGGATCCAAGAAATCCTTGTTAACCAGGATCCAAGAAAGAAATCAGATTTATAAAACGATCTGATTAAGGTTTCTAAATCATAGTCTAGAACGAATCAGTAATATTCGTTCAATCAGAACAGAACAGAACAGAAGGGACAGATTCGGGGTTTAGGGCAAAAGTTGAATTGGGAATTTTGACTTTTTCAAAGTCAAAGATCGATATATAGATAAGGAGATATCAGAATGGGGAATTGAAGGGGTGAGAGGGAAATGACCATTTTACCCTCATGTGCATTGCATATGACATTTTTTAACTGAGATTTCTAACCAAGTTTGACCTAAAGAACAAAACGTGCAAGATTTTGAAAGGTAAAGGACACCGCCTGTAAACTTTTGGCCAAAAGGACAGCACCTGAAATTTGATGTAACCATAAAGGACAAAACTTGTAATTTACTCAACTTTTTAAAGATCACTTTTCTACAACACTCTCAATATTACATAAACGAATTAATTAACTAGTCACAAATACAAAATCCCCAAATCACAAACGGGTCAAAGGAGTAAAAAACTAAAAAATAGCTACAAAGGGTCAAATGGGTCGAACATACCTACAACCATGGAAGCTTTCAGCAAGCTGGAATTTTGTTGCATGTAGAACTCCAATAATTGGTTCAAGTGAGCTGTAAATATAAAGTTTACCAAATAATGAAAATTTATTTATAACTAGAAAAATATAGAAAATTTATCAAAGAAACAGGAACGTTGTTAAACATTTGTCAAAATGGTGGAAAAATGTTGGTTTCACCAAGACTAAAAAGAAGAGGAGAGAGAAATATAACTGTATACGGTTTAAATCCTCCACATACAAGTAACAATATCATACAAGCTCTAAAAACTAACTCTTCCGTAAGAGGAGCCTGTGAATTAAATAATACAAGAAAATCACTTGGATGAAAAAAAAAGTAATTACAACTTTAAAAACAACTGAAATAGCAAACTGACCACAATATACATTCTCCAAACTGAAATATTGTAAACAGCAGAAACCATCCAGTTAATGAGGTTTTGCAGACCACTCTTTATACCATGAAATGATATATTTATCTGGCGGTCCCCATGTTTGGTCCATGAACTCCAAATTGATATAAATTTGAGAATAAACGACCCCCTATACATTAGAAAAGCGAGGCAAAGAGGAAAAACGATAGCTTCCAACTGTTTCATACATAAAATTCAATTTTCAGCAGAAATTTTAGCAACTCACTAACCCTCTATAATCTGCAAATAATGAAAATTGCAGAAGTCGATGAAAAACATCAACCGTGTGGTGTAGACGGATACCATAAGCACTGACATGTTCCACCTCTTTATCTGAATGTATCAAAAAATAAGGTGACATGTCAGCTTCTCAAAAAGAAAATTACAGAATCAAAAAACATGATTTTTTTGCCGGATTATGCAAGATTTATTATTTCACGCAATCTAGTTTATTTTCAACCACTGAATGATGATGGCGCAGATTCAACATTTTTTTGTGAACAAAACAAGGATCACGACGTTTTCTTCTATTCAAGAAAATTGCACACAAATTATACATAGACCCTAACAATTTATTCATTTCAATGACTTCCTGACTTCTTCAACTCAAAACTCCTAAAACCTATGAATTTAAAGAAGGAGGTAAACACGCAATTAAACAAACCATTCAAGCAATTAACATACTAAATAAACTAATCCTATCTTTTGACTCTTCTACGGTTCAACCCCTTTAACTTTCTTCATTCTCTAACACAATCCAGTTACTGATTTTAGTTAACTAAAGTATTTACTTATACGCAATTTCAAACATATCTAATCTCAAAACATGGTTTCATAATTCCCAAATCTTCATTACTAACTATTTAACGCTTCCTATATTCAATTTGCAATCACTGAATCATTCTATTTTGATGATCACTTCTCTGCAAGTTGAAAAAAAAAAGTAATATATTAAACAACTACCACACTCTCATTTTACAAATATCATTTTACAATCCGGAAATCTTCATTACTAAACTAATTATATAATCAAGATACAAACTTTTTACACAATCTTACACCATTGATCAATTCACAGTAGATAAATCAATTAACTTATCGCAAACACAAAACACCCAAATCACAAACAACAAAACCCTAGCTACTAACTCCAACTACCAGCATCCACCAAACAATCAAACTGTAAAAACAGAGAGTTGAATAAGCAAACTTACAGGAAGAATAAAGGCTCAGAAAGAAGAAGGGGGCGGGAACTCCACCGGCGTCGCCGTGTGCCTACATTGTTGACGGAGATTGGGGGTTTTGATTGAGATGGTGGGTTTTTCGTTGTTGGGCTGTTAACTTGAAAAAGACCAGGGCTCCAAGCACGATTACGGATGTTCAAAAGGCTCATGGCCTGTGATTCGCTTGAAAAAACCTCGCTTTATTGTAAACGAGCCGATTTGGCTTATTTTGTTATCAAGTCGAGCCCGAGCTAGGCTTAGCTCTGCTTGAGAGCTCATGAACCAAGTCGAATTATAGTATATTAATTTGATTTTAAATGGATTAAATTTAAAAATATATGGGAAGGGTTAAAAATATCGAAAAAACAAAAATAATTCATATAATACTTTTAATGAGTTAAGTTCCCGTGAAAATAAAATAAACGTACGAATTGAAAGAAAAGTCAAAAAAGTGGCGGTGGCATTTTGGTAATTATCAGCAACTTCAAAATTACTCTAGTGAGCTTCTGTAGAGTAATTTTGTAAAAGTTCATGTAGAGTAATTTTGGTCGTGTAGGGTAATTATCAAAATTGTAGGGTAATTATCAAAATTACACTAACCCCCCCTCCCCCCCAAAAAAAAACCTAAAAAAACCTAAACCCCCCCCCCCCCCCCCCCCCCCCCAACTAAAAGCTAAAAACTAAATCATAAAGTTAAACCCCATAACTAAATGCTAACAAAATTACTCTACAAGACATTTTCCAAAATTACCCTACAGAAGTCAAAATTACTTTACTAGAGTAATTTGATAATTACCCTACATTTTCCAAAATTACTCCACAGATGCTCAAAATTACTCTACAGATGCTCACTAGAGTAATTTTGAAGTTGCTGATAATTACCAGATTGCCACCGTCACTTTTTGCTTTTTCCCTCAATTCGTACGTTTCGTACGTTAATATTATTTTTATTTGATCCTTTACCTACTTTTAATATGCATGTATTTCTTTAAAATGTTAGAAAAAAAAAATACATAAATCTATGTTAATTTTGTATTTTTTTTTTTATGTTATCAATACTTATAAAAAAAGTTAACAAGCCGGCACAACTGGGCCCGAGTTGGCTAGAACATTTTACGAGCCAAACTTGAGCTCGACTTTTCAGTTCAATAATATAAACTAGTCAAGCTGATATGGCTCGTCATTTAAGTTCAAGCTTGAGCCCGAGCCCAACTTGGCTTGCCTAGGCTTGATTATAGCCCTAAACCCAACTGGAATACTCAAAATTCGAATCACCCGGACATATTTAAATTTATCTTTTATAGTGAAGTTTGGATAAGTTTACTTGCGTTCGAAACGAAATGAGGTATTTGTTTGGATGAGTTATACTTGTGTTCAAGATTGATATGCATGTTATTTCCTACATGAATTACATTGTATATATCATACGTGGATTTAATGTCGTGTATCAATTGATTTAAAGTTTGAATTGGGTTAATACACTAATACGTGTTGCATTGTATGTCTAAGTAGGAACCCAGGACTTAGACCAGGAGGCAATTACTGAAAACCTTAAATCTGCAAAGTGAGTCATTCTCTTTTATTATATGTTTAGAAAAGTCGTTATTAAATGTTTAGACATGTCTACATGAATTGTGACATGAATACAACAATAACTACAGGAATCTTTGTCGTGTTGCATTGATTTTTGTTTTTTGTTAATGATACATGTACTATAGGTTATAGGCGAGTGATTATTGATGTATATGTTGGGATTCAGTGGTGTGAATTTTACTTTTATCAAAAACTAGTTTGATATATATTATTAATTAAATAGGTAATTAATAAACGCAGCGGAATAAATTTAAATAATCAACACCAAAAGTGAACCGAACAGGATCATGGTTACAAACATGCAAACACGGTGATGCGTAGTCGAGTGTTATATTTATTAGGTGTATATTTTAAGCCCCTTTAACACTTATTTTAGCCAAGTTTTAAATTTATATAACACGATATTTACTAACACTAGACACACATATGGGCAAGTGCACCCATCGTGAGCGTAGTATAGTGTTGGTAAGATACCGAGGTCGTCCAAGGACACAAGAGCTTTTAGTACCGGTTTATCCTCAACGTCTAATCAAAATAAAAAGTTTAGAAAAATGTTTTTAAACTAAGAAAAATAAAAACTAACTAAAATGCTGAAAATCAAAATAAAAAGAAAAACAGATAGACAAGATGAATCACTTGGTTCCGACTCGTATCTAGTATAACCTTTGATTATTTCCGCACTTTTGCACATAATTAAGAGATTATCTTAGTTATTGTAGTAGGCCCCTCTTTTGAAGGTGACGTTACCCTCACCCCAGTAGTTTGAGTCAGCAAGGATACAATCCTAAAATGGTGGATTATTGGAAGATAATTAATTAAGTTATTAATGCAATATTATGGTAGGCCCCGCTTTTGGCGGTGACGTTACCCTCGGCTAAGTAGTCTGAGTCAGCAGGGATACAGTCCTAAATAGCCGGGTTATAGTATTAATAGTAGTTAACTTATGAGGGGATCAAAGAGTTTGGACCCCCGCCATCCAATACCGTGAAGCATTGAAGGAGGTCCTACTAAATTTGACCCAGGTCCATTGCAGGACCTCTAAACGCTGAACAATGGCAAGACATTTACCAAACCGTTCCCTTAACCCCCGACCAGGTAGCCAACATACCTCTATATAGACCGTGGAGATATGAATGGTGAAAATCTTTTATTTTATATAGACAGTAAAATAATGCCAAGACACCACGGACAAACGATAAGGAAAGATCACCTTCAACATAAGCAACTAGTTATTAAAGTCATTAATACAAAACCAATTAAAAAGTGCAAAAGATTAGAAATAAAAAGTATTATACTAGACACTTTGTCTTCACCAAGTGATGTAAGAGACTTAGGCAAACATGGCCTTGATTGTCAAGAACTCTTACGATCAATCTTGGATCCCGAGACGACTCATACACTCTACGATGGACAATGGATGATGGTGGTGGATGATGGTGTTGTGATGGTGGTGGGTGGTGGGTGAAGTGTGAGAGAGGTGGTGTGCCAAGGGATGAGTTGAAATGAAACCAAGCACTCCTATTTATAGGCTGAACAGAAGGCTGGGCACGGCCCCGTGTCCGCTGGACACGCCCCCGTGCCTGTCTGACACTCTCTCTCTCTTCATTAATTGTAATTCGCAATTACAATTAATGCGCCTGCTGTACTTTCGCCACGCCCCCGTGTTCACTGGACACGGCCCCGTGGTGGGCAATAGAAGCTTCTACAGGTTTGTCTTTAGTGCCAGGGCTGTCCATCCTGAGCACTGTCCCGTGCTGAGCTGGGCACGCCCCGTGTCGGGCTGGGCACGCCCCGTGCTGAGCTGGGCACAGCCCCATGCTCAGCTTTCTTCTTGTTTTTGCTTTGGGAGATGCTGTTGAGGGGGGTCGGGCATGCCACGTTTGTTCCTTTTCTTGTATTTATGATAGATTTAGCTGCCTTTTTTGCTTCTTTTGTTAATTTGAGCTCATTTAATCCTGAAAATACAAAAGGAAGACAAAAGCACACTTTTTCCAACATTAGTACTAAAAAAGGGTTAGTTTTATGCCCCATTTGATGAAATTTATATGTTACATTTTGAACACATCAAATACCCCCACACTTGAATCTTTGCTTGTCCTCAAGCAAAACTCTTTAATATGTGGCTATTTACACTCCCAAATGGAATGGGTAGAAAAGAAGGTTTTGGTCTTGTCGTAGAGTGTCGGGATTTCCAAGATTCTTTATTTAATTTAATTTTTATTTATTTACAATCCTATTCGTCATGATTTATTTAAAACTTTTCATAAGATAAATTACTTATTAGGGCATAACATGCCTCTTTAAAATTCTATTTATATACGAGTTCACATACCTCACGGGGATCACTCAACACTCGGCCGAAGATGTATTTTAGTGAATCACTCGAGAGCGGCATGGAACTTACTCCTACCATAGGCTTGCCAAGCAATCAATCCTCCTCCTTTTTAACTATATACCTTTATAACATCAAGAGGTCTTTTTGGGTGAAGGGTTAGGCTTGGGTTAAAGGTAGGTGGTTGGGTTAGTGGTTAGTAGAAAGGGCGAAAAAGCGTAACAAGCGTCGGTTTTTCGAAAGACTTTTTATTTTTGCAAATTTTTTTTTTATCTTGATGAAGCCAGTATTCAAACAAAGTTATTTTTGATCAACTTGCTTGTTTATTTATTTTGCTTCATCATCAACACATTTATTTATTTATTTATTTTTTTTGAAAAGTCATACGAAAAACCGAGCTTGTTACTAAAACAAAGGGTGAAAAATAAAAAGGGTTTAGGTGGGTGAAAAAGTGTTTGGTTTGGGTTAAGAAATGAAAAGGTTTAGGCTCAAAGGGGCTAACTATGGGATTTTGGGTAGGTGGTAAAAAAAAGAAAAAATAGTGGTGTAGAAATAAAAAGGGTTAGTCCTAATGCCTCCATCATTTACTTACTCGGGTTTAAGTTGGTAAGGACCGGGAATGTATCGTCATGGCAAGTTCTAGAGTCGTAAGAAACAAGCGGCTATTCACACAAGAAACGAAAAATGAGCATTTAGTCAAATGATATGTAAGTGTATGCTCAATAAAGGCTCAAAACTCACTTTTGTGGGAATGTGTTTTTATGTGATCAAGTATATATAATCAAATTTTAACTAAGCTTGTCATGCCTTTTCATAATTTTCTTATGTTGGTTCTTTTTGTCACGACACTATCGGTTGTAAATTTATAAAAATATAACCTTTTTAGAATTTTGAAATTCTCAAATTAAACCTAAACAAGTAAAAAAAATTGAAAATTTTTTTGAAAAAATTTGGGGTGATTAGCGGTTCCAATAGAGTTTTGTGTAAGGCTTGTTATTAGGACTTGCAAGATTCAAGGTTTTAGCATCCCCCCCACACTTAAATTACACATTGTCCTCAATGTGTCCCAAAAATAAGTTTTTAGGCTGATTAAATGTGTAAAAATGGGTTAAAAACAAGATTTTATGGTACTGGGTAGCTGAACACGGGGTGGTGTTAGCTGAGCACGGCCCAGTGTCCAGACTGCCAGTACCAAAAGTAAACAGAAGGCTGGGCACGGGGGCGTGTCCAGTGAGCACGGCCCCGTGTCCAGGTACCTGAACTGGGCATTTTCTACAGAACCTTGGGCACGGGGCGTGTTGGGGTGAGCACGGCCCCGTGCTGAACTTGCTGTAATGAAGAAAAATTGTCGGGAGGCTCTGTTTTTGTGCATGGGGTGTTGGTTCAAGCTTCCCTTATCATCCTTCACCATCCCGAGTGTGTTTTATTCCTGAAAAAAAAACTAAACTAGAAAACGTAAAAGTTAATCTAAACTAAAACTACGGATAGTTCCGCGGAATGCCTCCGTGGTGCGCCACGTTTATAAGGGTCCTTGGCTAGACCCACCTTATCGGGTGGTTCTGGCTCATCTTCAATTAGGGGGTCGTCATTGCCGAATGGATATTTCATTGATCGCTCAAGATCGACACTTCTTTTAAATGCCCCTAATTTAAGAGGTAGATTGTTGAACTTCCGGTTTTTCAAAGCTTCGTGAGTTTTTACAAATGGTCGTCCCAACACTAGAGGAGCGTCATCGAGGATGACAAAATCGGTCGGGATTACTATTTGATTTGTTTGAACCAATACATCCTCAACTATACCGATTGATTTTATTACTTTCCGATTGGATAGAAAAATGGGTATTTGAAGTGGAGAAAAATCACTAATACTTAATTTTTCGAAAATGTAGTTAGGCATTATGTTAACACAAAGATCTTTATCGATTGTGACATTACTAATAAACGAATTTTGAAATAAACATGGAACCGGTGTAATGTTAATTTCAAATGGGTCTTCTTTTATTAGTGAGGTTTGATCATCAGTTAACTTAACACTTACCGTTTCGTCAATTTTAGTGTTAGTGTTTAACTCTTTTAAAAACTTAGCATGAGTGGGTACTAAACAATGATTTTCAAAAGAAGGTGACAAGAGATTAATTTCTTCAAAATTAGACTCTTCTTGAATTTTAACGTTGTCGGACTCACCTTTTTCGTTGTTTAACTCATGTGTCGGTTTTTCACTTATTTGTTCTTCCATTTTAACACTTTCAGTTATCTCCTCCCTTTTTAATTCTTCTCTTGCGCGGGACTCCTCTTCCCTTGCGCGAGCTTCTTTTATACATCGATCGATAACTCTAATGTGTTCTAATATCCTATCGGTCACTTCGGTTATAGAAAAAGAATTGGTATTTTCTAAGCTTGAATCCGGTTGTTCGATCCTTTGTTCCTCATAATACCCCTATGAAGTAGATGGTTCGCACCATTGTTCTTCATTGTAAGTATATGATGGATAAGGGTCGTAATTTTGTTCTTCGTAATACTCATATGAGGTGGGTTAAATAGATTTTAGACAGAATTAGGGGCGAGGAGTGAAATGGATTTTAAAAAATCAATTTAAATACATATTTATAGAATTACCATAATACCCTTATCTTTAACAAACATTTTAGACAGAATTAGGGGCGAGGAGTGAAATGGAGATAAGTTAAATAGATCAGGGAGTAAAATGGCTATTTTTAAAGATTTGGAGCAAACCCGTTAAAATGACCAAACCACGGAGAGCAAAACGAAAGTTTACTCTAAATATAAGTATGCCGCAACAATATACTTGAAATCAAAATATACGTGATAAAAGATTATTCTTCATCAATTATAAAAGAAAACAAAAAATATATTTGAAAATAGCTATAATTACAACAGTTAAAAAAGAAAACTAAAACGACATTAGTTAGTTAGCTATTAAAAAAATAGATTTGAGTAAAAAAAAATTATATATGTATTGTTGATTATGCTCCAATAAAAATCAAAATGAAGCTGGGCATATGTCATTAATCGTTTACAAGTAATTAAAAAATAAAATAAAAAGAATAAATAAATACTCTTTCATTAATCATCTAAAAATATAGTCGATACATAAATAATTGATATACTTTTATTTTGGAGAAGTTTTGATTCTATAATTTAATTTGATTTTTAGTTTTAGTTGTTTAAAAGCTTAAAGTAGATACAAATTAGAAAAATATAAAATAAAAGGTTTGATTGTATTTATTTAAAAACTTCAAGAGGGGAGTGTAATCAGTAAAAATGAAAGAAAGTGATGTGCATTTAGCAACACCCATTAACTAACTGGTCATAAATAAATAAAAATACCAAAAACCCTCAAATAACAAACAACAAAACCCTAGTCACTAATTCCAACTACCAGCACCCATAAACAACCAAAACATAAACACAGAGAATAGAATAAACAGTGAACTGAATAAACAAACTTACAAGAATAATAAAGGTGCAGACAACAAGTGAAGCGACGGTGGAGATGCCGGCGCAAATGAAATGTCGGATCATGAAGGTTTTAAAAGATGAAGGGGGCAGGGGACGGAATGATGGAATGTACTTGTAAAAAATGGGTTAGGATTGGGTTGGTTTGGTTGTGGGGTCAAAATGGTTTAGGTCACGATGGAAAAATAAAAAATGGGTTAGGATGCATTTGTGATGGTTAAGATTTTAGGGTTAGGAAATTGGGGAAGATGAAGTGTATGTGCATTCTTTTGGTTTTATTTATTAAACATTTATTAAATAAAAACATGAATTGACCAAAATACCCTTAAGTGAATAAACATAATTGAAAATTTTAACATGGTTAGTACTAAAGGACGTAGAGTATAACGGGTTTTGCAAATAAAGACTGTGACTGTAATTATTGAAATTAAAAGCTATCCGTTGTAATTCGATACAAACACAAAAGACAAAAAGTGTAATTTACCCTAAAAAAAGGAATAACGACTATGGGAGTGAATTTCAGAGAAAACCCGAAAACACACAACATGAATCTAACACGAAATTCATGAGATTGGGTTTAGTCTAATTGGGTCGGGTCAATTTCAGATTGAACCCGTGAACCTGTTTAGCTTAGTTGGTTGTGTTCGGGTCAACCCGCGAATATTTGGGTCGTGTTCAGGTTCATGTGTTTGACACGTCGGGTCAGGTTTGTGTAAAATTTTCGAATTCAGATTAGGCCAGACCCGTTAACCCGCAAATACAACCCGTTTAGAACCCCTGATAGTGATAGTGATAAAGATCTACTATTGTCACACACATTGTAATTACACAATTATCTAGCGGTGTTCTTTTTTTCATTTTGTGAGTCCATTTTATTCTAAGTACTAGGTTTGTATATTGTGTGTTTGCCGGTCCCTGGCTTCTATCTGGTTTACTTTTTTTTTTTTTTTTTTGGTACGGCTAAAATCAACTCGTTAAAATAATGGCCCATGTTAACCCAAAACTAGGTATGTGGGTCGGCTTTGCCAGTCCTACTAAAATGGATTGGACTGTTTTTATTTTTAACATTTCTACAAAATATGTTTTCTACACGTTTGAAGATGGATAATACAACCATTTGAAAAAGTATCAAACTCAGGCTATCATGAATTCATACAGCTGATGTAGACAATATTACTAATAAGATCTTACCATTTTATGTGCATGTATGAATCAATCAATAGCATCAGTTAACAAACCTATAATCAAAGCCATACCAAAAGCCGATTAACCAAAAAGCAATTATTAATATAACTTTTGATTCGGTTTGGTAAGGGATTAAAACCGAACCGACCTGCCCATGCACACTTCTCGTAAGGGTATATATCTTCACACAACATTAACACGTTTGTAATTAAGTAGGGATCCAAACGGGACAACATTGTATACGTCAAAGTATGTCTTTTAGAACGTAAACAAAATTAATCACTACTCCTGTAAACACACATGTAGACATCACAATATTTGTGTTCTTGGTTGAAAATCTCAGACTATCTTGTAATGATTCTGCCGTTCTATTTTTTTTTTCCTTTTTGAAGTGATACATAGGGCTGTAAACGAACCGAACGTTCAGCGAACAGTTCGTGAACCGTTCGGCGGGAAGTTCGTTTATGTTCGTTCGTTTAATAAACGAACGAACATGAACAAGAAATTTTGTTCGATTAGTTAAATGAACGAACATGAACAGAGGTCTCGTTCGTTCGATTGTGTTCGTGAACGTTCGGTAAGGTGTTCGTGAACGTGTTCGAGAACATTCGTTGATTTGCGTTCGTTTATGTTCGTATGTTTGTTTTTTAATTGAATATCTTTGTACTTTATTATATTTTATTTGTACTTTTTATATTATTAAACTTTTATTTAATTTATTTCCCTTAACAATTAAAATAGGAAACCCACTTTCACCTTGTTTATGCATCATTTCCCTTTTATTTCTCACTATTTACATCCACGAATACGATCGACCTCCGTTCCACAATAAGGGATTCAAGTTCGAGTGCTACTCTCTGGGCCATCTATCTTTATCTTTCGTCGCGTTCGCCAAATTTATTTGTGTTCGTGAACCGTTCGCGAACATGCTCATTTCCTTAATGAACGAACACGAACATAAAATCTCGTTCGGTAAGTGTTCATGACCGCTAGTGACACAAGTCATGTAGAGGTGGGAGTTGAAGGTGAGATGCCTAGTAGGGAAACTAGCTCGCTTATACTTGATTCTTCAAAAATTTTAGGAAGAGATGAAGAGGTGGAGATGGTTACAAGAACGATATGCAACAAAGATATAGGAAAATATGACAATGGTGACATTCGGGTGTATGGTATATGGCGTATGGGAGGTCTGGGAAAGACTACTCTAGCTCAATTAGTCTATAACCATAAGAGGGTTGATCAATATTTCGACTTAAAATGTTGGGCGTATGTCTCTGAAAACTTCCAAGTTAAAGAGATAATAAAAGGAGTCATCACATCCATAGATAAACGTGAGTGTACACTTACACATCTAGATGTGTTGCAAGAGTCCCTTCAAAGCAAGTTAAGGGAAAAGAAATTTTTAATTGTACTAGATGACGTTTGGGCTGAAGAGAACGAGAAGGAAAAGTGGGAAAGCTTAAGTGGAACATTAAGTTGTGGGGCAGAAGGAAGTATTGTTGTGAAGACAACACGGTCGGAGAGAAGTAGTAGAATGATGGCTAAGGTTGACGAGCTACAGCATGGATTGGGATGTTTATCAGAAGAGAAGTCATGGTTATTATTCAAGAAGCATGCATTTGCACAAGGAAGAATGGGGGATGACGTACGTAAGCTAGAGCCTATTGGAAGGGAAATAGTTGTGAAATGTAAGGGACTGCCTTTGGCGGTGAAGACTTTGGGCAGCTTAATGTGGTCAAAAAGTAGTAGCAACGACTGGCAACGTGTGAAAGACAGTAACATATGGAACTTACAAGAAAATAATGTCTTGCCTGCTTTGAAGTTAAGCTACGATAACTTGGTTCCACATTTAAAGAGATGTTTTTCTTATTTTTGTTTGTTTCCTAAAGGCCATGAACTAAAAAAAGATGAACTGATCTTGTTGTGGGTAGCAAACGGTTTCATTCCGCCCAGAGAAGAAACAGACAACTTGTATGTGATAGGAGAAGAAATTTTTAATTGTTTGATTTGGAAATCCCTCTTCCAGGTTGAGAAGGGTAGCAAATATTGGGATGATATTGATAGATGTAAAATGCATGATCTAGTGCATGACATGGCACGGCATGTAATGAAACATGATTGTTTAGTTATAGAGCCTGCTTGTAACGAGGTTAAAATCCCAGATGAGGTGCTTCATTTGAGCTCGTCATGTCCGGATGAAAAGTTAATTTTATCATCTGAGGATTTAGGAAAGTTAACATCATTAAGGTCAATATTCATGTTAGGCGAGGGGGATGAAGATTGCATTAGTCAACTTTTCAACCACATGTATGTAAGGGTATTACACTTGGCTCTTACGAAGTTAAGGACATTACCAGAATCAATTGGTAAACTCAAACATCTGAGATACTTGAATTTATCAAATTCAGGTATAGAAGTTTTACCCGAGTCGATTATGTATCTCCAAAACTTGCAGGTGTTGATTTTATGTTATTGTAGGAGATTGCGTAAATTGCCTGAATCGATATGCAAGCTCAGATATCTGAAATGCTTGACCTTTTTACGCTCGGGAATAGAAGTTTTACCTCACGGCCTAAAAGACATGATTAGCCTTCAACATTTGGACATCAATGATTGTTATTCACTCCGACATTTTCCGTTTGGAATCGAGAAACTAACTAGTCTTTGAATGCTTCCACGATTTCTTGTCAGTAAGGAGAGAGGGGCCAAAATAAGTGAATTGGGGGATTTAAATCTTCTTAGGGGGAGTTGAAGATAGAAGGACTTAAGAATGTTGAAGGTTTAAGTGAGGCCAAGAGTGCCAATCTCACATGCAAAACAAATCTGTCAATTTTGGTGTTAGAATGGTCGGGTAGTGGTATCAACATGGAAGAAAGTAGACCAGAAATGTTTACATATATGGAAGAGGTTCTTGAGGGATTAGAGCCTAATCCATCTTTAGAGATATTGGAAATGCAATATTACATGGGAAAGACCATTTCTCCAAGTTGGATGGACAATTTAAGGAATTTGGTTGAAATTGTTTTCTTTAGGTGTAATAACTGTGAGCATATTCCACCACTTGGGAGACTCCCCAGTCTTAGGGTTATTAAGTTGTGGAACATGAATTCTTTGAAGAATCTTCACGGTGATGATATAAACATCTCAGCAGACAACACCGAAGTGTTTATTTGTTTACAAAGAATAGAGATCAGCTGGTGTGGGGAATTAATTTCTTTACCCGATAATCTTCCAAAACTGGAGGATTTAAAATTAGTAAAGTGTGAAAAATTAATTTCTTTACCTTGTAATCTTCCAAGCATCAGAAAGATGAAATTTGAAAATTGTAATGGATTACTTTCTCTACCGGATGAGATTCAGAGTTTCAAGTGTCTAAACAAACTTGAGATAAAAGTAAAAGTGCACTAATTTTAACGTTATTTTACTAATTTCGTGAAAATAACGTTAAAAGTGGAGGACGGTTAATCATGCATCATGTGGTGGCGTTGATAGCTGAAAGACAAAAGGGTACATGCACTAATCGGTCTTTGTCCCGATTGCCGAGTGTTATGTGCCTTATGTCCAAGGCTTGATGCAAAACTACTATCGAGCTGGGGGTCTCACTGGAAGCAGCCTCTCTATTCCTACGGGGTAGAGGTAAGGCTGTCTACATCTTACCCTCCTCAGACCGTACCTTTGCTTTGCTATTGGTGGGATTTACTGAGTATGATGATGATGATGATGATGATGATGATGATGAAGTGTCTAAACAAACTTGAGATAAAATATTGTAAACATCTAAGTAAAAGGTGCAACAGAAACACGGGTGAAGATTGGCCTAAAATTTCTCACATTCCCGATCTAAGTATTGTTCATCGAATGTAAGATTTATCTCCTTTATTCTTTTTATTTTCTAACATTTACATAAGTCTCGCGTTCTTTGAAAAAAAACAATAGTGAAATTTTCTTAATTCAAAATAAAATACTTGCTTGGACGTTGCTTTTGATTTCAGTATTTTTATACTGCTTTTGATTTCAGTATTTTCAAAGTAGACAGTGTAAGAAAATGTTAAAAATTACAATAACCTTTGCTACGTTCCATATCATATTTTAGAAAGATAAATAAAAGAGTAAATTACACAGATTGTCCTTTAATTACACCCTAAATTGCAGTCCCTACCCTTTCCCTTTAATTTGTGCATTCCATGTCCTTTAAATAACAAATTTGCACACTCCTTGTCCTTTTCTCCAAACCCCATCCAACAATCCAGTTAAATGCACCCATGTGCCTCTCACATGATGGGTAAAATTGTAAATAACCTTCCACCTACCCTTAAAAACCCCAGGAGTCTTCTTCCTCCCCACATAAATTAGAGTCTTCATCCAACAACAATGGTGGTTTCGCTCAGTTAAAGTCTTCATATTTGAATCTTTCACGTTGAAGTTGCGGTCATTGTTCTTCAAGAAGTCAGCCAATTTGGACCGGTTCAAGGTATGAATGAAGATAGCAACGTATAACGTCAATGGCCTTAGGCCTCGAATTTCCCAGTACGGCTCCCTCCGTAAACTCCTTGATTCTCTCGATTCCGACATCATCTGCTTGCAGGTCCCTTCTCCATCTCTTTCCAATTTTAATTTCACAACTATGCGATCACCAAATTTCGATCTTTTTTATATATGATGAAGGAAACGAAATTGTCGAGGCAAGAACTGAGAGCTGATGTGGTTTCAGCAGATGGGTACGAGTCCTTTTTTTCTTGCACTCGTTCTATTGAAAAGGGTCGCACAGGTTATTCCGGTAAGTAGCTAAGGTGTTTGTTAAAATGCCTCGATGAAACCAAGTTGATTAATTGGGTTAATTATGTGGTTTTAGTATGTTTGTGGATATTTGTTTTGAAGTAGGAATCTAATTTAAACAGATTTGACTTGTTGATCTGCTAATATTTAATTGGTTAATGCAGGTGTTATGACATTTTGCAAAGTGCAATCTGCTTTTTCAAGCAATGAGGTTGCACTGCCAGTTGATGCAGAGGAAGGGTTTACTGGTGCTCTAGAGAATTCTAGAGGGTTTGGATCCAGAAAACATGATTTTCTGGCCCGTGCGGATGGGCTTGAAGAATTTGACAGGGATGAGCTTCTTAAGATCGACAGTGAGGGACAGTTATTTACAATTTTACCCATCATGTGAGAGGCACATGGGTGCATTTAACTGGGTTGTTGGATGGGGTTTGGAGAAAAGGACAAGGAGTGTGCAAATTTGTTATTTAAAGGACATGGAATGCACAAATTAAAGGGAAAGGGTAAGGACTGCAATTTAGGGTGTAATTAAAGGACAATCTGTGTAATTTACTCTAAATAAAATGTAGATAACAGTATTAACCTTAGTTTCAACTGACACACACACATAACTTCACTATTTGTTTCATTATGCGTGCAATTTGCTATCAATCTAAATTTGTTTGAATATAGCTAACAAAAGTTCGTGAAATCTTTTTTTTTTTTTTCAATTTAGCTGGTGGAAGGTTGATGATGACAGTGATGAGTAAGAAGAGATTGACGAATGATGATTGGTGACTGTACTTGGCACTCTATAATCTATACACAAGGTAACCTTAATGCGAGTATTTCATGTTTTATTTTACTTTTCTTTCAAGATGATCATCTTATCATCTATTAGATTATGGTCTACATAATTTTTTTACTATTGATTTCTAAGTTCTTATACATTTCTCCATTTGGATTAGAACATTGCACAGTCTCCAGTAAAAACTTTACGTTGATTCTTCATATTTGTTTATTGTCAATTTCTAGGTGTTCGTGTATGTTATGGAATCCGAATTTTGATGGTTTATGAATTAGGTTTCATGTCACTATTTAACTATTTAAATATCAAGTGTGGTTGGAGATTTGTAAAAGAGGGAGATGTACGAACTTTTTAACTTCTTATTATGTTCATTTTTAGGAGTTTTGCATCATGGCGTTTCGTTTAGTTGTGTAAATGAATCGACCATTAAACCGTTTAACAGGAAATTTGTATATGTTCCATAAACAAAATTTAAAACTTTTGCTCATTTAATTAAACAAACAAATGTGAACACATGTCTCATTTGTTCGTTAACGTTAAGCTTGTTGTGTTTGTCCGTATGCCTTCACAATTATGTGTTTGTTTATGTTTCTCTTAGTATTCATTTAAATTTATTTGTTAGTTATTACTTATAATTTCAGGATCAAATATGGATGATATGATTTGTTGATAATGGATTGAAGACGCGTGGTATCTGCAGGCAATTTCGGAAGTTAGTATTTTACTTCATATTTAAAAGTATTTAGACATTAATATGGATATTGTTGTTTATTTTTAGTATGTTGAATATTATTGAATTGTGTTATCAACTGTTATTTAGACTTCAACTAGCAGAAGCATCCCGCCGCGATGCGACGGGTGCTGTTTATTACATAAAGTGTGTTACAGTTATAGGCTTGCGAGGTAACTTTTATAAGCCATTGATCTCTTGATCATTATCACTTCCTTCCTGTCAACATACTTCATTAGTTGATAGCATTCCATCACTTTTATTACAAAATAGAAGAGCAAATCAATAAGATAAAGTTCCATGCATTAGCGCAGTATTTAAACAATCACAAAGCATATACTTAGCAAGATCGACACAAAAGCAACAAAACAACATAAAGAAACTATCAATATGACCTCACCATTGGTATTCGTATTCCATGTTTGAAAACCAGTCAACACGAATGATCTTAAAAGTCCTTTATTCCTTATTTTTTTGTTATTATAAATGTTTTAGTACAAGGCTATATCAAAACATATTTTATTCAAAAACACATTTGGCTCAAATTTACTTGTTAGCTCAGTTTCATACTTAACTCATAACGAAAATGGAACTTCATATTATACTTTATCAAGCACTATAGTGCAGCCTACTTTGTCACAACTCTCCACATCAATGCGAGAAATACAAACAAATCCAGATCACTTTTCAACTAATAAAGATAGACATTATAAAATATGAAAAAGAAAAAATCGTGGCATGTTTACCTGTTGTGATTGTTGTTGATAACCACCATATCCGCCCGCTCTTGCGTAGACTCCATAATAAGCATTTGGATCTTCAGCAGGCGAATCATACCCATTTCCCTGTCAACAACCATAATAATCACCATCGCCGCCATACTACTCTTGCTCGGTCTGCCCCTAGACAAATCCAAAATTCACAAACGGAACCACTGTTCATAGATGGCTGTCTCAACCCTGAAGGGAGTCCGCTTAGCCTATAGTATAATTCGGACTCCGGGCTATAGTATAATTCTTAACAGACCAAATGGTCATAACTAAAAATTAAAGTTTACAAGAAGACAAACTGGTTAAAAGTCAGAAATAGTGTACTCTTGATGCATAAATGATAAAACGTTCAAAACATCAATCTTTCATGTTAACATTCAACCAGCAACATTAGTTTTTTATAAACTTACTGGCTCAGAGTAGTGTATCATCATAGCCTTGAAATAACATTAATTCAACAAACAAAAACACATAACATTTCATCGAAAAAGTAAAGATAATAACTAAGTTGTGTGTATCCTCAATCAAATCAAATAAAGAACCAAGGATGCAATTAAAATGAAATAAAGGCTAAAATGAAATAAAGGCTCAAATCGGAACATCCCCATCATCATAGCCGATGTAAGAAAAACAAATTAGCCCTCAATCTTCCATGTTAACATTCAACCCACAACCTCAGATTTCAATTAGTCCAGGAAAATAAGATACATACACGTTTTCCAAACAAATGAGGGCTTGGATTAGGAAACACTCATCATCAAACTGATCAAAGCCAAAGATATTAGGGTTTCCCAACACCAAAGATGTGCATAAACGGTTCCACTTTGCTATAACGAACTCAGGTATGTTGACTCAGATGAGGTGAATCTCATTATCAACACACAGATACATAATCAAATCATCACCATAGTCACACTGGGACTATCATCAATTCAAAGAAAAAGCTTTAATGCATGAAACACAGAAGATAGAAGGAATCGCGGCTTACCAGATTTGTACATATGGCATAAATGATCCATCGATCTTTAAGATTTAATGACACGCAGACTCAGATCGGTAACCGAAGAACTCGCCGGAGCTTCACCAGACCTCACCGGAGTTCTGTAACACCAAAAATAACTTCAACGAACACAACTTAGACCCATCTAACTGAAAAGGGAACATGCAACTGAATCGAGGCTTACCAGATTTCTTGCCAGAGTTAACCGAAGTCTCGTCAGAACCTTAGCAATCGACTGAGCTGAGAAAGCGTGTGGTTCCGCCACCGCCACCATGTGCAGTCATGCGTTGCCACGTAACCACCGGAAACGGCGGTACTCGCACCGTTCTCTCTCTAAGAGCATTCACATCCAATCCATCAAATTATACATACATTCCACTAAAAAACAACTCCTATATCAATATATTTCCACTAAAAACAAATACTTTTTCTCTCTCCTTTCAATTAAATAATATTATCATTACATTTTTCTCTCACTTCCACTCACAACCACTTTCAAAATATATTAAAAAATTATAACGGGTGAACAGTGTCCCCCCAAATATACAGATGAACAGTAACATTTTCTCTCTCCTCTACTCACAACCACTTTTTATACCCTTTATAATATAAAAACCCATCCTCACATAATTTGATGGTTAGGATGTGAATGCTCTAAAGATCTCTCTCTAATCTGCTTGTCTCTCTCTCTCCTCTATTATCACAGATGCCAAATAAAGCAACTTTTCAATGCTACTTGTACAGTACAACTATAATATGCAAAGAAAACAATAAAAGCACAATGTACAATCCTTATTGCATGCAAATGTTGTAAAATAGAGTGTTATATAATTTTGTAGTTGTTAATGAATTTGGAGATGTCTTTGTTACTTCCGTGGATAGAAGTGTGCACAAAGAATTCTCTGGTCTTAATAAAAGTAAAAATACGTCATTAACATGCTCACTAAGGTTATATGTTATACCGGCGGTAAGGCCGTGCGGAGTGCTGACGTGGAGCGGGGTCAAGCGGAACACCGCTTGCCCCCCTCATCCCGCAAATTAGTGGGGAAGATGCGACCCCAATCCCTATGAAGATGGTAAAACGTGCCATGTCAACACGGGTATTGAAGCTGATGAAACACATATAGTCTAACACGTTAATTTCTTAAACACTAACACATACATGTTTGCTTAAGTGGATCACATGACATGTTACATTGAGCACAATTACATGTGACGAGTTCAATAGCACGAATAACACAACACATTTAATACGCTTAAATATAAGTGGTTCAATAACAGGAATGAGACGACATGTTTCATAACTAGTAAACGCCCTTTGTCGCTTAAATATAAGTGGTTCAATAACAGGAATGAGACGACATGTTGCATAACTAGTAAACGCCCTTTGTCGCTTAAATATAAGTAGTTCGCTACCGAGTACACACGGACAGGGTATATTGTTATTCTACTGGGTTTCAAAAAATTTTACAACAGGGATCTTTTATTGGGCCCTATATTCAGCGTTTGGGACTTTGGGCCTGTATTTTTTGCCGTCAACGGGGATTAGGCGAGATTCAGCCATAATCAAATATTTTTGGGCCTGTTATGTATATATAATACTAAACCTACACATATCTATCGGGCCCTTAAAAACTTTGGGCCTTGGGCGCCTGCCCAGGTTGGCTGGCCCAATAGCTGGGTCTGGATTGTACAATGCTGGAGAAGTGAGCGGAAACAAAAGATATACAAAGCTTATTGCTCCTGCTACAAATCCCACACTCACCAACCCTGATATTTCCACTCAAAAAAGTTGTCAATTTAATAAAATATTAAGCCATAAAAAACCATGGAAGCTTGGAGCAAGCTGAAAACCTGAGAAATATTACAGAAATATTTTACGAGTCAAAATAATTAAAACTTTTAATATTATGCATCTGAAAAGAAAGAAGTGTCCATTACGACCCATTTACGTTTGAATGGGTCAATCTGTGTAATGTTTCTATCTCTAACGGGTCAAACGAGTAAAAAACTAAAGAATAGCTAAAAAGGGTCAAATGGGTCGAACATACCTACAACCATGGAAGCTTTCAGCAAGCTGGAATTCTGTTGCATGTAGAACTCCAATAAGTGGTTCAAGTGAGCTGTAAATATAAAGTTTACCAAATAATGAAAATTTATAACTAGAAAAATATAGAAAATTTATCAAAGAAACAGAAACGTTGTTAAATATTTGTTAAAATGGTGGAAAAATGTTGGTTTCACCAAGACTAAAAAGAAGAGGAGAGAGAAGTATAACTGTATATGGTTTAAATCCTCCACATACAAGTAACAATATCATACAAGCTCTAAAAACTAACTCTTCCGTAAGAGGAGCCTATGAATTAAATAATACAAGAAAATCACTTGGATGAAAAAAAAAATGTAATTACAACTTTAAAAATAACTGAAATAGCAAACTGACCACAATATACGTTCTCCAAACTGAAATATTGTAAACAGCTGAAACCATCCAGTTAATGAGGTTTTGCAGACCACTCTTTATACCATGAAATGATATATCTATCTGGCGGTCCCCATGTTTGGTCCATGAACTCCCAAGTGATATAAATTTGAGAATAAACGACACATTAGAAAAGTGAGGCAAAGAGGAAAAACGATAGCTTCCAACTGTTTCATACATAAAGTTCAATTTTTAGCAGAAATTTTAGCAACTCACTAACCCTCTATAATCTGCAAATAATGAAAATTGCATAAGTCGATGAAAAACATCAATCGTGTGATGTAGACGGATACCATAAGCACCGACATGTTCCACCTCTTTATCTGAATGTATCAAAAAATACGGTGACATGTCAGCTTCTCAAAAAGAAAATTACAGAATCAAAAAACATGATTTTTTTTTGCGGGATTTTGCAAGATTTATTATTTCACGCAAAAGAAGGATTCAACATTTTTTTGTGAACAAAACAAGGATCGCGATGTTTTCTTGTATTCAATAAACTTGCACACAAATTATACATAGACCCTAACAATTTATTCATTTCAATGACTTCCTGACTTCTTTGACTCAAAACTCCTACAGCCTATGAATTTAAAGAAGGAGGTAAACATGCAATTAAACAAACCATTCGACCAATTAACATTAACATACTAAATAAATTAATCCTCTCTTTTGACTCTTCTACGGTTCAACCCCGTTAACTTTCTTCATTCTCTCAGATTTGAACTAATTAGAATTTACTTTCAACCAAATCATTCTATCAGTTAAAGGAAGTAAACAATTAAGAACTAACACAATCCAGTTCCTGATTTTAGTTAACTAAAGTATTTACTTATACGCAATTTCAAACATATCTAAACTCAAAACATCGTTTCATAGTTCCCAAATCTTCATTACTAACTATTTAACACTTCCTATATTCAATTTGCAATCACTGAATCATTCTATTTTGATGATCACTTCTCTGCAAGTTGAAAAAAAAAGGTAATATATTAAACAACTACCACACTCTCAGTATTACATAAACAAATTAACAAATTGGCCATATATGTAAATTACCTTAAACCCCATATTACAAATAACAAATTACAAATATCATTTTACAATCCGAAAATCTTCATTACTAACATTTCCTTAATTCAACCAGCTTCTACTTTCTAACCTAATTATGGAATCAAGATACAAACTTTTTACACAATCTTACACCATTTATCAATTCACAATCACTAAATCATTCTATCTTCAGAACCCCTTCTCCACCACTTAAAAAAAAGCAAACTATTAAACACTCTCAACATTACACAAACAAAATCAATTAACTTATCGCAAACACAAAACCCCAAATCACAAACAAGAAAGCCCTAGTTACTAACTCCAACTACCCAACAATCAAAATGTAAAAACAGAGAATTGAATAAGCAAACTTACAGGAAGAATAAAGGCTCAGAAAGACGAAGGATTAATGTGGGAGAGTAGAGAATTGCGACGGTACAAGATAGTCATGCCGATACATGCTGCTGGTGCCGGAACTCCACCGGGGCCGCAGTTGTTGACGGAATCGGTGAGATTGGGGTTTTTGATTTTTTGATTGAGATGGTGGGTTTTTCGTTGTTGGGCTGTTAACTTGAAAGCTCATGAACCAAGTCGAATTATAGTATATTAAGGCTCAATCTATTCGGACACCCTCTGCGTCTATTTGGACACTTTTTGTGCCCTAGACGCCTTGTATAGGAATTCAAGGGGGTCTTCAGAAATGTCAGGCACAAAGTTTAAGAAACCCTAGACGCCAGCCCTATACGAGGCGTCTAGGGGTTGGGTTTTTTTTTTTTTTTGTTGAAAGAAGGGGTGTTTTGGTGGGTTTTGGTATAGGTTTTTTGATAGTTTTTGAAGATGTGTTTTTTTAACGAAAATATTTTTGGTTTTAAAAAAAGTTTTGTTTTTTTGTTTTTGTTTTTCACACTATAAAAAATCAACTATTTTAAAAATCGTGCTCTTTAAATATATTATATTGATTAAATATTATAATGTTTTTAACATTTTACTTTTTTAAATATGAGTTAACTGCCATTTTCGTCCCTGTGGTTTGGTCACTTTGGCCATTTCAGTCCATTTTTAAAAAATGCGCCATTTTCGTCCCCCACGTTCTGGAAAGGTGCCATTTCAGTCCAAAAATCATAACCCAGTTAAGTCAGTTAGTAAATAAGGACTGATTGTGTAAATTTGTAACATAAAGGACCATTTAAGTAAATATTAAACACCACCACCACTAGCCCTGCCACCACCACCACTCCGCTGCCACCACCACCGCCACCACAGCCCTGCCACCACCACCACTCCGCTGCCACCACCACCACCGCCACCACAACCCTGCCACCACCACCACAGCCCTGCCACCACAGCCCTGCCACCACCACCACAGCCCTGCCACCACCGCCACCACAGCCCACAAACATTTTACAAGAGTTCATCATCATCGTCACCACCGCCACCACCGCGACTACGGGATCTTGTGCGATTATCTTTGGCTTGTGCGATCAAGAGTTCATCATCATCGTCAATCATCACGTTGATCATCATCAACAGTTCTGCGAACCACCATTCCATACATGATGAATGAAAGAATTGAAATGGTGAAGATGAAGGTTTCAAAACGGAAGATGGAGGTGAACGGAGATGATGGTAAGATGACGGAGAAGTGAAGTTGCAAGTTTCGATGACAGATACATGAAGTTGCAGGTTCCGGAAACACTTCAGATTCATAACGGCCACCACAGCCCTGCCACCACCATCACTCCGCTGCCACCACCACCACGTGTTAATCTTCTGTTTCTGTCGATCTGGGTCGAATTGAACGGAGATCTGAAGTTCCTTAGATCCCCACAAACATTTTACACCCCTCACAATGCTCAAACACATCGATTTTAGCCGGAACCGAACCTGCAACTTCGCCGGAATCTTCATAGTGGCCGGAATCAGTCAACACGTCGTTCCAGCCGTTAACGGTTCGTTTTTCTTGTTCCGGTTCATTCGTTTATACTTGTACAATGTTTGCACCAGGTTAATTGGAATATAACCTGATTTTGGTCGTTAATTTGAGCCGTTGACTTTCCTGTTTGACCTTCTGTTGACCGATTTGGGGGAGATGACACTGTTGACATCTGTGAGAGTGGTGGTGACAGCGGAGTGGTGGTGGTGGCAGCCCTGTGGTGGCGGTGGTGGCAGGGCTGTGGTGGTGGTGGCAGGGCTGTGGTGGCGGTGGTGGTGGCAGCGGAGTGGTGGTGGTGGCAGGGCTAGTGGTGGTGGTGTTTAATATTTACTTAAATGGTCCTTTATGTTACAAATTTACACAATCAGTCCTTATTTACTAACTGACTTAACTGGGTTATGATTTTTGGACTGAAATGGCACCTTTCCAGAACATGGGGGACGAAAATGGCGCATTTTTGAAAAATGGACTGAAATGGCCAAAGTGACCAAACCACAGGGACGAAAATGGCAGTTAACTCTTTAAATATTATTCTTCCTATTAAAATTTATCTCGTTCAAATATTGTTTCCGTATTATATTCAGGGGATATATTGTTTCCGTATTATATTCAAAACATATATTGTTTCCGTATTATATCAATTTAAGACAACAATAATTAAGTAACCGAATAACTGAAAACAAACATAAATATGACATATATAAGATAAGTTTGTACATCCATAACAAAAAAATATATAAGATAAGTTTGTACATCCATAACAAAAATAAAAACAACAACAGGTCTATGCATCCAAATCCGAATCCGAATCTGGATCTCGCTGCGGCAGCTGCTGCTGATGTGGTGCTCGAGCTGGTGGGAGCGGTATCGCGGGTAACCCCTCTCTCTCGTCAATCATGCGCCTCCCGAACCAACCAACCTACCAAATCGTTAAGCCTGTCAAGCTCGGCTCGTACCTCCGGATGTAGTGCAGCTCCTGGGGCATGACCTGGAATAGCGTGACGTGGAAACTGAGGTGCCCCGGGAGGTGGCGGTGGTTGTGGCATCGCTGCACCGTCTAAATCCACCCGAGGGTCCGGCACGGGCACTGCATCAGCAGGATCTGCCGGAGGATAGACTGGCTCGAACTGCTCTGGTAGGGCCTCCTCTGTCCATATGCTGTAACACCTCGTAAAAACACGTCCAATGATGTATTGACACGTGTAATAAACCCTAATAAAGTCAAACATTGAATTTAAGGGACTAATTTTTCGAAAAATCAAAAACTTTGATTATGAAAGGACTGGAAGTGTTAACATACCTAAAATAAGTTCCTAAATAACCTCTTACGATATTTATATTCACAAATGAGCCACTTGTTGATCGAGTGTAGCCGTTTGCGTAATTAATTGAAAGTTTGCGCAATGAAGGGTTAAAAGCGTCAACATGTTAATTCTTACCTCTGAGTGACCTTTTAACAAACCGGGAGCTTCATGATATTTGATTATACTCTTGGGAATGCCAATTATTGGCCATCTAAGGTTTTTATGCCTTTAAGTGACGTTACGCGCAACTTTGCAAGTTTAAGGGGTTAAAAGCGTCAATATGTTTAATTATACCTCTGAATGACCTTTCTATGAACCCGGAGCATTACGATGCTTTATAATACTCTCAAGAATGTCTAATATGGATTAGATGAGGCTTCGATGCTATTAAACGATGATATGCGCAAGTTTGTGCATTAGAGGGACCTAAAGCGTCAACTTTTGAATCTACGCCTTTTGGTAACCGTTTAAGCGATCGAGAGCGTAGCAATAATTAAACTCATGCTTGGGAATGCCCATTATGGGCCATGGAAGGCTTGGATATCATTAAACGACATTTCGTGCTACTTTGTGCGATTAAAGGACTATTTGCGTCAAACTGCAAAAGTATGTCGATTCGTATGGTATCTGTCACACCCCAACCGATGGCGGAATCATCGGGGTGCGGCACTGAGTGAAACAGATTGTCCAGAAGTTTCCATAACAATTATCATTACCAATCAATTTAAATTAACATGTCCCATACCATGCCTCAAAAGGTAAACAATTTATTATAGACAAAATCAAGGCAAATAGTTCTGTTCCGACAACTCAGATTTTTAAATAGCCCAATTGTTTATCTGCTTCTAGAGACTCTTAATTACATTAGTACAGATAACTATTTGTTGGCCTCTAGAAACTTATTATAGCCTCGCTTTCCTAGCAGATAAGCATCCTAAATACCTGTCACATACGTTAAAATAAAGTCAATACACATAGTGTAAAGGCGAGTATACAAGTTTAATATAGCATATAGAGTTCGAAATAGTTTACGCATAACCAGCACGTACACGGAGGAAAACGAAGCATGTTAATTATCGACATGAACCTATCGATACCAATGACTGCGGGTTGACTCCCCAAGGCAGTTCATAATACATGATCACCATTGTAATCCATGCAAATAATTGTCCTTAACAACCCCCGAGTGAACGGGTGCTGAGTCCAAACTATAGTACTATCGTCGTTAAGGCAGGTAGACAACATTCCATGTGTAAACATAACAAACAAGCATTCATTAAGTCACGTATAACATGCGGTAACGGTTAGCGTTTAAAATATTGCGTAGTGTGTTTGTTGTGATTTCGTATAAGTAACGTACGTAACACCCAAAAGTGCTTAAAGCAAAAAGGGATCGAGTATACTCACAGCGGTTGATGGATTGAAGGGAGCGCTTGAGTAAGGTTAGCCTGAATAGTTCGATAGCATAACGATAAGTGTGACAACCCGTAATTTCGAAAGCCCTTTGTTGTTTCTGATTTCCTTGTATGCATGGTGTATCGATGTAATTTACGTTTATGTGATGTGAAGCGTCTAGGTAAATGAGAATGATTACGAGTCTATGTGTTACATGAACGTTACGTGTTTGTATATGATTACGTTACGTGTTTGTATATGATTACGTGTTTGTATGTCATTACATTGCGAATTATTAGACGATGGGACTTGCCCCCCCGGTTGTTGTAAACGTGTACTCGGCCCAAACCAATACCCCTTATGCATGCATGGGCTAAGTAAAACCCAAGAAAAAAAAACTTGGAGGTTGGGCCGGCCCTTGTGGTCATTGTATATCCGCACAAACACAAATATCTACGGGTGGCCTTCACAATTTTACTTTCACATTTAGCAAACCCTAGTTACTCCTCTTCCACCTTCCCTTAACTCGACGGCAGAACTTCTCCAACTCAAAGCTCCCCTCCTCGTGACTTGGCCCTTCCCCATGCATGATCTCTCTTGGTTAGTAATCACTCTCTTTATCGAGTTCCTCCTTGATGCGTTTATCGTGATGCCGTTTGTATGTTGTTGTGTGGTTGATATGGATAATTGGTGAATTTATGTGACTAATTGTATTTGTAGGATAACATGTTGCAACTGTATGAGGGTTTAGGAATCCATACATAGAATAATAAGTCATGATTAATGCTGTTAGAATTATTGTCCATGCATGACCACCGATTGTGCTTAGTCAAATTGAGTGGTCCAATGAATTCACAAATTCCAAATACCCATGTTGTTATGTCAGTAGTCATTAGAGGTCCAATAGTATTGAAAGAAAATGATCTAATAAAGTGTGTAATCTTGACTAAAGGTGGCGGCCCATGTGGTGATCAAATCAAACAATATAGACATTTTGATAAGGTTGTCAGTAAGGATGTTATGCATATTAAATGATGAGATGATGTGGTATTTGTTGAATTGTGAATTATAGAGTAACAGGGATCTAGGCAGTGACCGTTAATTACATTAAGTCATTTGCTGTTAAACAAGAGTGGGATTAATGGATCTGTAGATTGTTGAACTCATGATTTTTATGTGTTGTATAAACTGATCGAGATTAGGAGGAGGCTTTGATGATTTATGTGAAAGAAAGCAATACTACAGGGGCCACGCACACTCTTTTTATTAATTGGATTTACGTTAAACTTAATGTGTGAAGTGGACCTTTATTTTAGATTGATTGTGGACTTGGGCCAACAACCGAACAGGGCTTCATCAGGCCCAAACCGCAAAAACAAGAATTCACTAACACTGTTTGGGTCCATCGAGATGGCTCGGGATGCAATTGTGTTGTGTGCCGCACGTTGGTCAATGGCCCAACGGTGGGACCGGATCACAGTAATTGCGGGTTTCACATACATGGGTCGGGTAGGAGGAAGGGTTAAACACATGGGTCAAATATAAACTGTTTGAGTTATAACCTTGTTACGTTTGACAAACTAGTGATAAGATGAAACATCGCGTATACGGCCCTAACCTGCAATGTGAATATGTGTCGGTAGGAATACTTGCTACAACTTGTGTGACAGAACGAACTATGCTTGTTATGACATACGTGATGATTATACGTTTGGTTGTTTATTACTTGAGCAATACGTGTGACTAGATACGTGAATTATGAATTCATGAAACTGACTGTCTCTGGTAACCACGATAGGATTTGATTGATCAACTGTTAACGAGAATTTAATCTAACCGAGCAAATCAAAGGTGAGTTCACTGCTCTTTTTCAAGCATGCATCCCGGGAAGGGATATCGGGTAACGTTCCAAGGAGGAATGCAGGTTAATGGGATGTTTGTTATTACTTAGTTTCTATTATGTAAGACCCTCTACATCTACCGATTGTTGCCGGGAAGGCAACGAGGTATTTAGTTGATAGCGCTATTAGGATTGGCACTCTCACACCGTGCCGAAAGGACGGGCGTGAACTAATTACCTTGACCACTTGACCAATGCCTAGATAGAGGCATTGGGGTTGGGCATTCACATCGTGTATATATAAGACCCCTTACATCTACTCGAGGTTGTTAGTTGAACTAATTACCTTGACCACTTGACCAATGCCTAGATAGAGGCATTGGGGTTGGGCATTCACATCTAGTAGCCACATACGGTAATCGAGTTAATAACATCATCAAATCAAACTATTGAACTGTTTTATACACACATCTGGTAACTAAACGCGTTAACAAAACTTTGAACTCACCAGCGTCGTCTGACACACTTGTCTGCATGCTTGCAGGTCTATAGGGTTATATCTTGTGGAACTTGCTGTCTGGAAGGCTGGAGTGGTCATGGGTCGTTATACTTGGAATCTCAATACGAGCTTAACGGTTTATGACACACTTAACAAATGAGTTATGCTTCCGCTGTATATGATGAATGATATGTAACGTTTGTAACTCTTTATATTAATGAATGAAAGTTTTATTTAAACCTATCTAAGAGTTCAATGTGATTGGTGGCTTGGATCCTGGTACGTCACACGCCTCGCGGAGGTTTCCGCGTGTGGTATTTTGGGGGTATGACAATAAGTGACGCGTAAAACGAGAATAAGTGTTGGTGGGTCGGACAGCTGGTCGATCGGTCGGCAGTCCGATCGGACAGCTAGTCGGGTGTCTGACAATTCGTTCGGACAGTTGTCCGGTCGGACGGTAGTCCGATCGGATGACTGTTCGAGTGGATTGTTTCTTCCTTTGAATGGGATGTGTTTGTGTATGATGGTTTGACTTTTGAAGTTTTTGTTGTAGCATTTGAAAACATTGAAGTACCTTTACCTT
Organism: Helianthus tuberosus; assembly: GCA_030545235.1. Lineage (NCBI taxonomy): Eukaryota > Viridiplantae > Streptophyta > Magnoliopsida > Asterales > Asteraceae > Helianthus > Helianthus tuberosus. The sequence continues at coordinate 13,578,118 of CM060355.1, forward strand.
CGAGGTCGGTCGATCGGACGGTCGTTCGATCGGCCGGCAACCTGATCGGCTGGGCACTTTAGTGAGAACAAGTTCACAGCAGAATGTCACTCGATCGGACAGCAGTTCGATCGGGTGGCATTCCTAGTGCATTGAACATGTTGAAAAATCGATTAAGTGTTAAAGCCCAAGTATCTCATGATCCGAAGAGTAATCCGATCGGATGGTAGTCCGATCGAACAATAGTTCGTTCAATACTCAAACTTCAAGGATTAGAAAAAGTGATAAAATGTGGGACCCATAGTGCAAGCCGATCGGTTGGCCGGCCGTTCGGGTGGCTGTCCGTAGTCCGATGGGACGACACCCCGTCCTGGTCATTCCGTTCGTCTTACACTTGGTTGTTTTTAATTGTTTGTCGTTTTATCGAGGCTTTTTGATAACAAGTCAAACAACAGGAAACTTGTCAATACTTGGTTCTCCTGATCGGACAGGAAATCACCCCAATCCGATTAGTGAACTGTTTGAGACGGAGTTCTCATTTACCCCGAAATTGATGAACCTCTTGGACAGGATCGGATCTTAAGCTAACGTAACCACAGATCGGGTAGTAAGTCGGCATCAATTCCGATTCTATCGGTTTTGAGTGCATTGAGTGTAAAAGAGTTGAAAGAAAATTAGAAAACCATCTTTCAATCCTTTTCTTTGTGAAAATGTTTAGTTCTATGAAAGATCTTTGATAGTTTATGTGGAAATCGGTTAGATCTAAGTTGTTCTCGGTGGATTGAGGCCAAAACATGAAGTTCCTCAAGAACACATGATGACGTCATCCTAGAACACCTTGAATCTTGGTGATTTCACGGTTAAAAGTTAAGATTCAAAAGATAGAAAGGTGTAGGAGTGCGTGTGGATCAAGGAAGTACAAGATTTAGGTCGAGATCTTACCTGAATAGAGAGAAATCTGAGAAAAGGTGAGGAGAGCATGCTGTTCAGTCAGAGAGTTTCTAGAAATGGAAAGTGTGAAAGTGACATGGGTATTTATAGGATTCCAAAAGAGGAAAGGGCTGGCCGATCAGTCAGCAGCTCGATCGGACAGCCTGTCCGATCGGACAGCAATCCGAACGGACGGCTGGTCGATCGGCTGGTGGCCTGATCGATCGGTCGCCTGTTTCGAGTGTTTGGTGCGACGAGTTTTGCTGTTTCGATTTCGATTGGGCGTGTTGCGATGCGATAGAGTTTCCTAGTCAAATTACTTTTAATCCCAACTACTCATATCGCGCACTGTCTCTTCTCCACCAATTATTATACTATATCTACATACAATCATCCTTAGTTCGTATTCGATTTGCGTTTACGATTCAATTGCGATGAGTTCGATTGCGTTTTGAGTTTCGATTACCACACATAACATAAATAAACACGCACAAGTAACACATAAGGCACACACATACGTATAATAATCACCAAAATGCGTAGTTCGATTTTGCGAGCGCGATGTTGATTAGATTAGATTAGATTGATTAGCGTTTAATTGACTTTATCGCATTGTTACTTCCTATTATTCACAGTCGTGAAGCGATTCGTAGCGATAAATGTTCGATTACTGCGATTTTAATGATTACTCCACATAATACAACTAACGTAAAACACAAAATAGACCATCTACAGTCAAAGAGGTCAAAACAGGAAATGAGCAAGGAGAGACAGATTGCAAATAACAATCTTTTCTTCCTTTGACTTCAATCTTGACTTTGACTTTCGAAACGCGGGGTGTTACAGTATCGGACCTTCCGGAATATGACCATGAGTTAAACATGCCCTAATTATCATTTATATAGCTTAGATGTAGGCTTAGAGGTGTTTGGTGCGCAAAAATAAACTTTTAAGTCAAGCAGGGACTGAAAGTGTCAAAAAGTGCACAAGTTTGCATTTTCGCACATATCTTACATTCTGAATATATCCGGACATCCAAAAAATTATTTAAGCATTAAAATATTTTATTTTAGTGATCGGCATGATAAAATTCCATTCGTCGCGTAATTTGGGTCGTTTTTCGCATTCGTTCGTGTTTCGTCGTAATTAGACGAACAACGTGACCGTACGGCCAAACGAACCGACATCCGACATATTTTTTTACATTTTTCATGTCACCTATGTTTAGGCATCATAGTAGAGCCTTGAAATGAGGTTAACGGGCCTTACATGTGTCAGAAATGACATTTATTAAGTATAGGGACTGAAACTGCATATGCTGAAAGTCTTATTTGCTGATCTGAGATGCAAGCGGGCCGCATAAGAATGGGGACTCAGGCTACGCGGGCTGCGAGAGTCCCTAGACCTGCAAAACAGGTTGTTTTCCTCAACAGCTGGGTTTCCTGGTTTCGCACATTGTTTTCTTCATCCTATGGGCTGTTTTGAGCACCCATAGATTGCCAAAAAAGTGGGTATTATGTGTACGGTCCAGATCAAGGCTCGTTTATCAAGGAACGATCTTAACGGTCTTGAAAAACCTATATATACCCTTCCCCACTTTCAATTACAACTCACTTTTCCTTCAATCTGCTATGCTTCTGATATCAAGAGGATCTTTAACTATTTTGAGAACCTCCCTCAGTCCATTTGGACCTTTGTATGTGTCCTTAACATCCTAATTTCGTTTATAATTAGTTTTATGGCCTAAAGTCAAACCCGTTGTAATTAAGGTTTGACTTAGTGATTAATCACTAATGGTCCAGTCAATTCCCGAATTGAAAGTAGCTTTGAGTTGGTAATTATGTGGGTAATAAACCCCTAAAAGGGCACCCTCTGATTCCCACTCTAACTAGGTCAATTGTCGGGTCAAACTTGATTGTAAAAAGTCAACAGAAAGCTAAAGTTCAATTAAACGCATAATTAACAATGTAAAAGCCATGAAACCTGTTTTATCACTCATATAACTTGGTAATTAATGTAAGAACATGTCTAAACATGTTCAACCCGACATTTTTCAGTTTAAGACTCGGTCGCAAAAGTAGACTTTTGCTTTGACTTTCAGTTCTGACCCAATGTAGCATATTTTAGAAATACCTTAGAGCTCTATTAGGACTAGGTTATAGGTTAGTGTAACCCTCTGAGGTTATACAACTTCGTTCATTAGTTATTCGATTCATGTGCATGTTTCCGTTATATGCCTAAATATTGACCATAATTCCCTTTTGACCTTAAAACAAGATTTTTGAAAATGTGAGAGGACAAAAACCTTTATTACTGATTTATAAACTTGTCCTAAAAATTTGACATCAGTTTGAGGTCTAGATTAGGAGTTATGCTCAATATCGTAATTAAGAAGCTTTTTATTAATTAAACGAAGTAATTAGCATAAAGCCTATCTAAACCCAAATTTGGACACCAAACTTTTTACCCACTAATGTAATATAATATTTTGGGATTTTTGAAGATTTTTATTTATTTTTTAAGCTGAGCATAACATAGGGTTCTTGCTTTAAATCGGTAATTGTCGGTTATGCCTTTTTCTTGAATAAAATGAGTTTTTCATAATATTTTGATACCAAACTTTTTGCTACTGATTTTATATGATAAATAAAATATTTTGAACTTTATAAACTGATCAAAAACTCAGATTTCCTATTTAAACCCGAAAATCGCTTAAAACCGACTTTTACGCGTTTTAAACGCATAGTATAAGTTAAAACCATTTTAAACATATAAGACTTAACACCTACTGATATTTTTAGTAAATTTTTATACTTTAACAGTAAACAAAAGTTTTAAACTCGGATTTCCAGATTTGACCTTAAAGCTTTTATGAAATTACCAAAATGCCCCTACGGTACATAGTTTGATTATAAATGATAAATTTTACATATATGCAATACCCTACTGATATAGCTTATTAAATTAAGTATTTTTACTAATTATATCAGACCTGAATCTCAGAATAATATTTAATCTCTTTTATAAGCTTTAAAATGACCAAAATGCCCCTATAGGGCATAATTTGAGTTTAAATTCGTTTTGGGCATAATGGAAGGTATCCTACTGATATCACAATATGTTTAAGGCATATTAACTTAGGAAACCTGTACATGACTCATTTGGTTACCCGTTATGCATTTTTCGCGTTCGGTTCGGTTTATGTAACTAGCTTGCATAAATTGACCGAAACGGGACAAACTTTATCATTTTTAGCTCAAAATCCAGAATGTGTTTAGTTTATCCATATTACACAACTATACAAACTTGTCGGGTCTAAACCACATTCTAATCCGGTCTTCGCTTAATCGTGCGTTTTGAACCGTGTATCTTCCTTTAAAACTAACCGGTCTAAGTTTAGGCTTAATTAAGACCCGTTAGGAATCTAATAGGTTATAAAAACCTTCGTTCCAGATTTAGGAGCCCAGTAAAAGCTATCTGCACTTGCTGATTGAATACGGTTGAGATAAATTGAATAATTTGCTCAGGTAAATACTTTTAACTTATTTTCCCTTATACGGGCTTGGGGTACAGTATATAAAATACCGCTTGGTCGGGCATTGAATTGTTAATCATGATAAGGTTAATTCATTGAGATGACCCGTTTTAATTGTTTTGTTTGCTTAAAGCCGTTGGGGGGTTAATGACCATGTCCCGGATATCCTTGGCATCATTCATAGAAATGGCCATGACCTTAGCACAGGGTGTAGGCATACACCTGCAGTGTATATATATATATAAAAAGGTATAACCGTCGGTTCGAGAATAACTCGCCGCGGGATTATATCAAGTGGGGTGTCTATTAATCTTTAACCCGGTATTCAACCCGGGCTACTGAACGTATAACGAACATGTAATTCTTTTACAAGTTTATATATATAAATAATTATCCCAAGTTATAAAAGATGTTTTGTGCCATGTGCATTCAAATCAATTTTTCTTAAACATTTTCAAAATGAGTCAGTTAATTGTATTTACCAGTGTAAACTGACGTATTTTCCCAAAAAGGCTAAGTGCAGGTACTAATCGGAATAGGCTGGCTACTCCTAGCATCAATAAAGAGTCTTGCAAGCTTAGATGCCTTTAAATCTGTTGAACAATGTTTCCTTTTTTATTTCGATCCGCCTGTGGATCTTTTGCAACCGTTTTTGTAATATTTGATATTACTCCTATTCGGTTTGTAATATATTTATCTTTTGCTTCCGCTGTGCATTAAATTGTGTTGTTTGACTATGACGATATCAACTACGTTACGATTCTCCCCACCGGGCCCACCGGAATACGTGGAAATATCAGGGTGTGACATATGCCCCCGTCGCGGTTTTTAAACCGCGGGCCAACGGGAAACCTCCTGATCAATGACATCCCCCACAGTGATGGAAAACCCATGCGCGTCGGCATGAATAGCGTGTCCGTAGATGTGGGTCATGGTCTGGTACGATGCCCAATGAACGGGCAATGATGGTCACGTACGCCCCGCCATACAAAAATCCGCGCTCCTGCCGGTGATGGGCGGAGGCGTAGTACTGGGCTAGACCGTGTGCTAGTGCGCACGGCCTCCTATACAACAAACAATAAAAGAAAAAAGATCTGTGGTCGTACACCACTCACGGCTGTAGCAGCGCACTGCAATAGAACTAACGAGCATATGGTGCATATGCCTGCAGATAGTGTTAGCGAAATACAGAAACAGAGATTAATAAACAATACACATAATCACAATAATTACTGTAATAAACGTACGTACCTGTACAATGGGTCGCTAATAAATGAAACCCTCCCCTTCGACTTGTCGTGCTCCCAAGTATTTGGCCCCGTAATCACCTACTAAAACCCTAAAAGAGTTGGTCTATCAACCACCACTAGTGTCACGGCCCCCGACCCGGTTTGACCCGTTTCAGAAGCTGCGGGACAGAAATACTGCGGTATTTAATTGATTAAGTTTAACAGCGGAAGTTTATTTAACAGGATCGTTTAAAGCTAAAATTTTTTCCGATTATTTTATTTCACAATTCGGGATAAAACCCCGATAATTTACAAAAGTATGATTTTATAAAATCTTTATTTTACAAACTTATTTCCTTATTTTTATAATGAGCCACTATTTTTAAGCTTGAAATGCTCCCCAGCACTTTTTCCTGAATTACAGCATATCACCTGAAACATTTTTGAAAAAGGTTTTGTCAGCGGGAAATACTGAGTGAATCATTCTATTTACTAAAATGACACATTTGTTATAATTTACAGTATTAAGGAAGATTACAATGTTTCTGATATCAAACCAATTACCCACAGTACTTTGTCACTCGACCCATTGGCCCATTCGTCCAATGGTGTCTGTGACTATGGTCATATCACCCCTTGGCTGCCCCAATGGTGAAGATTATCAAGTAATGTATACAAAACCCCACATACCGGCTGTAACTTGGTGATTACATAAACTTAATCCCTGTAATTATAACTTTTAAATAAATAGGGTTTTGTAAAGCAATTTGATAAAAAGAGAATGACTCACATTGTTGATTTAATACGGACAGAGTCTAGTCTATGATTTAGCCTTGTTAACCTAATTTACATAACAATGCACACAAAACTGGGTTAGTAATCAATCCAGCAATCACGATAACTCACGAGATCAAATTCTCACAATGAATGTAAAAGTGCAATACTTCATCCATCGAATTAACGATGATCCGTCAAATTAATGACGAACGACAAAGTATAATACTTTATCCATCGAATTAACGATGATCCGTCAAATTAATGACGAACGATAAAGTATAACCCTAATGTGGGCGGCACTTAAACATTCATTGGATATATTGATCGTCGGAAAATGAATCGTAGCAGCGATTGTGCTAATACCCTGTTTTGCAGCGTTGATTTGTGAACTGTGATAGTAATTCGAACGTAACTCAGTGAATATTTCGAAATTTTACGTCGTTTCTGTGCCCAGATTCCAGTCCCAAACCCCATTATTTATAGGTGAAATTTCACCCTTACGCGGCCCGCGTGAGGTCTAAGCTTATCCTTACGCGGCCCGCGAGACACCTAGTTTTAGGCATAGGGTTGCCACGATTGGCACTAGCTTAGCTGAGTTGACAGTTTTCGATAATTCCTTGTTGCCAACGTTTTAGATGGATAATCGTCCATAGGGTTTAACCCCCCCTGAGTTTTAGGGGCCCTAATCCTGATTCTGAAAATTATGAAAATTTTAGGGTTTGTCCAGAATTACTTGGGTGTCTCAATTAGGGTTTCCTTTTGGACTAATTAATTTAATAATTATGACTTTTGATTTAGAGTTGTTACAACTAGCCCCGCTGTGTAAACGTCAGTCTCGATCTCCTCCTGCATGTATAAACCGCAATGCACCGCAAACTGTGCTAGCGTCATCGAACGCAAAACGCCAGCAAGCCTGAAAGAAATCTCAAGCGGAGGGGGAGCATCTGGGTGCGCAAGCTGCACTGGGGCCCCAGGAGGGTGAAATGTGAATGACGAAAGGAACTCAACCAGCAGCACCCTGTAACTCGGCGTGTGCGCCAACTAAAAAAGACTATGCCACGACGAATCGACAGGTATAAACCGACGCACTCTAGCCGTCTCACTAATCTCATCTATCGCATCCAAGTCGATCGATGCATGTGATCCAATGTGCATCCTCCTAAGCTTCTGGCAATGACGGGCGGTACTGGTGCCGTCGGGGAACTCTAGATACGGGTGACCCTGCAGCGTATCCGGAGGCGGTAGCCGTCTCCGTCGTGGACCCCGCTGAACCGGCTGACCCCCCGGCGGTGCCTCATCAAGCTCCATCTGAATGTTATCGCCCTGAATCGGATCGTCCTTCATAATCAATCTGCAAATAAATACCGTATACGTATAAAAACAATAATAAATAAATAAATAATAATAATAACAATAATAACAATAATAATAATAATAATATAATAATAATAATAATAATAACAATAATAACAATAATAACAATAACAATAACAATAATAATAATAATAATAATAATAATAATAATAATAATAACAAGTTGCTTTCGCATGTTGCGCAAGTCACTTTCGCATGTTGTTATTAGAAAAACTTACTAGAACGTTTGCACTCCACAAGTCGCTTTCGCATGTTGCGCAAGTGGTACTCGTAGATGGGTATGGATCGAGACTCAATCAATGTCCCCCAGAATGACAAAAATTTATCCCAGTTTTCTTCTGTGAAGGCAGCCTTGCAGTGCTTCATAACATTCTGTTGTATGTGCCACCTGCAAAGAAGCCTGGAGGCGTCTGGAAATACTTTAGCACACGCGCCCATAAGGGCTAGGTCTCTACCCGTTACAATCTCACGTGGCTCCATACATTCATCCAACATCGACTTGATCCTCTCAAGCACCCACCCAAAGTTATCACCCCGTTCTTTACTAACAACGGCATGCGCGATACAAAACGAATGGTTGGTAGGCGTCATAACAACAATCTGGATAAATGGCATATTGTATAAGTTTGTCTTGTACGTCTCATCGATCAGCATGACGTGGGGGAATGCACGCCACATGTCTCTCGAGTACCGATGAAGAAAGAAGATCTCTGTTACGATCTCTGTCCCGGGTTCCTCCCGTGTCTCGTAAATAAAGTCATTGTTTATAAGCACGTTTTCTAGCGACTGCATGGGAGTCAATCCTTGTCTTTGTTCGGCTCTAATCTTCGCCACAACGTTTTGAACGTCTTTCTGAACATGAAACCTGTCGAGGTCCTGCTTCCTTATCGTTTGAAATATTTTGCACGGCTCCATGTTTTGAGCTGTCAGCTACTTGATCAGTTTCATTTCGCTTGGAGTAAACCTTCGCACAAACGCGTGGGCCGACAGGTTCTCACAAAGTTCGTGGTTATGTTCAATTTTTCCGTCTTTTATCTCCCAGGTTTCATACGGGAGGTTTCGCACAGCCAGCAGGTAAAACGGGCAACCGGTTTTTTTTGCTTCCGGCTTTTCTAAGTGTTGATGTAGTGTGGTGCTCACCACCACGGTCACATTCAAGCCATACCCTCCCGGTTCTTCCCCCGATTTTCTTTGATCGACGGGTGACAATAACGAAACCATCCGCGTTTGCTATTTCTTGTATCCGTTTCTTTAGTTCATCTAAAGAGTTGAAAACCTGTAACATCGACAATAATAACAATAACAATAATAATAATAATAATAATAATAATAATAATAATAATAATAATAATAATAATAATAATAATAATAGTAATAGTAATTGATACCTGCTTTTTTAAGTACGGATTGTCCGGGATGGGAGGTGCCTCACCACCATATCTACCATATCCACCATATCCTCCAACGTCCGGATTGTTTTGATGAACGTAAGGAGTGCCCGGGGAAATGAATTGCTGATGACAACCGTCTCCTCTGTATCCACCGTATCCACCATATCCACTGTCTCCTCCGTATCCACCGTATCCTCCGTATCCGCAGTCTTCTCCGTATCCACCGTCTCCTCCGTATCCACCGTCTCCTCCGTATCCACCGTTTCCTCCGTATAAACCGTTTCCTCCGTAAGAATATTCACACCCGTATCTATAATCCGGATACCTTTATTGCGTCGGATAACTTGGTTGACCAGCATGGTATGAGTCATCTACAGGGGCTGTTTCATCAACAGGGGGATGCATGTTCAAATCTAGAAACGGTCTGTTTTGTTTTCCTTGTATACTAGACACAACCTCCTCTTGCTCATTAGAATCAGGAACGCCAGACTCCTCCAAAATAGACGACTGTATCATCATTAGTAAATAATAAACTAAAACAACAAGTAATTAAAACATTTAAGCTAATAACTGTTACCGGAACGCTTTCGGGCACCCAGTTGTCGCTAGAATACTGCCCGAAGACATAGTTGCCGTCCCAGTATGATGACATTTCAACACTTCGGGATGATAAGAACACAAATTTGCAAATAACAAGAGTTTCTTTCGAAGAAATAGAAGAACAAACAAAATGAAATGAATGTTGAATGCTCGGGTGAACCAAGAATGCACTGTATGTTGCACTTTATATGAGATATAGACGCCTCGTATAGCTCTATACGCCCCATATTGCTTTAAGTCACATGTCAGACACATAGTCAAATCAGTCTCTAAGACGCCTCGTATAGGCCTATACGAGGCCTCTTAGTACCCTCGTATTGGTCCCTCGTACAGGCCTAGACTCCCCGTCTGATGTGACGTTGTACGAGGTTCAGAAGCTGGTCGGGAAAAGGAACCCTATACGCCTTGTATAGGCCTATACGAGGCGTCTATTAGGGTGTGGAAATAGGAATTAAGGTGTGTAAATATGTAGACCCTATATTAATTTTATTTTAGAGTAAACTGCATTTTTACCCCGTGAGGTTTAGGCCAATTGGCACTCTGACCCCCTCTAACGAAATAATTGCAATTTACCCCCCAACGTTGATGTTATGTCACAATATTACCCCCTGTTGTCTAATTCTGTTTAAAGTCAACATAAGTTATTAACGGTCAAAGGGTATAATCGTCTTTTCCACACTAGTTTTATATCCTACTCAACATAACACCCCCTACATATTAAGCTCTCCTCGTTTTTTCTCCGGCGACATCAACTGCGATGTTTTTCACCACCAATGGACCGGAAAATCTGGTCTAAACTCCCCATCGAACTCCTGGAATGCATCTCCTTCACCCCGCTCCTCGCTACCGCCACCTGCCTCCTCTGCTTCTCCGCTCTAATGAAAGAGAGTCAACTTTGGTCTGAAAATCAGACAAACAAGCCGAAGATTTTGCAAGATCAGGGAGATTAATTGTTGGGTTTGAATTGTACTTGGTAAAGGAAAAAAAGAGGAGAAATTGGGTACGTGAGTGGGGATTTCGTAAATGGTTGGCTGTGGCTCTAGATTATTTAGGAAACATCGTAGAAGTCATGGGGAGAGATTTGATCATAGGAGTTTTAAATGCTGATGTTGAGGTTCTTGAAATGATAACCAATCAAAGGTTTTACTTTGGGGTGATGAAAGTTGATCAGGGTTGTCCCCACTCAATCAAAAGGCTCTTTGTGACCGCACTAGTTGAATTTTTTATATTATCAGTTAAATGGGAATTTGAATCATACTCAATTGCAGAGACAATAAGTGTAAAACAAGAATATTGATTTATTTAGGAAACTCATGGAGAAGGTAGCGGCGATGGAGGTGGAAGTGGGTGGTGGCGGCTGATGGTGGTTTAGGCGGGAAAGGTTTTTTTTTTCTGCAGGGGGTAAGGTTTGCAAGAACTATTTAACACCGGGGGTAATATTGCAGAGTACAACAAACCATATGAGGTAATAAGAAAGGACAATTTAGTCATTTTACATCAGGGGGTAATATTATAGAGTAGAACAAACCATAGGGGGTAATATGAAAGGGTAAGATAGTCATTTCACATTCCAGTTAACAGATCTATTAACTTATTAGACAGCAGGGGTAATATTGCGTCATAACATCAACCTTGGGGGGGGGGGGGGGGGTAAATTGCAATTATTTCGTTAGAGGGGGTCAAAGTGCCAATTGGCCTAAACCCCAGGGGGTAAACTTGCAATTTACTCTTGATTTTAAATGGATTAAATTTAAAAATATGTGGGAAGGGTTAAAAATATCGAAAAAAACAAAAATAATACATATAATACTTTGAGTAAATTACAAAACTCGTCATTTATGTATGTATATTATTGCAAATCATGTTCTTTGTCTTCAATAATTACATTAATCATACCCAATGTTTACAAATCCTAACATGTTATATCCTTTACCCCAAACCCAGTTAATTTTCTTAGTTAATTATAGTCACATGGGGCCCACATGAGGGCATTAAT